>CM069448.1:18169885-18283304 GCA_035610835.1 Ophiura sarsii | reverse complement strand
CTAATGAAAGTTGATATTGAGTTTCCCGTCACATTTTGTTAAAAAACAAGCAAGGTAACTTTTTCATTATTCATTATTTTGGTGACTTTCATTATTGTACCAATGTCAAACACAATGTTTTAGACTGCCGCACCTAAATCAAGACTTGAGTTGGGTATAAGATTGATTTAACTCATAGTAAAGCTATATAGGTCACAATAATTTGATTAATAATTGAACGAACACGAAACCATGACCGCGACGCAGCAAAAGATACACAAAATGTACAATTTCGCATGTTTTTACTAAAAAAAAAAAAGTGTTGTTTTTGCTTGTTGAAATTTCCAATAATGAATTCAAGCGCGGGCGGGCGACGGGAAACTCAAGATCAACTTTCATTAGCCTAAAATGTCCACTACAGATCATTATACCCCCGGTCTTTGTAAAACCCGACAATTTGGGCCTATTGCAAAAAACTACAGATCTGAAACCTACTCATAGATGTGGGTGAAACCCGGCTGAAAGTTTGACTAATTCAGCCAAAGACACCACACGTCAATACGGCGCTGCCCATGAAAAAGGAATTTCCCAACTATGGTTCGGGTTTTGGATCGGTAGCATACATTTGGAAATTGCGTCGGCAATTTGGGCCTATTGCAAAAAATAAACTACACTCTGAAACGCATAGATTTGGGTGAAACCTGACATTTACACCCAAGTAAATTAAACTTTGTTGGAGTCAAATCGAACCGATTTTGACCAGTCACTGATAATCATGATAATGTTGAACTAACATAAGTGAAATATGTTGAATTACACTCATTTTGTCTGTGGCGGTAAAGATGAGCATGTGGCATGTGACGAGTGTCCAATTCGTGGTTACTTGACACGATTTGATTCGCCATGGAAGTTTGACAAATTCAGCCAACTGTCCGCAACAGATAACTATATGCATCCCTCCCATGTCTTTGTAAAACCCGACCATTTGGGCCTATTGCGAAAAAATAAACTACAGATCAGAAACCTACGCATAGATTTGGGGGAAACCCGACTGAAAGTTTGACTAATTCACCCAAAGACACCACGCGTCAAAACGGCGCTGCCCATGAAAAAGGAATTTCCCAAATATGGTTCGGTTTTGGTTCGTTTGGTAAATCATATCTATTGGGGATAATAAAACACTATTGAACCTACATCATATAAAACCTGGATACGTGATATTATTAGATCTAAAGCTTAAGTTTGGAAAGTGTTTCGGCTGATTTATCTGATTTTGATCAGTCATTGATAATATTGAACTAGCATAAATTAAATAAGTCAACAGGCGAGGTGTCCTCTGAGAGTTTCCACCACCCCCACCCCCCCCCCCCCCCCCCACCCCGGTCTTAGTAAAATATGACAATTTGGACTTAATTGCAAAATTTGAACCGTAATGCGCAATTTGCTAAATTCAACCAAAAGGAGGCAATTCCTTTTTACATATAGGAGTCAATTATAAACTGTCCGCAAATATCACTTTACCCCCCCCCCCCCCCCACCCATTTATTTGTAAAACCGACAATTTGGGCCTATTGCGAAAAAATAAACTACAGATCTGAAACCTACGCATAGATTTGGGTGAAACCCGACTGAAAGTTTGACTAATTCAGCAAAAGACACCACGCGTCAATACGGCGCTGCCCATGTAAAAGGAATTTCCCAACTATGGTTCGGTTTTGGATCGGTAGTATAACTTTTGGAATTCAGACGTTTTTTGATATTCCAAACATATTTTTTGGAATTCCAAACATTTTTCAATAGTCAAGGCCTTGGAAATCCAGACAACTTTTAATTATCACTATTCCTCTATACCCATTTCCCATAATTAACGTTTGGAATTCCAGACATTTTTCAATAGTCAGGCCCTGGAAATTCAGACAACTTTTCATTATCACTATTCCTCTATACCCCTTTCCCATACTATTAACGCTTGGAATTCCAGACGTTTTTGGAATTTCAAACATTTTTCAATAGTCAAGGCCCTGGAAATTCAGACAATTTTCATTATCGCTATTCCTCTATACCCATTTTCCATACTATTAACGCTTGGAATTCCAGATGTTTTTGGAATTTCAAACATGTTTCCATAGTCAAGGCCCTGGAAATTCAGACAATTTTTCATTATCACTATTCCTCTATACCCATTTCCCATACTATTAACGCTTGGAATTCCAGACATTTTCCAATAGTCAGGCCCTGGAAATTCAGACAACTTTTCATTATCACTATTCCTCTATACCCCTTTCCCATACTATTAACGCTTGGAATTCCAGACGTTTTTTGAAACAAAATATTATTCCTCTATAGGGGGGGTGCGGATTTTATCTGGAATAGCCCATTGTTGACCCAAAATAGCCGTCCATAGTAACGAGGGCCAAGATCGACTGATCCTTCCATCTAACCCTAAATATCGCAGGTTTACAAATGTGCCCATATATCGCACAACATTTTCCATTTTTTCGAGTATGTCGATACATTTTCCCGCCGACCCGATCCCCTGGTCAGATAGTCTGAACCTTAGAAAATTTAAGATGAAAAAATATTTTCAATAAATTTCCTTTGATGCATTACAAGATCGGTGGCCAGTGATGCTGGGATTAAGCTAGAGAGCCAATTCTCTCAGTGGTAGGAAGAAATCACAGATGTCAATCTTTTTAATCCTATTGTTACACCAGACAAACTTTTTGGATTAAACTTGATTCAAAATGTTAGGCCTAAACCAGAGAACCATAAAAAAGTTTTATCGCTGCCATTTTGCTTAGCATTCAATGATAACATTGTCTGCTTACACAGAAGTGCTTATGTAGAAATAATGATGGTACAGCAAACCATCAGGCTGGTGATGTTCGCTATATAACAGCATTCTTTTCACAATTGCTGAGGGGCACTATCTATGTATATAGTTTAACCTTTTTCTACAAAAGACACACACAAACACACCCCCACACACAAATAATAAGAGTCAAAATCATGATTTAAGTAGTTGTCACATTGTGATTATCAATCTCCATCATGTTATTCATGTATGTCATAATAAAACAATGTTATAAATATATATTGTTGACATTAAATATCATGGCTAATACGCCAATTCTAAAGTTAACAATATACACATATAGGTATAGATACATTTCTCATGTTCCTTGAAGTGTATGATAGATAATTTATTCGATAACAGTACATTCGTGCATATAAACATTTGTATCTGAACTTATGCACATGAGCATAGTAGCAGCACTTATTCATGTTACCACGTCAATTATCGTCAGCTTATACTGAGGTCTAAGTGTTTTAAACATCAATATACAGGCTATAATTGTAATGTCGACACTATAGTATAATAGACAAAAAGTCCGATAATAACAATTCTAAAATAATATTAAGGAATATCAATAAAAGTATGACATCATAATTCGGCAATAAGATTGTAAAATAAACACATAAACAAATAAATTACAGACTAAAACCAGGATGTTTCGTTCTATCACATAATTCACAAAACGAGGTGTCATTTACGTTGCACGATATGACATGTCACATGAATAAAATGTCATTATGGTGTTGCGCATAATCATGCATAGACCATATGTCACCTCTTGTTGATCAACAATGTTAAGGGCCCGGTTCCATTTTATACATTCTGTTGTATTGACTGCTGTTTTGTTATAGATAACTGGTACAACTGGGTTTAGTTTAGTGTATGGTCACCCCTTTCGATTGCGCGCGCATACCGTCAGGCAAGCTTTTGTTTGGCGGGCGAATTCGCGCGCACATCGGCAGGCAAGCTTTTGTTTGCTTTGCTGCTGTGAAGTTACTACAGGTGACATCGTCTATAGAACACGAAGCAGGGCGTCACTCGATGCATTATATGGCACATTCTATTATAAATTACATGGTACAGGGTACACGTCACATGATATATTTTTGTTTGCACTAATTTCCCTCAAGATGCATGCCGTATTTAACATTGCCGTGTGAAGTAAGTACGGCATACAAATGATTTTACGGTGTATGGTGTATGGTACAAAGGTAATGAATGACAATGCATGATGAGGAAGCATGATTATTGTATTGGCATATTGAATAATACACACGTGACACGTCATATATATGTTGCATAATGGCTGCGATATATAGTTCGTTACATGCATAATGCATGAGATACCACGTCACACGATGCATAATGTAAGAGACGATGCATAATAATTATTTATTCATATTTCACACACAATTACAACTTGAAACCACAATAATATTCTTATGATATAATTATTCTATTGAAAATTATTTGAATATCATTTGATGCAATTCCATTAAATTTATTCTTTCATCAAAGTTAACATTCCATGCATTAATTCAATACATTCGACCTACTTGTCGAATATTGGGTACGCTAAAATTCACACCTAAAATTTTTTTTAAATTAAAAATCATCAAAATGTTTATCATAAATAAAATTCGTGATGAGGATAGAAAAACGTTTGAAGAAGAAAAAAAACCACCTCAGCACCGCAAACCCTTTTACTTCTGGGACTGATGGTTTATCAAAGCCGAAAAGTGTTAACATCCTCAAGACGGAGCACAACCCGTGTTTAAATTACGCCATTTTAAAACAAAATGGCGGGCAGGATAAGAGGCCGGGCAGTATTGGAACTGGGTATATAGTTTACATGAAAAGCTATAGATACAATTTCACATTTCATAATAAAGTTAGAATTCAAATAAATTCGAAACCAATTAAAAGTTTTACGAAAATGAATTCTTCAGTGTTCTGTCACGGCAAAAGGGCGCAGTTCTGTTGTCTCCAAAAGAAAAAGTTGATATTTTTTATTACCAGCTAAAGGAGCTTTTTAAATGCTTCAAAATGATACCTTAAAAATCAATTCTGATTTTATGATTTTTAGTAAGAACAAATATTGCAAAACCACAATGCTTAAATTTCTTGTGTTTTTCCATGCCTAATTCCATCAATATCTCAAAATGCATTCTACCGACAACTGTACCCTTTTAGCGCGACGGTACGAATAATATATTTAGTCTCATATTACCCTAGGCTATAAGCATGATAAGTATTACATCCTAGTATTAAATAAATAATTATAATCTAGAAATATGATACAAACTATTGTATATTGAGGTTCATTTTGTTGTTGTCGAGGTATCGTAGGCGATCCTACGGCCTGGAGGCCTTAATTTGTTGCACTTCTCGGTTGCAGGCTATACTAGCTCATGAAGGGCACAAGACGAGGGAGTATGAATGACACGTGCATTGCCTTCAAAATTGTTGGCCGATTTGAGAGTTTCATGAGCGTCTGATTCTCTGATGCGTGTAGTGCGCCGACTACACTGGTGCATGATGGATGTATCAATTGCGTATGAGTGAGAATCACGACTGTTACGGTCCAGTTACTTTGCATAAAAACACGCGCGCGTTCGACATCAGACCAACAATTTTGAAGGCGACCAATGATAGTCATAACTATTATATGCACAGTGGGTGGTCAACGATTGTGAGCAGAAACTTTCCTGTGCTAGTGTACATCTGCTGATCTCCCTGACAAGATGGCCGACTTCGGACGAAAAGTCAATAATAGCGTCTGCTTTATAATCAGGGGCTTTAATTCGGAAACAGTGCAGCGCGTTTTAGTTGTTTGGGATCGATTCCCCGATGAGAATCGCATGCCATTGACAATGAAAGGAATAACGGAAACATCACATAAACTGCGCCCTCATCAGTGAGCTGTAACTTAGTTTAAAGAAGTCGCTCTTGCGACTGAGTAATAATTGCATGCGATTCCATCAGGGGATTCCATTTCTGCTCAAGTTTCTGCTCAAGAATGGTTTGACGACAGTGCGCATTCCAGTCATGTACGTAGCACATAAAAACATTCGTCTATGAAGGATTATTTAAAAATAAATATTGATGAGGATTCTTCATAAATACGGTGAAGATTATCTTATTAATATTATGGAAATAGATTTTACGTAATGTATAGGGGATTTGTCCGTCAAAGTTCAAGAAGAATGGCAAATTAAACCCATCTATATATATAGTACATGTATACTTTTTAATAAAAATATAATGGCGACAACATTCTTAAATTAATACAATATCTGCGCACATTATTGCATAAATTAATGTATATAATACGAGGGTCATTCAAAAAGTTCTATCTTCGCTAAAATTCATTGATATTAGCATTACATGACGCGTATTGTTAAACTGAACCAAGGAAATCTTTCCCGAATAACTCCAATGAAATATAGGGGCGGGAAACGTGTTAAAGACGTCATTATTAAAACACACAATTTCCATTGTAAGTCAGATTAAGACAATCCGCCAATGTTATGCTGTCAAATGCAAATCAAAACACTAGTCCTCTAACTGGTACTAGACCTATGTATTAGCCGGAGTATGCAGTGGCGTAGCTAGTATTTTTCAGGGGGGGGGGGGGGGTCAAGATCAGAATTGTTCGTAAAAGAGTGCCCAAATATTTTTTTCAGTCAGCTCAGAAAATTTGAGAGGGGGAGGGTAGGGCATGCTGTAAAATGGTCATTGTATTGTCATAATGCCTATACACACTACATCTGGAGACGGGGCGGGGCATAAATAGGGCTAGGGCGGGGGCACAAAGGGCATTTTTCGGAGTATGCCACAATAAATTGAACTCTTTGAATGACCCTCGTACATTACACGGGTTACTATAAACGTTAACCTGGTTTACATTTAACAATGTAACAATATTTGTATACATATCATAATATTATTAATATTAAACATTCGGAGCACAGGCACATAACGGTTAAGACATATCACGGTATTGACATCTATTATAGACCTAATTTATAATTGGCGCCTGCCTGCCGTTGATGGGGTAAAATCGATATCGCTCAACGAAAGCGAAGCGAAGAATGTAAACATTGCGGTATAGCGTAAATAACGAAACGACATTCATCACCTCGCTTTCGTTACCATATTTACGTGATATAAATGTTTAACCTATCAATGGCAGGTAAGCGCCAATTGTAAATAAGTTCTATTGAGAATACACAGGAACACCGAGTGAATTATATATTCTTGTATCAAACGAAATAAACCCTCCAATATCATCATTATTGTGTTTAACAAAATACACATAAATATCATCATCAGAATACATCTTGGTAAAATATCAAAAATCAGAGCGCGATTTTTATCCAGATCACCAACGTGTTCTCATGCGCATCATCTGCGCAAATATATTCGAGCACACATCATCTACGTACACAATTGGTTGTTTTAAATACTGTGCGCATCCGGGTACTTTGGTGCGCAATATTTGATTTGTTAATGCATTAATTTATTAATTTACTTTTGTTTTTCACAAAGGCTGCCAGAAAAGTACCTCAATGGCTACCACCGATAAACAGTGATGTTGTCAAACATTGATTTTAAAGAACACAATTCGTATCTAATCTGCAAAGTGCATTAATACCATTTTTAAAAATAGGTTTAATTTCTCGCAGGCACAACATGTTTATCAAATTGTGACCATATAATTTGATATTTAAAACAAAATCAAAACACACACATATCTATTTTTCATTATTTTACTTCTTTTGTCTTCTGTATTCTTCTTACTCTCAGAGTATAATGGTAGCATGGTTAGTCATCAAAAGAGAGCCGAATGAACTCAGGCTGTCTATTTTTGAAGAAAATTCTCCTCGCACAAAAGAAGTTTTCGCTCACAATCACAAATGATCATTGAATGAAATTAAATTAATGCATATTAAATAGCGTTGAATAATGATAAAAATAATTATTATGATTTCATCTCTATTTTGGATCAAATCTAAATAAAGGACGTTATGGAAACTGTTAGATAAACTTAATAGGAATTGTTTGATGAACATTTAACAATATTGTGCATCACCTATTTGTGACTTTGTCAAGTTTCGAATAGAAAACAAATGTAAGAAAGAAATGACATAGCGTGAGTTAAAAAGCTAGGAGAGGAGAGGGCGAAACGAAGAGATAGAAACCATGCAGAAACACTCAATTTCCAAGGAGTGATAGTTTACAATGCCCCGGACACGCCTAGACAATTGCTTATTGACTAATGTCATATGATTTATGACCATAGTGAGAGGTTGTGTTACGGTTAATTTTACCTATAGGGCAACGCTGGCATTTTGAGTACGTTATGCTATAAAGCGGATAGATCCTGACACATTCAATTTTACACTCGACGTGGGGTCAAAGTTATTGGTCTGATCATTATTCAACCAATGAAAGCGCGATTTATAAATACAAGATTCCTCGACCAAAATTAGCACACTAAATCTGCACAATGAACGAGTGTCACGTGACGGCAATGGCCAAGTAAAATCGAATTTCCGAACAGTATCGTCTCAGAAATGAGTTGTTATGGAAAAACGCTGAACTTTATTTCATTGGTCGACGAATGTAACGTAACGAATGGGAGCTGATTGGTTAAAAATGTCACTTGATTTCACAATCAACAATTATAATAGGGTCATTAGTTCAAATCATCCTCCCCGACCTTCAGAAGAAGACATGCATGGATGGAGTACAAAACCAATCACTTGGATTAATATAAGTTTAACAGGTGATTGGTATTGTACTCCATCCATGCATGTCTTCTTCGGGCGGTCGTGGAGGAGGATTTGAACTAATGACCCTCTGTGCAATCGCCTTATGATGGTGTTCATATTAATAAATTAAGTAATTGTATTTCATGTCTATATCAATAATTAATGCATGTTGATACTAATAATACTACAGACATTCAACAAACAATCATACTTGAGTTTGAACTTATAATGTGCAGTGACGAACTTCACACATAACCGGGCTTGACTCGTTTAAATGTCATTGTAATTCATCGATATAGCATCATTAAAAATCCTAGCACCAATATTGTTATTTTACATTCACATAAACAATTTTTGACATCGCCACCTTCAAAAATACCTCATAAGATAATACAGATATATATAACCAGACATGACTTTGCGAGAAAACAAAGCCGAAGTAACGATCTTCTAAATATCGCACAGTCACGTCTTATTATAGTTTAACCTATTTATTAAAATCAAGACTTATTAAGCTTAAAAATGTCCCGAGACACACCGCTCGATATAAAGGCTATGTTAGCACACATTAATGTGGTGGATTTGAAGTCAAAGTCATTGATAAACAAGTACCCTGGAATTAAATCATACTATTAAGTCCCGACCAAATTCAGATTCAATTCAACCACATTGGAGAATGAATCACATGATGTTTTCCCCCTCTATTACGTAAATTCATCCCATAGTTGACATTAATACCGGGAATTGTGAACCTGTTGTTTCGGCAATTAAATAACCGGCGTCATCTACTCACCACAATGAAGTGAATTAAAAAACAGTTTTTTCTTCAATAAAATCATTTTAATATAGTTCATCACACTTCCATCCCAGTCGCGCTATCGTTCACTGACAACGTCGCGACTTTTTCTTCACTAGTACCTGGCATTACGTCAACGCTGTGACCCTTTCTGCCGCCAGGCTTTTTTGACAGACCCGTTTACAGAATGATTCATCCTCGTCGTCAGTATTATAATCATCACAGCTATACCTTTCTCTTCTTCGTTATGTTCTTCATCATTTTGCTTGCGTTTCGCACTCAGTTATCATACCACATGAACGAAAGACATAGGCTTACAATGAACTAGCCATATACATCTTGATAATACCGTAATGTCGGTGATTTAGGGCGCACCTCATTTTTAATCGCACACTTTATCGGACGTTTGTTGGACGGAGTATTTCATCACATTGGCAAGAATGCAGCTTGGGTAAATCGCTACAATGTCTCGATGTTTCACACAAAGTTTGGCATCAACGTATAAACCTTAATAAGCTCTAAAGGCACTTTAAAGGCCTCTAAAATGGCGTCAAGGTGTTGGTGGTTTAGTGTTTAAAGGCACGTCATATGTCATGTAAATGTTAGTATCTTTCACCTTTTCACCGCACCTTTGTATTGCTAGTCTGGTGTTGAAGGCCCATAACATCTAATAATTTTGCCGTGATCGTTGTCAGGAAACTCCTTTCACTTCTTGATCCTGCGTCGGCTGCGTCTGCGTCGAGATTAGCTGGCATCGCTCGCGAAGGTGGTTCTGCATTTATTATCTACACAGGGAAGAAAAAACATTTAGTCATGAAGATTAGGCGGTTCTTGATTTAAGCAGTTAAAATAATGAGTTGATTTTCTGTGAGTCTCCAGCAGGCACGCGTAGCATTTATCATACAGGATCTTTTCAACAAGGTTCGGCCTTCATTTCAACATTTCAAAGGTCGTCGGTCCGAGTCCCAGGTTTTTAATCAACCTCAAAAAGATCGATATTCATAGAATGACAGTCTGGAATGGGAATGGGAAGGGAATAGAGTTATAGAGTGACAACATTTTCTACACTCGTATACGGTGATATAGTTGACGCTTTGACACATTTACTTTGCCATTCGCATCCATGATGCGAAAAAAGAATGGAACATTTGCGGTCTCTTCATTCTGAAATATATACAAATATCAATATCAATATCAATACAATGACATTACTTACGTGTATTCTAGGGTGAACCGCCTCAATATCTGTGATTAGTTGATCCGTTGGGGGCGTATAATCATCTTGTTCATGCTTAGGTTTCCTTCTTCGGTTTTTCTTATTTTTGGATTTATGTTTTCGTCTTGCTTTCCGCTCTCTACTGGCAGTAGATTTTGTTTTATTTTTCTTCTTTTCCCTACTGTTCTTCCGCCTCGAGTTTCTCTCCCTACTAGAGGGTCTGTTAGTTCTTGAATTGCCTTTGGTTTTGTTTATATGTGACCTATCAATTGTTTCGCTGGGCTCCTCCTCAAGGAGTTCACCCTGTGTCGCTAATAATTCAGTCATATCTGTTACAGCATTGTCTCCTTTCTCTTTAGGGACATTTTCCCCATCTGTGTTAAGTCTTTGCTCCGAGGTCTCCCGAACCTCATCGGCTAGCATCAATGCCGGCATGGCATCCGCCAGTAAGTTCGTTTCAGATTCCTCTATGGAGTCCAATTGATCTGATAAGGTATCAATTATTTCTTGAGTTATTTCAGGAACAATGTCGTCTTGGACGACTGGTTCCTGTGGCTGAGGTTGAGGAGGAGGAACATCTACAACATTGTTTTGTTCATTGACCAGGTCCTGTTCTTTCTCAGTCAGAACAATAGGGCCTCGAGTTTGACCCGGATGTACATGATGTGGAGCACAATAACTTTCGATGATCTGTATATTGCAGTGGTTGTCACAACACTCTTCTACAATTCTGCCAGTTCTTTTACGACCGTTCACAAAGGCTTTGGCCTGACGTTCTGAAAGCATCGCCGAGTCTGAAATTGAAAGATCAAATGGAAAATTAAAAATTAAAAGATCTTCACTGGTTGTCTGTGGAGAGCCGTATTGTTTTTAAACTTATGCTTTTGACATACAAAGCACTAAATAACCAGGCTCCAAAGTACTTATGCGACCTTATTTCCATCAAGGAACCCACACGCACTCTTAGGTCAAATGCATCTGTCATCTTACAACGGAGGAAAACTAACACTGTCACCTACGGCCAAAGATCATTCTCTCATGCATCTCCTGAACTCTGGAACCGGCTCCCATCTCATGTTAGAAATGCCACATCACTGCAGCAATTCAAGAGCTCGCTCAAGACTCACCTCTTTCAGCAAATGACTTTATAATGTTTTGTATCTTTGTTCATATTTTGTACTTTTTTGTTCAGCGCACTGGGGTCTTGCGACGGAGTGCGCTTAATAAGCATGGTTTATTATTATTAAAATCAATTAAAAGGTAGGTGGATAAAAACTGAAATGGATTTGTAAATGCTAAAGAAACTAAATATTTTCAAATGTACATTGCCGATTGGTTCAAATATAATCATTATGGTACCACATTTAGCACAGAGATAAATAAGTAGAGCAGAAATGTCATTGTCGTCATCATTGCTATTGTCATCATCATTGTCTACTTCGTCGTCATCATCATCGTCATCGTCATCATCGTTGTCATCATCATCATCGTCATCGTCATCATTATCATCATCGTCGTCATCTTCATCCTGTCATCATCATCTTATTCATCTTCATCTCTTCGTTTTGAATTCTTACCTGTTTCTCCCTCATAGTACCCTCTCCCTTCGCAGACGTGGGCTACCATGTCTGCTAGCTGTCTCCCACATAGCCTTCCCAACGGAACGTAGGCTTCAACGGCGATGGGTAGGAGATAGAGCAACGCCTTCAGATAAAGTAACCAACCCAAGATGTTCATTCTCTTAAGTCTGTGGAGGAGATAAGAACAAAACGGTGCATATGGTTAGTATTTTGTTACAGCACATAGCAAAAGGTTGATGGAACATGAAATAATTATGTATTCTATGTTGTTGGAAAGAAAATCCAGCTCTTCTCGTAATGATGAAAGTTGGCGAATTCTGATACACACAAACAAACAAAAATCAAAATTGCAATCAAACGTTTAAAAGAATAACATCTTTCCAATTTTCGTCTGTTTTCTGGCTTGTTCTCTTACAACTCTGCGATACAATTTGACTGAAACCAAGTTATTTGTTGAAAAAAACATTCACTAATTTTCACAATGTCTTGCTACACCAGAGCAAATACAGATACTATACCTTGATGGAATTAACAGAATGGCGTGTCCTATATCAGATATTACAATACATGTATTTGAGTTAGAAAAATGGTTGACAACAATAATATTCCAATAATATGGACCATTTTCGGACACCCTGTATGTACATTTATGTTCACACCGTCCCTTGTAACATCATCACCTGATTACCAAACAAATTATTTTTGTCTGTTAGCATTTGTTAGAGTTGCAACTATATGAGTAAGTAGTGTGCCAACACACACCATTTTAGTAAACCATAATGAGGGCGTCTGACAAGTGCCCATGCTTTTCGTGTTGGTTTCTGTACATGCTGACTTGAGGTTACAAAATGAGTTGGAAATGTATCTGTTACCATATTTTGTCGCAAATTGATTGCACTTGGAATATATCATCATGCTTTAATGAATAGAACTCATCTTTGAAGTTATGTATAAAACATTTAGAGAATAAAATATAATTCTTAGATGTTTTGTTACATACGATGGTCTTATAATGTATAGGCTGTACCATACACGACGACACAAAATAACGCAGTTTGTTAGATTTATTTTAATTAAACAAAAACAATTTTTCCCCTTTATAAAATCTGTGTTTAAAAACTGTCTGCTTCGAATTAATCGCGTCATTTAGCATACACGCACATGGCAACGCTGCGTTATACGCACAACGCATACGCCGGCGACTTTGCGGCACGCTTACGCGAGGATCATATTATTCGAATAAATTAAACCCCGCCCCAAACTATACACCATAAATAGTCTCATAATGTATGGGCGTATCGGCTGAAAATCAGCCAAAAACCAATCAAATTACCGACTGACATCCCAAACCACACCCACTACATAAGAATTTACGAAAATGGCGACAATAAGTACGACTATGGTCATAGTAGATATATACTATATATATAGGAATAAATAATATTCAAGAATAAAAAGATGAATCATTTTAAGCGCTTTTACATATTGCTGAATTAATTTACACATGGGCCCGCCCAAGTTCATGTACACATGGTCCTCCCTAGTTTATGTACACATGGGCCCTCCCTAGTTCATAACAAGTTTACATTATTCTTCAGATGACTCTAAAGTCTTGTTCAAAAGAATATTTAAGAATTATTTCCAAGATGCGCTTCATTGATTAAGGACAGAGGTGAAGAAAACTTAAGAAGAATCACTCTTCTTAATATAAAATGAATCTGAACTTGTTGTGCAAACTCGTACTGCAGATACGACTATTGGCATGCCACATCATGATCAAATTGTAAAAGTCGAATTTAAGCATCAAAATGTCCGGCTTATGAACAAATTTGAAAGGGTTGAATGTGATATGGTGTAGGCATGGTAAGTTATGAGGAAACGTTTCCCGGGCACCTGCCCGTTTCAGCACTATTTCGAATCTCTAAGAATAGGCCTATACTTTTGGATATATCATATTTATTATGTCAATATGTAGGCCATCGAAATGCAATTGTTTAACAATAATTATCATCGATAGTCTGCTTGGCGTAAAACTAAGTCCACCCATTCGCAATACGGCTTGTTGAGTAGTATATGAAGCTGGTGTAAAGTTAACGACCTCAGATATATAGCCTACTTTTGAGTTGTGGTGTTAAGACATTTTACTTTGACTGGGTAAGAACTGTCCATTGTGGCATCCATATGTCATACTTATATTGGATAAACAAGGACTTTTTAGAGTTTCCGAGGGAATTAAGCAACAACCGAGAAAGTTGGATAGATAGCTAAGCTATCTACGGAAGATATAAATGAACAAAATGAAATAATCTACAATGGACATAATCGGCCACATTTACCCCACAGAATATTGAGCAGTAGCTTCACAACACATAAGATATCTACAAAAATCAAATTGCCTACTTTTATAACTTCTTTTTATAAATTCCTACCTTGAAATAAATAAAAAACTTCAGATGTTCAGATGGTAAAGATAAGCTTCCTCTCGTGTAAAAAATCAGGTATATACACATATATCAGATGAAGAATAACAGACGGCACTAAGTATAAGATAATTCCGTAATAAATGCCATTACTACATGTAGGTGCCGCGTTAGCTAATATTTCCGAGCCTGAGCAACTCATCATGGTGTTTGACAGAAGTAGTACATTGGCATCCTCAGTAGACACAAGACGTCAAGACGGTCCTTAATACGGAGCGTTGGCAACTGTCCTCACTACCATACACACTCAGCGCGTCAACTGAGTGACAGAGGCTGATGATCCTCTTGGCAAGTCTATAACGGCGCGACTTTCAACTCATCAAACTTTGCCTTGGCTTGGATACAGAAGTGTTGTTAGTTAGTAGATGTGTGCTGCTAGTCACTCGCGAAACTAGATATCTGGCGAGTGAAGATATGCCAAGATGCGGCGGTCGCGGTATATGTAATATATGAATGATATATTGCCTCCCTATATCCTGCAAGCGCCAAGGCATTACCCCTTCTTTCCGACTTTTTCTTAGCCGGCCCCACAGGCGACGTGCAAGACTGATGATAGCGTAGCGAGCTATGGAAGGTGAGTGGACGAAAACAGTCTCTTACACCGCACTTGAACCAAAAGTTACAATGTATTTGAAATGAATTTCGTAACAAAGTGCTTTACAAACTCGTCAGCAGCCTTTAAGAGAGATGAAGTGAGTAGATGAGTGTTGCATTGTTAAGATACGATAGGAAATTTCCTATTTCCGATAGATTCATGTTTTCTCAAAATATATGTGTTCGTAAATGCGAGGGAGTGTCATGCGCTATTGGTCGCCCGCCCACAATTTTGAGCAGAACATGAATGATGGATATCTTGAAGTTAATTCCCCTCTAAACCAGCGGATGATAAACGTGGGACAGTGAACTGCGCGTAGAAAAGTTTTCGGATTGGATGAATATCATCCGGATTTGACATATGAGGGCGGGCCACCCGACACCTCTTACGCCACCCGCTATTCCAACAGGTTTCAGTGGCGATATTAACTGTCCCCGTCTGATCGGCATGTCCTTGCCTGTAGATCGTAACTCGAGAAAAAACTCACTTAGATAAGGGTGCGAAAAATGTACTAGTAACTGTTTCATCTTTAGGGAATGGCCCTCTAAGTGGACATGAGCGCCCTAGCACCCTTAGGCTAAATTCTTTTCGCCTAATTAGTTGCCATATCATCACTCAAAATGCTTTAGCAATTTACCAATAAACACTAGATAAGAGTTTAAGTGCACTTGCTTTGATAGGGGACAATGGCCATTAACCTCACCTTTTCAAAAGTTCAATAACACCACCTCTCTCTCTCATAAGTCAAGTTTGGGCGTACATTGGGTTACTGCAGCAACCTTGTAACGAAACCATGTCGCTCTAGACATTATTGCAAAAAGAGGTTACAACAACCCGAAGGCCGATCCTTTAGACACATCATCAAGGTGGGCGCGTGGATTCCTACCGAGTGATACCTTTTTCGATTTTTCCCTCAAGATTCAAACTTCTTTTGTTTGTCACTAAAATAACGGAACATGACGAACAACACCCCCGACCATCACCGAACCTTGACCCGCCCCAATGCACTCTTTATCCGCCCCAAAATAGTGTCAACTTTCCGATTTTCGTGTTTTTTCACACGACAATGTCTTAAATGAAAAACAAAAGAGTTAAGCGTGCCGCAAACAAACAGATCATAGTTCACTGCTCCGGGTCTTTTAATAGTTTGAAGTTTCAAAATGTTGTGAGCATGTCATAACTGGTAACGATATATGAGAGCAAAGTTATTCTTGAATCTGATATCATAAGCTTATCAGTGCGATCTATACGCGATTTAGATCGACATGAACACTGCTTTATCGTATAGGAGTATCGCTATAATAACTTGGTTACACCAATTAAATGTTATTGTTATTATGGTTATTGCTCTATGTGCCAAACCAGTATTACTGGCAGGTAGGTATAGGTAGGTTTGCAAAGCCTTGGTCCCAGACATTACCAAAAATTCAGAATAGAAAGCGAGAAAAATCCAAATAGACTGAACATTTCAGTCGCAGCCGACTCGCAACGGCTTGCACAACTCCAAGTCCTGATTTCAGATTTGTCTTTCACCAAATTAACGCGCCCCCTTGTCAATAAAATCATCCTGTCTTTCACCGCACTGCTAAGCTACCCCGCAGTCGAAAAAGTTGTGGCGGGGATACAAAGTACATGTACTAAACAACTTTTTTTCTCCATCTCCGGAAGTGACGACAAACTCTCGCGTAGCCATAGCGATCATAAAAGCCTTAACAGTCGCGTGGCGGGTTTATGTTGCTTTGTACACCTGTCCACACGTTAATATCGACTACCGACAAACCAGATGTGAGACTAATGGACATAATGTATTGTAATGCAAGTATTTATTTTGGCTACCGCGTTGAGTGAGATAGTGGACGTGATACAACTTTCAGTCAGTAGTCAGGTAGTATGCGGGCAATAGCAAGATTGGAGGCCCCGGATATAGAGACTAAATCTGGTAGCACAATACCTATAGCATGTATAGGGTGCCCGCTACAATTAACATGAAAACCCAAAACCTTAGTTCAAGCATCTTATGTTAGTTGTTCATGACTCTCTTTTCAAATTCAGTTGACACATATAAGGCTTAAATATGTTGGTAGAATAAAAGGTTTTGAGAGATGCTTTAAACATATATAAGCCCGGCGGTGTTCAAAGTTTTGTAAATTATACTTGTTGCGTTCTGATGAACCATTTACATGCATAAGAACTTGTATAATTTATGATCTTCAGTGTGCAGGAAACTTAAAACAACCCAAAATGCACAAGATGACCGAGCATGATAAACATGATAAATAAATGCACTATTGCTGTGATCAAACATGAACCAATACTTCAAAAGGGGCATTGAGAGATGCTATCGTTTTATTTGCGGATTTTCGCGGCAAATCTCAACCCGGAAGTGCCGTTATTTGCTTATTTGGCATGAAGGCGATGTCGGAATTGTATGACATTTTGGATTTGGGCTATTTTGATGAATATCTTTACGTTATTTGCTCATTTAGTATATCAATACATCTCTCAATGCCCCTTTAAGTTCTTAAAAGTACGTAATTATGAGTAACTATGTTTGGTTATTGATGAGTAGCCTATTAATCGTTTCGTGTTCACATGAATGAGAACAATCTGATTTTTCACATCATTGGACTAATAACTATCAGCTCATGACGTGAACATGATCGGATGATACAGTGATTGGGTCATTTACGTGTTTGTGATGGTTTGTGTAAGAACATTAAAGAACATTCTAACTTTACTATTGTATAGATGTAATACGAATAGGACTTCGGAACTTATGCGATTGTTACTATACACACTCCAATACCAAAGCAAATCTCAAATTGCATCGTACGATAAACACCCTAAAAAGGGTTGCCATCTACAACCAGATAATGGTATCAATGATCCAAAATATCTTCAACAATTAGAAAGGAGGCAAAATAAGGCAAATACGTTAAAGAAGTGATCAATTTTAAGTAGAAGATTACAAAGGGTTAACAACATATCCTAATACAATGAATAAGCCTACCCACAACTATACCGCGGAGGGAGGGAAGGGATGTGTAAGTTAAATAAGAAGTCAGTGCCATCAAGAATCGTATTCCTTGATCAAGTTGATTACTAAAGCCTACATTAACTTCCATCTACGATATACAGGGACAAGCATTGCCGTCAATAGAGAAACAATGATGCGATACAAAATCATCGATAATTTGTAAGAGAAATAATACAAGGCTCCTTAAAATTAAAAAAATTGGTGATTTGGTTTTTAAAGCACAAAAGAATATATTAAGCAAAACCTAATATATAGACAATGACGGTCGCGTTTCTCCCCATTCCGAATACCAGAGCAAATCTAAAGTTTCATCTTACAATAAATACCTTAAAAAGATTGGTCGATCATATATAGTATCAATGATGCAACAAAAAAAGTGATCGAGTGTTTAATTCTGACCATTAATCTAATATATATATATATAACCATAAGGCAAAGATTCTAAGGCACTAATATATCAACATATCCTTATAACGTATTAAGAAAAAAACACCAATTACTCATGTCCAACCAATTACTCCCAAATCCCACCATGTATAAGAAAACAAGTACTTAATTTTGCAGCTCAAATTCCAACGTGTTCCCATTTAGAAAGTGTCTCAAATTGCCATCAAGATGTAATTAATATCGCACCACTGAAGGTCCACTTCAATTGATGTGACAAAGAAAATAAACAAAACTGTTTACCTTAAACTTGCTAACCGAGATACTTCTGTATCAGAATTTATATTCTGCCGAGCTGTGATCAGCTGATGTTTCGTGTGATTAAGTGGGGCACATCAGTTCACAATTTTCAACTGATCGTGCGAATTGTACTTTGTTTAAGCGAAAAGAAAACAATCCTGTTAATGACAATCCTGTTAATGTAAATGTATTAAAGTGCTTTTTACGTGGCCATACGTAGATAACTTTACGTATTTGCGTTAAGACCTTTTCCTAGCCGATTTACCGTAAAGCCATGGGTTACTTTTGTTGTCGTTGGACTAAACTGTTTCTTATACGACTTTTCGGAGTAAACACAGTACCTTTCACAATGTACGTTTAGTTTAATACACATAATAGGGTTAAGGGTATTCCAGAATATTGTCGGAATTTGGTTTAATGTGGAACTGTTTCGATCAAATGTATTCCACATATTTGAAGTCTAAATGAAGGAATTTTTTCAGTGATAAACAATGAAAAGAATAAGAATAAGGATAAAACAAAATACATCTAAGAATAAGTGTAATGCGAATAATAATAACAAGAGAAAATATTTAAGAATAAGAAATAAATAAAAATAAGCATTTCATTATCCATAGTCATACTGCGTCAACGTAATATCCAATCAAAACATTGACAATGAATGACCATTATTCTTTTACATATCGAAGGCTCGGAACCACATGGCCTCATCTCCATTTTTTCAAAATTAAGATTTTGGTATCAAAATTTTCAGAAAGAAATTCTCTTTCCATTACCCACAGCCTTATTTCCATAACAAAACCCTTTCAAAGTTATAGCCATTACAAAAGGCCTCATCTCCATCTCCCCAATGTGTTTAAAAATCTTCAATAGTCTTTTTCTTAAAATGGTCAAAATGGAGATAAGGCCTTGTGTTTCTGAGCCCTCGATATGCATCAAAATATTTCCGTACCAGTCCGAACTTGCTCAGTGATCCAATAACTTACTGCAAGGCCTGGAGCTCCTTTGAAGCGTACATAATAAGCCAATGTATACGATGGTCGTGAACTTGGGATTTGATAAAACTCCATTGGGTATTGTGTTATTTTATTTACAATTTACGATGTCAAAATCGGTAGACACGTTTGTCTTTAATATGAAAAGTGATATTTTCGTCACTTAAGACCCACGTAAACTTTTACATTATATTTCTTGTTTGCTTGTGAAGGAAATTCAACCCATATGCAAGGCGTAGTGGAAAGACTGGTATGCTACATGTAACAAGATTTGGGTGGTCTTTTGTCGCCGGCACCAGATGATTGTCTTATATTATTGCTATTGTCATTTTCACATTTCAAAAAACAAAGGCACAAATCTTGTGGGACTATGCATTTAAGGAAAAAATCAAAAGAAATGTAAACAGCAATCAAAAATGATACCACCGTTTGCTGACAGATTTTGGAAAATGTGCCAGGTTATAGTTAAATATAAAACAATATTCTTTTCGAGATTGAGCAGATCCCGAGAACAGATCGCCAAATATAGGTTGTGAATGGTACCCATGAGTGCTGACTTCATGACATTATTGTAAGGCGTCGTAGTGTTTTGAAGGAAAAACATGCTTTAAATCATCAACAACAATTCGGCAAGCTAATGATTAGCTAATATGTAGGACAAACCACAACCGTATTTTGATAGCACCTAGGCTTAATTCTGATATAAACGTGTATGCAACAATTAACACGGAAAATAGTATTCTGTGACAACTGTAATGATGTACTTATTTCTGTCAAAGATTTGATATGCCTGAAACCGAACCTCAAGCACACTTTTCCCCTTCAAATTTAGAAGAAAAAAATCTACAACTAATAGTTTATTTACTCAATTAGTATGATCAGTATTAAATGCCTTATTTACTTTATAGACAATCCGCTATCCAGCTTCCAAATGAAGGGTTGATCTATAATCGAGGTCATGCAGGAAAAGGAGAAATACGCTGGAGGTTGGTAGAGTTCATAAAGTACGCACATAAAGTGATATATGTATACATACATGACATAGGGTGAATGTATTATGTGAGGGTGTGGGTATGTTAATGTACAAATTAAGATAACATACAGAATTAGGGCCCTATGTCCACTGTGCTACCCTCTGCCCCCCTGTCTGGTCGAGTTTTGACAAGGGCACACTCTGTATCACCACAAATACGACAGCTATTACAGATTGGGGACGGTATTCACATGAGGTGTAAGTGCCAAATGATCATATGTTGGTCAGCAGATCAGCAGACTAACAATGTATTTGGTTCGTGACATCAGTACCGTTCATGTAATGTAATGCCGGTATTAACATGATTAAGTACATCTCTGGAACTATGAGCAACCTGCGTCTCTATTGATTATTGTTAAGGTTATTTTGATAGTGTCCATAAATGAACAAGCAAGCAATATTTGACTCCAAGTTGCACTTGTACCTCCATGCCAACCTGAGGTCAATGGTTTAACAATGGTTAATTCGACACTCGCGAAAAACACCCTTCCCGTGAACCATGAACTTGTACGCCATGATTTTAAATGTACAAAACAAAACAGGGAAAACGTAGAAAACAAAACTTAGCAGACAGAAACGTACCGACAAGGGGCCAAATCAACCAACTTTGAACTTTTCTACACCTAAAAACAGCACCATTTGTTGTGTGGTCTTCCATAAATAAAATTATAGCATGCAAGTATTATTTTATTAATATTTTATTGTTCACAATAAAAACAGGTGTCGACAGATAGTGTGGATTGTCAAGTTTGTCACCATTTCAAACGAGTCGCGGGATTTTTGGTATGTCAGTTGGTTTTCCGGAGTTGTAAAAAACCCAGAACGCTTGAGACTTTTATTATTGTATTATGCATTCTCGTATGTGGGTTTTGTACATCGTGAGAAAGGTTCATGTTGTCTATTTGTTAGATTTTGATTTACCATTTTGTTTCCTATCTGGCTTCAGCTTGTTATAGATTTTCTCCAAATAAATCATATTTAATAGACACAATAACGATGGGATGTGGTAAACAGTGTATTACAGGATGTATTTGTCGTAAAGAATCTGGTATCGATCATTCTATGGTGTTGTATTGGTATACTATTGTTAATTGGGTGTTAAGGGGGTTATACATTGATTTAAGTAGTTTTGTGCCAGATATACGATTAATTTATCATTAAATGAGCTCGCATTATAATGATTATGTAATCGGGTCGCAGGTTCGAATCCCGCGTCGTTTAAATCAGTTGTTTAATATCATTTAATTAGGGGAATATGGGGCAACTGGACCGTGGGGCAAGTGGTCCGAAATGAAGGATTTTGTAATTGTATGGGCATACTGCTTTTTTTTTAACAATACGACTTTTGTTGATACTTGACATTATATCTTTACCTTCTACAATCCAAAACATTTGGAACTTTAGGATATTTACACATGTGATTTTTCTCCATATCTTTGAAGCTAACTCCTTGAGTGACTGATTGAAAATTCACAGATAGTATGGGCGATATATGAAGATGGGTTTGGATCATGTTTAATGTACTTTATATGATTGACAGATATGCAACAGTAAATATATACATGCAGTACAGTCGTCTTAAGATACTAGGTGCATATTGCATTTGATAGGTGCTATATTGTAGTGTGCTTAGGGACTTTCCGAAATATGATTAAAACCATAGGTTGTGGTTGAAATGACCGTAAAATGGCGCATATCGCTAATTTGGGACATTGGTGGTTTGGATTTCCGATCAATATTATCATTTAAAGAATGCTTCAATTTAAATCATTATCACGGGTATTCATTTGGTAGAGTTATTAGTTCATGAATTTGCAAATAACAAAGTACACCATTTCTTATTTATCTAAAGACACTCGTCTACTTGTATGACCCGAACGCCGTAATATTTGCAAATTCAAAGATACTCACTGGCTACAGAAATCTGTGTAATGGCTAAAAACAAAAATGCAGTTTTCCCTTTTTTTAAAAATGTATTGGAGTTATTGATTATCATGACAAATGGTGGTATGTTTTAAAACATTTTGGTGTAAAATGTATTACGTCACAGGCGTGTTTTAATAACGTTTCATCTCGACAAAGTGCTACGTCATTTGTTGGGGTAAGTGGTCCGAAGGGGTGTGGGGCAACTGGACCGCCTGCAAAAACTCAGTAATCAAAATGGTAAAATTCATTTTGAAAATGAGTTGTTAGTGTCAATAAAACATGACTCGGTATTGAAATGTGAATAGAATATGAAATAATTCACATTCTTTCAAGTTCTTAGACATTTTGGGGCATTTCGGGTCTAATACCACTATTTCTGATATTGAAGGATTACAATATGACATGAAATTGCTTTAGAATGGTTTAAAACCTCGTTATTATGAATTACATATTTATCATATTTTGAATGGTGTCTGTAAAGGTATTTGCTATGACGAAATATCATGATTTATGTATTTTATCCACTGCTTTTTGTGTATATCAACCGTTGGGTCATCATTGTCATATTGACTAACTTTCCCTGTAACATGAAAAGCTGGCTAAATATCAAGATATATCAAGATGGTTTATTATAAGTACTAAATGATGATTATATGAAGTAAATAAAATCATTAAAGAAAGGGGTATATATAGACAAATGTATGGGGCGTCTGAATATCACAACCATGTAACCATTTAACTAGATTCATACCGTTTTATCTAATAAACGTGCAGTCGAAAATTGCGCTTGCTTTGTACACCATTAGTATTACTGCGTTTTACACGTTGACCACGAAAACTGTATAAAACATGGGTTTCATGAGACCTGTATCATTTTTACACGTTAAATAATATGGAAATGAGTTTGTAAAGAAAATACTGCTTAGTTACCGTGTTGTCAATCAATGCTTTCTGTGTATTCTAACCGTTGGAACATATAGGACCAGTTGCCCCAACGATGGGGTAACTGGACCGTGCCAAGTAAAGTTTTTAGTTAGTGGTAATTGGCCTTTTGTTTGGATATTTTTTAACATTGATTAAATGTTATATGTAAACAGTTACAAGGGTGATATTTTCATAGCAATTCCATAAATATTTACACGAGCTTTAAGCTTTTATATCATGAAATATGCTTAACCGGTCCAGTTGCCCCATCCTCCCCTATCAAGTATCAGATTAATTTTTCAATTTTTTAGTAATTGTCTGTACAATTTGTATTTAAATATAAAGCAGTTTACCAAACCACGGTGTTTACAATAGACGATATAACAACAAATACCGCCGAATGTCCCAAACAAAAATGTACATTTTGTATTATGTGAATACTGATTTAACACAAATCAAATATATTCCAAACTTAAATCGAAAAAGTATCAGGTATTCAATTATATATGTACTTTAATTAATGATAATGTATGTTACAACAACAAAATTGACACTTGTCATCCAAGGTAGCTCACTGGTTGTTTGGAAAATGTACGGTGTATAAAAAACCCAGCATCAAATGATTAAAATAAAATAAACGCACCCCTACGCTAATACCTGTGAGATGTAACACATTTCATTTGTTTGTTTCAACAACCAACAAAAAAGATTATGTCCTTACTATTTCAAGTTTAAAAATTGGAACCACATGTCCGCTATAGTATAAAGAAGAGCATTTCAAGCTTTACCTCCGGTCTGGTGGCATTTCATGTGCATATTATACCAGGCATATAATCACCATGATCACACCGAGTTCAAATCACATTCGCGACTGTCTCGAGAGGCTCGTAAAGAGTTAATGTGTTACGCTAATTTGCATATCGTGAAGATTAGACCAATCAGGGGTGAGTGTAAAAGTGTAATACGGCTGGGTAGTGTGTTAACTCATTTGCATATCGAAATGAATTAACCAATCGTATCGTAAGGTGGCATAGCGTGTAAACTATGAAGTAATAATACTTGAATGATTGCATGATAATCATTCAATTTGCAAACGCAAACATCATTTGAAGATACAACTGCAGCAGTCATAAATGGCGTGATCGGATAATTCAAGAAATAATCATGATGTGTCAATTGTTCTCCTTTGATGGTATCATCAATATGCATTATATTATATGCATTATAGCCTTAACTAAGTACGTTGTCCCCAATAACATGATTGCATTTGGAATCAAATCAATACAAAGGATGTATGATAGTATTGCAAGTTTTAAATGTACGTATCCATCATATGATGTTGATAAATGTTTTGTTTGAGAGAAACAGGTGTATGCAACGTTAAAAAATAGTATGGATAAAACGAGAAAAAAGAGTGGAAGAAACAAATGAAGAAAAAAATAAAAAAATAAAAATACAGAGACAAAAAAATACCAAAACAATTATGTTACTAGCAACATGTTTAAATGATATCCGATAGCATGGAGATAATTGGTATAAACTTACGTTTTGCCATTTCAGTTATTTCCTGCTGTTGTCAACATGTTGTCTACAGTGTTTGAAAAAGAACAGCTCTTATACAGATGTTCAAAAGGTAAACTTGGCTACATTGCCAGTGAACATGTGCAATTAAAATAGAAATGGTATGTTGTTTGTTTGTCTCCTTCCGATTCGTAAACTGATTTTGCTTCCTATTTTTAGAACAAGCAACGTGTAATCCCCCTTACCGGGTTCCCTGAGCGACGGAAATGACTACGAAATGTCCTTTATTGGTATTATATTATTGTTATTATTATTGTACTATATGTCATATGTTATGCATGGTTCTGCAAGTATAAATCTATATATTTTAATATGTTTAATGGATAAAAATGAATTTAATCTGTTATGTCAAGATTTATATTAAATTTGGTATTGAGGGATTATGACCGTCGTTCTAATCATTTTAGTTCCATGGTGGAGTTTTAACGCCAACAATTTCATAGACTCATTTCGTTGATCTGCAGACTACTGTTTGTTTTGTTTAAAATCACTGATCCGTCGTGGAAATTCAAGCCCCAAAAGCCTCAGCTTCAACATAATTTAAGCATCTTTCAGAACATTCAAATTTTAAAGCCAAGCTAATCGGTCTTTAAAAAATCCCATTTGTAAAATGTATTTACAATAACTTTTGGGTCACAATACAAGGATAACTAAACCACAGGCGTAACGTTCAAACAGTTTTCGTATTACTTTGTTCTGAGTCAAGAAAACCTTTGTAAATCCTTGCGCAGTGGTTAATCCTGATGATTCCATTGTTATGTGTAAAGCTGCACTATAACTCTACATAGACTGAATCCTTACCGTCAACATGGTCAACACTATTTACACACGGCCGAGCGAGGGTGCTCAATTTGGTCCGCCATTTTTAAATGGCGGCCATATAGAGGGACGCGGGCCCTGGACGTAAATCAATTTGATTCAACGAGCGTTGATTGGACTGTTATTGAATGTCACGTGCAGACGTGAGGGTTTGTTTACAACGATACCGGAAGAGGTGTACACTGTGTTAGAGCTGCTCTATATATTAGTCTTTTTCTTCTGTTCCATATTTGTTGTCCAGGCATCTTCGACAACGCAACGAGAACAGTGAGTTTATCAACACTTGATTTCAACATGAAGCTTTAAATGATTTAACTGGATTTATAGTAATAGAAAAACATAGCCTAACTCTTTATCTCGTTAGTAAACAGCAAGAGAGAAAAAGATTTGTCAAGCAAGCAAACAAGCTGATTTCCGATTTTTTGACGGACAATTGAAAATCTTTCAAAACATTCCACATTGTAATATCAATTCAGGTCCGTGGGCAATGCGAGACAAGAAAGACAAGATGAAGCGCTAGATATCATTGTGAAGAAGCCGACATGCCCTTCAGCCGGCTTGTTATTGCTATTGTTACGCCTTGATATAGCCATGATATAGCCTAAGTCTTTCAAAGGCATTTGTTGTTTCAACACCTTAGCCAGCGCTTCGGGCATACTTCCCTCAAGTTTATGCGATATGATGCACTTTGTCCAATGTTTATTATATAGAGAGGAGAGACACTGTAAGAATATGTTAAAAAGTACAGCGACCGCGTTTCTTGATGTTGTTTTCATTTTTCTGTATTCAATTACCTCCTGAACCATTTTATGTCCCAAAGATCAGAAGATGGTAACATTTTGTATTCCATTCACCCAAGCAGGATTTCGGGAAGAAAAGGAAAACTATCCAAAAATCCCAATCAAGTTTACCGTTTTCTTATCAAAGTCGGGTTTTTTCCTCCTATTTTTCTGATTGATAATGTGTTTATTTCAATTAAATCGGTATCAGTGTGGGTGTATAGTTCAGTAATATGATATCAGGGCGGTATACTTTATTTAAATTCATAACTTTATGAATGTGTTTTTATTAGGTATGATCTAATCGTAGATGTAAGATGTATATTGATTTTCTATAACATACAAGGCATTAATATCGATTTTTGATAGTCAAAGAGGCCGTCGAACTAATAATATAGGTATTGTATTGATCCACGCCTGAATAGCACCTGAAAACACTCAGGTGCTGCGAATTGTTAAGGTTGGAATGTTGTTCACTTTTGCCACAGGTGAACAAATTGGCTTAAGATGGATGACCCTGGTTTGCACACGGTGTTTTCTATTCTACATGAACAGCATCATCTTATTCCAAAATTTAAAACAACCGGTTAGTTCTACAGATAAAATCAGAGATTCCTTTCAATTCTCCTATAGATTTAGGATCGATTAACTACTTTTTTATTGTTTATAACATCGACAGGAAATATCTCTTTCTTCTGATACAAAAATATAAATTTTGATGGGGGAAAGTGAAAAACAATCGTGTAATACAGCTTTAATATCTCAAAAGTGACTGAAGATGGAAAAAATCGCAAGTAAATGTTTTCAAAGAGACAATTTAAAAATCTAGGCCATTATTCGTTCACAATGAAATCTCGATGCATGTAAGTACCCGCGGCCCACCGACAACCACTGACAACAGGAAACAAATAGGTGCATAGGCTAATGCCTAAGAATCGCAGAATGTCTAAACATAACAAATAAGTCATACCATGTATCTTCCATTATTATCATCGTATTCCAAGACCAAGTTTAATGAATATATGTACATGTGTGTACTCTTTTTCTTGTCTTGTGCATTCTGGTTATCATCGACACTAAGAGTCCCTGACGACGTAAGCATACAGTGTGTACGGGTAATTGAACCGTGTACAGGCGATCGAGATTGAATAAATATCTTCTTGTGCCATGAATGAATCAACCAAGAACCAACAGGTGCCAAAAACCTTTTTTGTGTAAAAAACAGAAAATCTAAATTCTTCAGTTAAGTTAAAAACAATCCTATCGATACTATTTGTTCTACATTTTCTAGTGCAACTTTCGATGACCTCTTAAGGGCAGTGTCAACCCGGCACTTGTTTCAAAAATTGAATTTCATATTTCTCTATTATATTATACTTTTACATGTATTCTATTATTACCATCATAAGTTACTAATCGGAAGCGATTATTTCCCGTTCTTTTGGGTGATTTTAAATTGTTGTTTTGGTAAGTTTGAGACAGGAAAAGGCGCATGGTTATTTGGCGGGAATTTAAGCGGAGTTCCGCGCTTTTCAAATGCTGCGACAGCTGTTCTATCATTGCGTCGCGCGCTGAATCTTCCCGTGCGTAATACTAGACGCGCCGCTTAATATCCGCGACGAAGACGCGAAAAACAAAAGAGCGCAAAACAATGCCTAAAAATGTAAACAAAGGCCAATCTTACGATCATTTAAATTTCAGTTTTCTTCCAATTTCTTCACATTGTGACAATATAAATTGAATCTGATAGTTTAATTTGATTGTTCATAATAGTATACTCGCCTTTTAGGTCACGCGCCCGTGTATTCCGAGAACATTAGCTTTAAATGGTGAAAAATGTCAATATTTTTACTAAATCGATGTTTTGTAGAAGTTCAAATTTGAAGGAATTTTACGAATTTTCAGACAACCTAACAAAATCAGTTTTTGATTAAAAATTTCAAAATTTCACCAAATTCATCTAAAGTCAATTATCTAGGAAGCACTTTTTTTTTTGGGCTTAACAAATTTTAGTTTTGAAAATATTGACCAAAATGTGCCAAAAATGTGATTTTGAGATTAAAAACCATTTTGTTGGCACTTTTTGGTTAATATTTTCAAAACTAAAAAGTTTTAAGCCAAAAAAAAAAGGTGCTTCCTAGATAATTGACTTTAGATGATTTTGGTGAAATTTTGAAATTTTGAATCAAAAACTGATTTTGTTAGGTTGTCTGAAAATTGTTGGCGCCAAAAAAGTGATTTTTGGGCAAATATTTAGAAATCACTATTTTTGGGAAAATTTAATACAAAAAATGGATTATCCGACTCATTTCATTTGAAAAAATTTATACTTTTATGTACATTACATTATTAGTTTAAAAGTTACAGTGCTTGATAAAATTCATATATTTTGGGTTGACACTTCCCTTAACATGCTTAATGCTAAACATGCGAAATGTGACTTTATTATAGGACTTTGCAAACACCTCACGCGTAAAAACTGTCATAAAGTTTACTCCATCCCCAACCATATATCCTCTTTGAATGTCAAGAGAGAAAATAACATCCTAAGGTAAAATACTGTTTCTGGTCTATCCCTACCAGCCTACCCGAAGCCCCTTGTGAATAGTACAGACATACGTTGCCTTTGGAGAGAAAAGAAAGAAGACCGACCGAAACATATATAAATGTAAAATGTCTGATTTGTTTCTTCTTTATGTTGTAGTTTTTTTTATTAATTTATGTCCATATGATAAATCACCAAATCCCAAGCCTCGTTTGGTTTCCGATTTATTTGAGACAACCTGATCTGGGTATGTGGTAAGCAAATGTGCTGTGGTCTAGTTTTCCTGCATAATAATGTGAAAGACCCGGCCTATTTCACACTAGTCGGGGATTTTGTGTGTGCATGCAAATAGATATATAAAAATGGTCGCGCGCGCGTTCTTTCATAAGTCATGGTGTCACTAATTACTGACACCACTCCATTTTCACATCCCATAATCAGGCCCCATGCACAGCAAAGTGATATTGTGATCAATGTCACGATCACAAAATTCAATACATTCTACGTTTGGTACTTATCATTCCTCAGACGACACTACGTTGTCTGAAACACAAACTTAGGCACGCTAGCTGTATAAAACGTGGTAATTGTGAACACCTTTTCAAAAACTTAGCTTCATGTATAGATATATGTTTTATACATGTTTAACCTGTTAGTTTGTCTTGTTCAAAAGTATTTTGTTCGATGGATTTTTAAAGTAAATGTATAACATGTTCAACGGTAAGTATTTTCAACGTGTTCTAAGGTTATGTTCCTACAACGTAGTTAACGGTTATGTTCAACCATGGTTCAACGTGTTCAAGATATGTTCAATATGTTTGACCCTCGTCCCGGTCCTGAGACGTTTTTGTAACACTGGTACCTAATCGACACCGAGGTGCGGAGTATGCTTATTTTGCTACCATGGTATAGCTACAGGTCACCTCTTTCCATACAGACTAAAACAAGTACAAACATCCCACGCATGACGTCACAATAACGTCGCAAAACATGGCCGACCTCAAAATCCCGCTGTATTCGTCTGTACAGTGAAATATAGGCCAAATTTGAAATTTTCGCCACAAAAGTTCCAAATATCGGTTTTAAGCTTATAAGTGAGGGAAATGATGTTTCTAACATATACTATAAGATTCAGGACCATGCAAGGATATTTTCAAAATGGTGATTTAAAACAATTGTAATTTTTTAAATCACCATTTTGAAAATATCCTTGCATGGTCCTGAATCTTAAATGTTGATAAATAATACGGATGACCGGGCTTAGGTAGGCAAAAAGAAAATTGATGTATTAGTGGCGTAACACACCCGTACCTAATTTACCCCCGACACTGATTTTCTTTTGCAGAAGAAAATTAAAACAAAACAAAAACAAAACCAACAACAAAACATGCAATGCATGTAAACAAAATAGTTGGTGCTCCTCATCAAAAAGGAATACCGTATTGTATACAGCAAATCTGACAATCGCAAACGGCCTCTACCACACAGGCTGTATGAGATTGTCAGCATTACGTACGTCGAGGATCAGCGCTTTTTTTTGCAAAGTATTTCTTTTGTTATTTCGTAATTAATTTGACTCTGTGAGATCAAATTTAGTATTTATATTATATTATATACAAGTCAAAATATCTATTAGGGTTGGGAAAAAAAGAAAAGAAAAAACCGCCTGCGGCCGCCCTACCCTAATTATCAATGGCATGCAACAATTTTGTTTGTCTTACTTCAGGTACGCTGACGAAAGGGGGATATCGAAAATCCCTTATGAGAACATATGAAAAATCCAAGTTGCTTAGATAATTAGCCAACTAATTCATGAGTAAATTCTGGAAGGGTAGATTTTATTCTTCAGACTTATGAATAATCTAATAACAAGCATTTATTTCTAAGACTCAAATTATCAAATTATGATTCAAAACGACATCGATAACTTAAAAATTGACAGATGTAAGGATTTCATCAGAAGAAATCATTTCCACAAGGGATGACGTCATTAAGTTAGCTATAAATAAGCTTGCTAATTTTGGTAGATTGCTTCTAGTATATGAGTGAACAAGATTCCAAATCAATTCAACATAGGTGGCGATATCTTTGGATCTGTTAAGTGTTATTAAAGATAATACAATTCAATTATATAATACAAATATCACTACAATAATTAACCATTTTCATATCTTATTATCATTCTAAGAAAATTTAAGATAAATAATCAAACCAATCTTTTTTCAATTTTTAAAAGAGTGTTTTTATAACTAGTCAAATATACTAAAATTGACTGTCGGAGTGAATTGAAAGAAAATCAACCAACTCACTCTATGTTCTTTGGTAAATGTTCACTCTTTTGAAGTGATCCGCAAGTCACTCCTCGAAAAGGGAATTTTACTTTCAACATAAAGATAGAACCAAGAGTTGTGTAATATATTGTGTCGACGAATCAGATCCAGTGAACCATAGCGCATTCATTTCCCCTTGCCCAAAGCAAATGATACGGGGACAAATCCCCGTGTTACGCTCTACATACTGCAATATCAGTCTCTGTAACAGAACAATCCCTTTATTTTCTACAAGAGATTCCGAAAAAGGAATCTCTTTTTATCATTTATACTGCATCTAGAGGTGTTCTAAAGATCATAAATCAATTTCTGACAAAATAGGCTACATTTTGGGGAGATATTGTTAAAGAAAAAAAAGAAACTTTGATGTGATTGCACACGTTAATATCTTTAGGACATGTCTCCAAACCAGAATCTCGCGAGACTTGATCATATGACTGAGTGATTCGAGAAACAATTATGTCTCGGCATAGATTCATAATGTTAACATTTTCTCATATTTTAAAAATAGTTTTTAACACCATTAGACGATGAAAGAAATGTTCTTTGGGCCCTAGTTGCCCACCAATTGCGAATTTGAGGGGAAAACCCATATATTTTGAAACTTTTTGAAATTCTTGGATTTTTTTGCAAACGTATCAACATGTTTTTGAAAAAAATCATATTTTATTTAAACAAATTTGGATACGTTTGAAAATAATTAAAAAGCATTTTTCAAACAACTTTTTACCTCAACATTTCGATGGTATTTAACTACCACGCGTGAGACTTAACTTTTGATCATACTCATGGATATTGCTGATATCTTTCGGGACCGCAACGTCACAGGGAAATAGAATATGACAGTAAAGAATGATACATGTGAATGGATTAGGAACATCATCGATCTCAATAATAATATCTATTTCTGAACCACACGCCACACACAGTGACAGGCATTTAGAAGGAAATGTGTCCTAAACATGCAGACGAATTTGTTGGAGGAGTGAAATGGTTTAAAAGTTGGTCTTAATAGTTAGCTGCTCAGAAGTCATCTGAAATGTTCCGTCTATTAACCTACAGCAAATCATTTCTGTAAAGATCACATAATATTTGACAAATTTTATGTCGTGAGTTGAAAATAAAAATAAAAGGTGCGTGATCCGACTGTTATTTTTATATTTGATAAAAGCGTACCGATCTGTAAACATTACTTCCGATTTTAAACTAACGTTTATTAAACTGCCACAATCCACCGTTATCCACGATCACAATATTGTCACTATATTCACGAGGCTACTAAACTAGACTTGTTATGTTCCCATGAAGACCTCTCCTTTTCGGTCATCGGTTTTTCTCCTGAGTACCTTAACTTCCCTGACAACTAATTATGTGGGTCATTGGCGTGATCCAGGCAAGCCCCTTGTCAAGTTCAACAGCCTTGTAATAAACGTAGCATAACACTATGATGCATCACTTACTCTCACTTCAGCTGCAGTGCCTTCTCGAACCATAGCTTCTAATTATGTAATGTACTGTATGCTGAAAGCCAAGTTCATGTTTAGCTCATGCGTCAAGTTCACATCCGAGTTCACACCCTTCATTAGTCTAAATTACTTGTTTACTAAAATGTCACCCTTAAACTGTATAAATTCCACGTGCCAGCTTTATCGTGCTTTTAACCCATAGGCAACGTAAACATCTGAGTTTAACCAACACAAATTAACCACCAACTATTTATTAATTAAACTGCCATAACAAGATGGCCGCGGGTCTGTTGCTCTTTTCATAACCTGGCATTCATTGCATTTTCATCGAGGATGCATTGAAACATGTCATGAGTAAACCCAGTGGGGACGGGCGGGGAAAATTACGTCGTATAGACGTTGTATTAAGGTCGAACGTCGGGCAACCCAATTCCAACGTAAGAGCAACGTTATCAAACTGACGTCCATACACCTATTCATGTTGACGTCGCACAAACGTTGCCGTATAATCGGCCGTACGACGGTCATCGCGCGACTTTAATACAACGTTGTGACAACTAGTAATCTTTGACGTCGGTGCACCTATTAATGTTGACGTCGCACATACGTTGATGTACAACGGCCATACGACGATCATCGCGCGAGCTAATTTGCATATTTTACTCGGCCTTATATTAGCCGAGTAAATTGCGCCAATCGCTCATTAGCGTAATTGCAATGGTACAAAAATTAGCACCGGTGCTCGTGTGTACCATATTTTACTTGGCCTTATATTAGCCGAGTACATTGCGCCAATCGCTCATTAGCATAATTGCAATGGTACAAACATTAGCACGGGTGCTCGTGTGTACCATTTCAATTATGTTAATGAGCTAATTTGCCCCTTTTATTTATTTAAACCTATTAATTTATTTGAATTAAGTCGATGTTTTAATTTAACACCATTGAATGTATATTGATATATGCATATATGCATATTTACTCACTGGTTACAGGAAATGGAAGTAATTGCTCACTATGTAAATGCAAATACATTGAGCAAGAACATAAACATCAAAGAGCCATGACCTTGCATTTTAGGAAGAAATCAACACATTTTCTATCAAATTTTTATGTTGATTCAATTTGTTAACGTTGGCACAACGTTGAATGTGGACGTCACACCAACGTTGTATTTTGGCGTTAGAAAACTTTCATATTCACCTTCCAGGCAACCATCATCCAACGTTAGATATTGACGTTGACACAACATTGTACCAACCAATTTGTGCCCACTGGGAAGATTACCTCTATTTTCCTTAATTTCTAAATCGATAATCTTTTTAAAGAATGAGAATTGATATAGGTTTCATTAAATGACCCTGTGCCTCTACTTCGGTAAACTTAACTTGCGCAGAATTCTTAAATATTCTTCTTAATAGATGCAAGAAGAGTTCAAGAATCACTCTTACGTCCACTAAAGAATAAGCTAAACTTTAATGAAAAACCATAGATCCCTACTCCGGTAAATATTCAATAACTCAGCTGTATACGAGTTGATGATCACTGTGCGAGATGAAGCGTAATATCGTATACAAGTGTATTTGAAAACGAATACGCAACCTGCGTTCAGCGCGTCTGTGACGTTTCTTTTCTCAGGTACTGCAAACGTGAAGATGAATAAACCCAATAGTGTGATTTCGAAGGTGGCGTATGCATATCAAAGACTATTCCCAACATTAACCCGTAAATGATGCGTCCATCACTAGACGCGGCGACGTCACGTGCGTAACGGGTTGAATGATGCAACATATGCAGACGACTTCAAATTCAACGCATATAATAATTAATATATACGTTGTGCAGACGTCATAAATGGAATCGGTTCTGGCGATATTTGTTAAAGATAACTGTGAAGAATCAACACATTTTCACTTTGGAATCGAGGAATTGCAAGAAGAGCGTAGCCCCGAGGGAAATTCCGAGGTCCCAAAGTTAGAAAAAATGATTCTTTACAGACAAAACAACTGATTAAATTCATTATCCTGATTCAAAACCGTCAATTAAAATTGATATTAATGATACGGACGTTACTTGTGCTATTAATTAATTATTCATTAAAAAGTTACACTTTACGGCAATCTAACAATGCGCCCCCCCCCCCCCCTCGAAAATCGTGCAAGCGAACCACTCACGTAACATTATACGCTCTTTGCACGCAATCGCCATTTAAAAATGAAATCGAGGCTCTCACGCATCATCACGCGATGCACACACCAGCTGCGTGAAACCACCGACGCAGTGTGGCGTGATAGTGCTTGATAGTGCTTGGTGAGGGGAGAGCCTCGCTTTCAATGGTTCCGTGCAAGTAGCGTATAGGCACAGGTCGTCACTAACTTCGGGATGGAGAACCATGTAAGGCCGCGTAAACATTAATCACCTCGCGTAGTCGCGTATAATGGGTAGCAAGTTCGATTACAAAAAAACGCGTAGGCCTAAGTGCCACGAACGTATGACGTATTTGCACAGCGCACTGTTTACGCGACGGTACATGATTCTTCATTAGTTACCTGCGCCTATCTGTGCGTACCAGTAAATGACGGCATTTGATTGGGTAGCACGTATCGCGTATATTCATGAGATTTGTAATGTAAATCAAAATGTCAAGGTATCACATTTACCCAAAGTAATTAGCGCATTACAGCTATATGATAATTGACTTAGCAACTTCTTACACTTAACCCTTTTAGTAAGTTGAAGCTCAAGTTTATGATCGACTACTATGTCGTTGCGGCCTGGCGATTGCCAAAGCAGACGACGAAATTGAGACAATGTCATGAAGAGGTCTGATACTCGCGCCTAAAGGAAGAGTTCCTAAAATAATATCAACAGAGGTATTCTAACACCTGAATCGCAGACCGCACACGTGCAATTCTTTATGTGTTCTTTTGGTGAAAAATTGTTGACCAATATAATTGATATCATTGCTCCCATGGTCCAAAACTGCATTGACACAAATAAAGAACGGGTTCGTTGAAATATGAGCCTAAAGTCGCAGAAAACATACACAAAATATGAACTCTTAAAAATGTGATTAATAATATGAAATTTGGAACTTAAGAGAACATTTTATATATGTTATATATTTACTGTTCATACTGAAGTTATCGAAAAACAAAAAGTAGCTTAAACATGTTAAAGGCAAGCCTGGTCATAAACTGCTTTGACCTATTTTATCAACGATGTTTTCGAAACTTTCAAGTCACTCAAAATAGATAGATATCGTAGGTCATATTTATGTTATTCCCTATCAATTAATTCCATAAATAATCAAAGAATTTGCTATCTTTATAGTTTCCGATACAAAACCGGTTACTGCTGGTATAAAGAGTTCTTCATAGTTTCTTGTTGACATCGACAAACAACTCTCGTCGTTTGCCTCATATCGTATATACGAAAGGATACAATCTTTTCGGTATCTATAAATATACCTATCACTTAATACAGCTAAATACATACAGCATAACAACAAGATAACTGTGACGCCCTAAAGAGATGGTTTCAGACGAGATGATACCTCAAGACATTGAAAGATGTTGACCCCATTGGCCTCGTGCTGACACCACTGCCCTCCTAGTGACACGGGCATCATCAACTGGCCGGGAGGAGTATGAGCATCTCCATGACAAACATTCACCTACTTTAAGAAGTCATTCTTTTTGATAATGAGTTGGACTTTTATTCACCGGTCTAGTGATAGCTGTGTTTGATCTCCATCTACAAACATTTCATAGCATTGGTCATCTTATTGTGCTTATAGAGAGGTCTGATACGATTCCAGGCTTTTGATTTGATACCAATATTGTTATAACGTACATGTGTGTGGTATATGTTTTTCAAAATCAAAATAGATGTTTATTTTATTTTACAGCAGAGCAGAGCATACAATAATTAATAATGTTTACTTTATATTGTACTATATAATAATTGTAAGTATAAAACCACCGTTGCATATAAATACATAAATATTTTCCTTCCAACACAATGCTACATTGTTTTGTCTCAATTTACATTAGGACAATGTTTGTATCAACCAAATACATAAAATATCCAACTTTAACATCAATCTGATAATTGCACATGAGTTCCTACATCAGCCATAAACATAAAGACGAACTGCGTAGGATGTAGGATGACAATATGGTTGTCAATAAGACATTCTTAAAAGCAAAGCAAGATGTTCGCAGAAATGCAACCTAAACCCCGCCGATTATGTCAAAGTAGCAAACCCCCGTATAGACAAACCATTGACCTCTATAGTCTCATTTTACCGTCAAAATAGACACCGAAAAATGGTACACAAGTTTTTCTTAAAGTTTAATCAAATTAAAAGTTGATATTCACAGAAATAACGGAAATATAAGACCGCTCTGAGACTGATGGCAACATCGCGTGTGTAAAATCGCCAAGATGAAATTCCAAAATGTTGATTTATGGCAAATTTGAGCTCAAATAATGTCTAATTGCATAAGTGGATACAAGTTAACTATCACACCAGGAGTAGCAATAAAATATATTTATTAGTTCAAATGAGGAGCGAGCTCGCATTGAAGTTTGAAAAATACACCCCACCCACGCACTGTGTGTCTTAAAAACTGTACATGAATGAAAAGGTAGACGGTGATGATTAAGACGTGTAAACAACTGTAGTGACACTGTTACCTAATCCTTACCGTAATCGCGCATCAAAGCATGTAGGTATCTTCCAGGATACATCCATCGGGGCTTTGATTTGGCATTCGTCATGTTCAACTGTCACATTAACATCCTTGTACGCTCAAGGTTGCGATTTCAGCTCTAGAGACACCTTGTTTTCAGTGGAAGTATTGGGCATATTCAGCTTGTACATGATTCTTGTACCTGAGTTGATGTCAAACAGACACTGCTTAAACATGTTAAATACCCTACTCAAAAACAAAGAAATCCACATACAATTTATACCAGAGAAATGAAGCGATAGAGTAATTACAAACTTAGCCAGATCAACCACCAAACAAGGGCAGTGCAGTGATGACAGATGGATATGTCTGGGCAAAAATCCTGTAAATATACACACTTAAAAAATAAGTAGTCAATAATGATTTCTTGTCAAGGTTCAACTATGGACCAACTGAAAGAAGGGTTAAATATGACATTTTCCAGTTAAGTGTGTATTTATTTAATGGTAGTCCACAGTGGCTAAAGGACACAATGGTTGGTCTGTAACTTAATACCAGCCTGTTTTTATGGAGTGTACCAGTCCAGTCTGTTGGTATTGAAATCATAACAACTTGGTGAGCCCTCATAACTCAAGTTTGACACAGTGGGACTATTAGCCGGGTAGGCGTACAAATAAATTGTTCCATTCGTGCCCTCACGGGCACTCATGGAACAACATTTACTTGTCAAGTTTTACGTGTTAAAAGTAATCTGTACGTGACACCGGCGTATAAACAAAGATGCACATACAAATATAGAACGCAATAGTAAGCCCGCGCAAAAAGACAAAATATCTTCAATGCTTTACTCATATTTTTGATTGTTTATTATGAAAAGAATAGTTTAAAGTCTTTTGTTTGCTACTTGTTCCTTTCGACAGTCGTCATGTTCAACCGTCAGATTAACATACGTGCTTAAACATGATTATGTATTTTACGGTACGTGACAAAGGCTTGTGAAAAAAACACATACAAAAACAGAACGCGATCAATCAATCCCTCACAAAAGAACAAAAAACATCGTCTGCTGCTCTTAAAAATATTTAGTTTGTTCCTGTTTCTTTGTTTGCTTGTTTAATTAATTGATTGATTGATTGATTTCAAACGTGTTTTTTCACCTAATTTGCAACATTATTTGGATAAATTTGTATAATTATAAAAATAAATTTGGAAATGAACCTGAAATATGCTTTCATCGTGCAGTAATCAGCGTTTTGTGGAATGCACACATGCATCCTACATTGGAATATTATGAGAGATGATACGGAGAACTTGAGAAAAAATCAATAAATTGTATCGTAGCCTGTCACTATCATCAGATCATGGCAGTTGCCACCTGACGCTCGGAAGAAAAAGACGCCGGACAGAAAGTTCTTGCGGATGCCCCGTGACAAGAGAGGCAAGATAGCTATTTATTTTCAGCAACAATTGATATTAAATTTCATAAACAACAATTGACAAACAGAATAAACGATTAACTCGCGCAATGGATAACGATTCTGACATACGGCAAAGGCCGAGGAACGAAAATTTAAACCTCCCGCATCAACTTGAATTCACAGAAGAGGATGAGGACAGAAAAATTCAATCAAATGACTATAAACATGATAAACAACAATTTTAAAATTCCTAGCGTTGCTGCAAAGGCTGGCTAACCTCGGTCCACGGTGTCACGGAGTGAAATGAAATGAAAATGCGATGAGCTGCAACCCGTTCGACGGAGGAGTGTGGGTAAACGCGCAAATGCAATGCCAATTGGTTGAGCGAACAATGGGTTTACTGGAGTGAAAACGCGTATGAATATCGGCCCTCACTCAGGAGGCAAAGTTGAAATTTATATACACTGTGCTGCCAAAATTCCGAGTAAAGTCAAAGTCAATTTGGGAAGTTTTTAAGATACGTTGCAAGCATTCTCTGAAGCATTCTCTGCAAAGTAGTGAACCCAAAATTCCCTATTTACGAATTAAATATTTACATTCCCATCCCAACTATTTTTGAGGTATTTTTTGTATGAGATTGAGGCAACCTCATTGAGTTGACAAACTCAAGAAAGTCTGAAACAAACGAGGTATTTCAGGCTAAATTGCGAGCAATTGAGTTGTACTCGAGATTTTTACGACGAACGTGAGAGGCGAGGGTAATGCTTTTGCAAGGCCGCCTTATGTGCGCGCATAATAAACGGAAACAATACAAGAAAACGTCTTCAACAAAGAAAAGAAGAAAAAAAGAAGAAAAAAGAAAAAAAAAATCGATTTTATGCTGCACTCATACCTCAGTACGCTCAGCTCAGACAAAGATAAAATAAGAATTAGCGTAGCCGCAAAAGACGATATAACCGTGCAAATCTTCTCTAAACACGCGGCTCAGAAGTATCTAAGCACGCTAAGTCTTCGAGTCTTCAGACCATCTTCATTCCATGTAGAAATACTTTAAATACAAAGGGAAGATATTGTGACGCTCACTTTTGGTCGTGTGCCACGAATTGATAATTAATATACATGTACATTACTAGGTGAAATGTCAGAGAGATCGGGCTGTTGTGTACTGATTAGAAGTAAACAGGAGTGCTGGAGAGGAGGTCCTATTTCAGTGAGTGTCTGTGAGATTAGCTCCTCATCCTCCCGATGATGAGGAGGCTAATCTCACAGACACGCACTAAAATACTTTCATTCACATCACTCATTGACAATAAATTCTAGGTAGAATATCAGAGACATTGGATGTTATGTACCGATTAGGAGTAAACCGATTAATTTATTTATACTGATAACAATTCATACACTTATATCTTTAAATAAATTACCACTTCATGGAGTGAAACAGTATAAATATTGCGATACCAGCCTAACAAGTCCCTTTTACATTCTGTTCGTGTGGTATGTTTACTTTGCTATAACCAGACAAATGACAGCTTACAAATAACGAGTTATGCACGCTCTACTGCATGCATGCCGAGTGACTTCAAAAAGCCCGCGTGTACATATCGTGCTTTAACGTCCCAATCGATACTATACGATGTGCATATTGCATGCGCGCAATCTGAAATTTGTCCAGAATTTGTGACATCTTTTTCAATGTTGGAAGATTTTCGGTGCGTATAGCGAGATGTGGGAAGGGGTGGGGGCTTGAATCTATCGGTGTCATTGTTCAATAATAGTCTGTTGATTATTGTCGGACAAAAGTACTTACATTGCATCTTGCACAATAACCGAATACTAATTGTTTTTACCCATGCTCAAAATTTGTTATGGCAGTAAACTGAAGAAAATAGAGTGTTTTCAAAAATAAGCGCTCCGTTAGTTCGCATGTGCTTTGTTTTGTAACACCCTGTATATGATGTTATTGGCCATATTAAATTTAGTATGATCATCCAGGCAACATTTATAATTGTAACATGATCATTTCATGTGTGATTTATTTCATTTCATTATCATTGCTTTCATCAAAATAGGAGCAAAAACTGAAGAAACGCGTGGATTGAGGACTCGATCATACATGTGCATTTCGCTTGTTACACCCTGTATAACATGGCGATTATTGGTCATATGTTTGTGTTTGGTACAATATTATTACAAAACGTCAATTTAAAATTTATTATGACACTAAATTATGATAACGGTTAACTTTATTTCAGAAATACGTCATCGCATACAATATATTGTTACACATTTTGACCACCCTGTATAAGGTATATCCTTTATAACTAAAGACAAAGGTGGTAACATTTTTCTTTGTAATACTAGTGTATACTTTTGAATTATGCAGCTTAATAAATTTGTATTTTTAGTGCATTTCTTGATGTCTGCACCCTATATGGTGTAAATGTATGGAATTGTATTGAAACTGCAATCAGAAATTCTGTGAACGTGCAATCTTTTAAGGCTTTGTATAAATCCTATCATTGGAATTAGCTCAAATTTAATGTGTTTGATGTATCATAGTCAAGCTTTTATGAAATGTATGTAATCAAATAATTTTAATATGTTTTATTGTATGCATTATGTGATAGATTTACGAGTGCTGTCCATTGGGTTTTATACTCTATACATAATCATATTGTTATTATTATGTCTCGTGTATTTTATATTAAGTAATTATTTTCAAGCATGTATTATATTGATGTGCAGGGCCCCGAGTAAGAACAGCGGCCAGCTGATTCGGGCAACCCTGGGTAAAGATAATAAATAATTAAAAAATATATATATAATATCTACCCACCCTGTATAATGACCTTGATATTGACATAGTGAGATTTGTATGCTTTCAGGAAATTACTTTCCTTATACTCCTATGTAAAGTTTTAATGCTAAAAATGTTTTTAAGCAAAATACATGTGATTTTTCCATTTTTAGCATAATGTCACACAAAATGGTCCCAACTCAAGGCACACGACCTTTTAAAAAATGTGAAATGAACATAACAAACAAAACACTTACGTAAATTAACAACAGTAACATACCGTAGATTGGCATTCAATGTTTAATGTTTGTAACTTACAACTAAAGCGCTCATGTGTAATAATCATTGAATTACGACATATTTATCCAATAGGCTATATCGTGTTATAAGTAAAGTAGCGCATAATGCATGATGAAATTCATAATAATTCATTGTTACTTTTACGCGCAATTTTCTAAACAAGTCGGAACATGACAAATGTTGTGCCCCTCTTGACTGATGGGGAAACACCATGCCGTGTGATGATTCATTATGTTTTACCGGCATGGGTAGTGAAATATAAAACAAAATCATATGTTCAATATTTCATTGATCTTCGCTGATTTCCTTTGACTATGGTTAGTTACGATGACATCAGAGGATAAGTTTAAACTTCAGACGTGAGAGACCTACCTGCCTACTCACTTCATTACTTTGTGAGTAGGTAATGGGTATCTTAAAAGATACACAAAGGGACGCCGATTCTTGCACAACATCTTGAAAGTTGTTTTTTTCCTTCTTCAAACTTTTTGTTATCACAATGAGACTTAACTAACGCATCATTGTCGTTGCCAAGTTTGCCAATCAAATAATGAGGTCATCAACAATCATTGATGGGCATACGCAATGGAAAACAAAAGACAATAATACCGGTATTTCGATAGGAAATCGATTCGCATGATTGGTAGCATACTTGTCAGTCACATCCAGGATTGACAGTTATATTTATTGCCCAATCACAGAGCGGTATTACGTGAGCCAGGAAAGGTCTTCTCACCTTTCCTGCGTGAGCAGACTACTCAATAATCAGAAGTGGTTTGTTTTTTACAATTTTTTTTATGAAAGGTGTAACTTATTTTTATATTACGCTGACAAAAAATACTGAATGTTTTCCAGAAGTTCATGTATATTATGAATTGCGTTGAAGTATATAATAGTATATAATAGTATATAATTCCTGCATGTATTCATTTACAACGGTATGACGTCACAATTTGAAATTACGTCATCCTCGGCGGCCATTACAATTAAAAATAGCAGAGTCATGGTGGTATAACCAAGGAGTTATCATAACTATGATAACTCCTTGGATTACGAGGGAGGGACTCTTTGGTCTTTTTCTTTTCAAGATCAACAGTTCGGCTTCTTACTGAAGTAAGGATGAAAATATATAATTAGAACCCAGATCATCTTTAAACTTTTTTTATCTTCAGTTTTCGAGATTTTCTGTTTTTTATCTGAGCAATTGTGCCACAATATTTGAGATCATTGAACAACCACCAACTCTCCTACCTATTTTATGCATATAGAAAGATACCAAGTTATTATAACTATTGTGAAATGGAATTGGTGGTGATAAATAATAAGTTCCCTATTGCTTCCGACGAGTTTGTTTCTTCCCCCTTGCGTTCAATATTGTCCGGGATAATGCAAAGTAATTGTCTTTTCCGTTAATTGTTTTTCACTAACCCAATACACATCCATATTTCAGAACGGAAAACACAAATGAAAAACATTATGTAACTATTCAATTTCATATTCCAATCCTTTCCTTATTATCTGAATACAATGTAATTCATAAATAGAATTTTGCAAAACAATTTTATTGTCGCACGAGTTTAACTATGACGATTTTGACATCTAAAAAAGTTACTCATAAAAGTCATGTTTTTCTATAGGTTGCCGTCCGATCGAAACTGTTGTATCGACTGTCCTTTTACTTGTGATGTGCGCGATGTTCAAGTTGCTGTGTAATTCTTATAAATTGGTGGATTATTGATTGATAAGTTGGTAATTTGATTGATTTTTAGTAAACATACCGTATGTCGTTACAAGTCAAATTAAACAATTTCCAACCGAATGTATCGTAGGTTAAGTAGTAGGCCTATTAATTGTGTCTTAACTAGGGCCTATATGAACATACAACATAATTATATAATGTTTTTATCTATCCAGCATCAACTTTAATGCTTTAAATTATTGTGCTTTAGTAAGACATTAATTTGGTAAGAATATGTTGTTTTCCAATAATATTTCAACAACTATTTGGAATAAAATGATTGACATTTTCTTTAATTATCCTGAGACTAATATAACCAGGCTGAGACGAATATTCGTCTCAGTAACCAGGGAGGTGTTATATAACTAAAGTTTAGTTATATTAGTCTCAGAATTAACTTACAACCTATATAAGGTGAAGATACACGTACATTTTCCCTGTGAAATCTGCCATTTTTTGTAAACAATTAAAGGTGGATGTTCCGATCACTTTAGGTTTCTTTTGCCCATCAACATATTTTGATATCAGAAGAATCCTCATTTTTTCCGCATTATTTCTGTAAAATGTTTGGCGCAAGATATGTTCCATTTTGACGTTATAGGCCAAAATGCAGTGAATTACTGCCAAAGGTGGTTAATCCCGGGCCAGTTTGTGTACTACTACTCAATGCGGGCAAATTTCATGTCACCCTGTGATTTTAAAATAAGAACCATTGGGAGTAATGCAACTCAAACTTTACGAATATTTTAAGGATGACCCTTCATGTAGAATAGAAAGCGTGAAGTTGATAATCTGGCCAGCAATCGAAGCACCCTTTAAAAGAAATTGCATATAAAAATCGCTGTCCACAATTCCATGTTGCAGTTTCGCATAAGAAAAGTAAAATATCTTCACTGATCTTATAACACATCTCTCAGCTGTATATGTATCATAATTATTACACGGCTAATTAAAAATGTAAGTCAAATATGTAAAAAGTATAGATTCAATAACATCGCCCTCCAAGAGGCTAAAGTTTGGTGTTTAAAACAATTAACTGACGGTACTTACCAATTGGTACATTATTCCGTTTCATGACAATAGACAAACTATGCCGATTAACAAACTACTCAGGTGGGCACCAAATCAAAAGGTGTACATGTGGTATTCTATCATAAAAAAGCAAGTCAAGTCGGCCTATAAATTGATGTCAGGCCAACGTTATATCTCGGTCACACAGCATCAGTGTCGAAAAGTTCATTAAACCATGCCTCCACTACGAAAAACTTAAGCTGCGTAGAAACACAATGTAAAAGTTTTATTTTTTCAACTCAGTATTCTTGAACTTAAAAATCTGCACCCTCAGTCACGGACCACATCTGTAAATGAACCTCCACCTTGTTAGCGATGCAATAAGAGCATCTGCACACAATGTATCATACAGCTTTTATATATGTGATAGCGCTGTCTTGATCCCGTCCCTTTCAGCAAAAAGAGCAACAACGATGGACGACGAATCAAAAACGGGACCAACCTCTTCTTCAAAGCACAGGTAAAGTGGTGAGAACAGAATAAGCGAGTTGCCAGTTAAGGGAAGTGTCAACCCTATTATTTTGATGATCAACTTTTGCTTCTAAGTTTGAGAATATTGAATAAAAGTACATAAAAGTATACATTTTTAGAAAGGAAATTTGATAAGGAAGCCGATGGTGATATCAATGTGATACCAAATAAACTAAATTTTGAGAAATGAACCAAAAAGCCATTTTTTACCCCAAATTTTTCAGACAGCATAACTATAAAATAAAAAATGGTAATTTGTTCTAATATACGTTTTTGTAAACAAAACAATTTTGTCTAGGAGGCAATTTTTTCTTTTTCCAAAATAAAGCTTGGTTTTGGAAATATTGCTAAAAACATCGGAAAAGTGTAAAAGTCGTGTTTATTTGCGTACATTTCGCTAGAAATGGATGCATATCTCGAGTTTAAAATCCATAATCGAAAAAATAAAAAATTGCCTCCTAGCGCTGAAAGTCCTCTACACAATGGTAGTAAAAGCTTACCTGATAGTTTGATATATTTTTAGTTATGTTGTCTGAAAATTCGTAAAATTCCTTCAAATTTGAACTTCTAGAAAACATCGATTTAGTAAAAATATTGACATTTTCCACCATTTAAAGCTAAATGTTCACGGAACACACGGGCGTGTGACCTAAAAAGCGAGTATACTATTATGAACAATCATAATAAACTATCAGATTCAATTTATATTGTCACAATGTGAAGAAATTGGAAGAAAACTGAAATTTAAATGATCGTAAGATTGGCCTTTGTTTACATTTTAGACATTGTTTTGCGCTCTTTTGTTTTTCGCGTCTACGTCGCGGATATTAAGCGGCGCGTCTAGTATTACGCGCGGGAAGTTTCAGCGCGCGACGCAATGATCGAACAGCTGTCGCAGCATTTGAAAAGCGCGGAACTCCGCTTAAATTCCCGCCAAATAACTATGCGCCTTTTCCTGACTCAAACTTACCAAAACAACAATTAAAATCACCCAAAAGAACGGGAAATAATAGCTTCCGATTAGTAACTTATGATGGTAATGATAGAATACATATAAAAGTATAAAATAATAGAGAAATATGAAATTTAATTTTTGAAATAAGTGCCGGGTTGACACTGCCCTTAAGTCGGCGCGCTACGTTGAATTTTAATTAATGAGTTGTATGAACGATGACACACGCAGTTGGGTGAACGTGTACACGAACTTACTATATACGTTGGTATTTCCCATGCAAGTTGTTCTGGTATTTTGAAATTAGCAATTGCGAAGTATGCAGCAGATACAACTTGTACCAATTTGTAACGTGTGTGTTGCTCTTTACTCCACTGTCGAAGGTTCCTTCTTTTTCAAAATAAGTTCAAGTATGAAGACTAATAGAAACTCGGACTAACTTGCGTAAATGAAATTAAAAAAGATCTTCAAAATACACGGTCTCGAACCCGGTCCCTCGAACGTCCACGGTGACGGTTTACCTATTACTAGACTATTTAATAGAGATTGTGTTTACGTATAGGCATCATATCAGCATCACTAGCACTACATTGTATCATTGTATGTAAAGTCGCCGAAATACATGCAGTAAATATAAGTTGGCCTATACTGAATTGAAATGAATTTAAGAAATCTGGTTCTGATTTTTGTGTTACAAAAAACTTCAGCATTATAATAACAAGTTGTGTTATTATATATGTTATGAATAATGTTCATGTTAACATGGTTTAATGAACCATATAGGGGCTAGCACATCGTGAATGCCTCTGGTTTACACAACGCATTGCGTTGCTCATTATTACTGCACAACGTGTAAGTCGCGTACAAAAAAGAAAAACGAACGAAAGTATGTATAGATGTGCGCTTTTGCAAATGCTGTCTTATAGAAAGTGAAGCCACTGTCTCAAAGAAGTAAAATAGACTTGGCATGATTTTTCCATAATATCGTTGTTCACTTAAAGGTGTATGTTCTGATCACTTTTTGGGGATATGATTTTTTTTTTCATATCAGAAGAATCCCCATATTTTTCTCATTATGTCTGTATAATATTAGGGCCAGAAATATTCCATTTAGAAATTATAGGCTGAAATGTGGCAAATTACTGCCAAAGGTGGTTAACCACCAAACAGTTTGTGTACTACTCAATGGGCATATGTCTAGTGACCATGTGCTTCTAAAAATATAACCATGAGAGTTATGCAACTCAAACTCGGGAATGCAACAATTTTAAGGATGACCTTTCATGTAAAATAGAAAACATCAAGTTGAAAAGGGCCAGCAATTGGAACATCTACCTTTAATTCTCATGTTAAGACATGGTAAAAGAAAGAAAAAAGTTAGATTACCCGTGTTATTCCGGTCTATAACATTTAGTTTTAGATAAACAGTACATGCAGAGATTTGGTTTCCATTGTAACGGATTAAACATATCGATTGTGTTACCTTTAAAATTCGTCTATGGAATCTCTCTGAAGTAAGAAACTCACGCATAGTTAACTCACATTTTATTGCCTCATTTGGGAATTGATCTAACTTCTCGAACTCAAGCTTGCGCCTGTCGCCGTTCGCCTGTTTTCGTCACAAACTGTATACACCGCACTTCACACTCATACATTCTTACGGAATCCCGTAGGGGTCCCCTAAAAGTCAACCAGGTAATTGTAATAGTGGGAGCAACTATTTACTATGTCAATTTTTGGATTCGTAATGCTTTTAAGCATTACGAATCCAAAAGTGTTAAAGCAACTTGTTAAAACAAGTTTTGATCGCAACTTCAATTTCAAGACAATAGAAATAGATTCAATTTTTAACTCGGTTTTGTACTCCAAACACTCAGTTGGGTATGGGGAAGATTTCGGGAATCTGTTTAGGATTTTGTCAAATATAGGCCTAGGTGTTTTCCACTATCGTTAACTCAGCGTGAAAATATTTTAAGAAATTGACAAATTATTAGAAAGATTGAAACAAAATCCGGAATTTGCTTCGAAATCGAAATGTACCTTTAGCATGTTTAGGTACATCGGAAAACCAAAACTAGTCGAGTTGTTAAAAAGTTGTTCGAAATATCATAAAATGCCAGTGCATAAGAACAACCAATCAGCACATTTTGATGTGCATCTAAGCTATAAGCTACGCTTGACTTGTGTACCATTTGAAAGCTGGTTTGCTAATCTGTTTTGGGGAAGTGATTATCCAATACAGATTATTAATGAAGATATGTAACAATACCTCGAATTAAGCTGTTTTGGGAGATTATTCGGAGCCTTTTCCCTGAACCACGATAGGCGCAGCATGACACTCAGGAATTAATGGTCACTTTTGTAAGCAAGTAACGTATATGCTACTTATAAGGACGGCAAGTAACTTATTCATGCTATTTCAGTCAAAATCAATTTGCTCGCGGTCCTTTGGTTAGTATATGGTTGGGAAACCGTAGTATATTTTTTGTAGCTGATAGGATTTTAAAAAGACCAAACATATCAAAGACAGACAAACGAATTGAAAAACCAAACCAAATCAATTAATAATAAACAAATAAATAAAAACAAATTAATAAACAAACAAATAAACAAATGAATGAAGAAAGAGAAAACCAAACCCTGAACACCACATTTGAACTTACAACTCCCTGTTATGACCACATGTATAGCCGAAAATCACAGCCGAACCTCTAACTTTCGAATCGCTAGCTTAGCTATTTACATATCTATGTCTATGCGATTTTTAAGAGTTTTATAGTGATTTTTTTCGGAGCTAAACTATGATGTACATGTAGCAACTGCAAAAGTATTCGACCACAGATAGCCTAGGGGCACATACTATTTGATATAACGTCTTGGTGTTACTGATAGCCTACATCTTCACAAGAATCGAACCAACTCCCGTATGTGGCATAAGTTACTAGAAATAAATGAAGAACTGAGTATAATAAGCAGTATCCCATGTTCAAAATTAAAACTTGAAAGAGTGAACATGATGAATGCAAATCCATGATGAAAACAGCGTCCGAAGAGTCATTCTTCAACACTTTGTGACCTGACACGCCTCGATGAGAAATATATAAAATATGCCGGTTTTTATGTTAGATATCCGTCATACCAGTAATGCTGAGCTGAAACAGAGAACTATAAAGTATGTCAAAGGCGTGTCGCTCAAACGGGCAGGTAATGATGATATACATGTAGGTGATAATCATTTCCTACAGAATCTGGATTTCAATAAGCTCATAACAACCCTTGTCACACTATACTGCTTAACAATAGCTGTTGACAGGTAGACGAAGACGGTTTAGCGGTCATTGGACCGGGAACTGAGACTATTATAGTTTTGTTAGCGCTGCTTAAAATAATGACAACATTATGTTTGAATGACAAAAATGTCTCGCGATTCAAATTTCAATGTTGTAGCTTATGCCAAATATTAAGGTGTTAAACATTCGAATCTTAATTCTGTTGTAGTAACATTCAAAAGTCCTGTATACAGAATCAAAATCATTCAAAATCAAAATCAAAAAGGCTTGGTGTAGAAAATGCAATATAAATCGCGAACCTGTTAAAAATCAATTAAACACCACGCACCAAATCAATGCCATGATTACGAGGAAACATCCAAAACCACCTCCTAAAGTTGATAACTTGATTTTCGCATTGGAAGCGATGGAGTATGGGAAATCAACCAATCATCGATCAGGTGGTTTGGATGGTCATGATGGTGCACCCGGTGATGACGGATTAGCCGCGTAACAATCAAGTTACTTCAAAGATATTGCAATTGGCGGGAATTTTCGCTCAGGGACTTGTAAAAAGCTGTGCTTCAAAATCAAAATGTAGCAAAGTGTGAAATTATTATATTATTGTCTGGTAGTGATATTAAGCCACCCACTAAGCTGGTGGAAGAAAACCGCATTGCCATATCGAAGAAATTCTATGGAATAATCAATTTGGTACTATGTGGATCTGAAAGCTTCTAAAAACTATGGATAGGCCTATTCCATTCCTCGGGTGTGTTTCTGTCGCAATACCGACCGGTAGGCTACATCAAATATCATGAATATTTAAGTTCCATGATTTAAAACAGAACATAAGTGAAGGCACGGAATCCGAAACATAAATTAGTCAATCAATTTATTTCGTGTTCAAGTGTGCTTATTATCAGGCTACTCCTAATCAATTCAAGGTATCGTGTTGTGGATATGTCACGGAATTGGAATAAATGTTGGCAGTTGGTAAGGTACTATGCCGCTGCGCATTTCAGTAACTATAATATAAATATATATCATTTTTGTCTTTCTGTGTAATTGATATAAAATATTAAATCCGACCCTGATAAAAGAAAGAAGGTTAATATTTATGATATGACTGCTATGTAACAAAGAGGATTACAAATATGCTGATCTTGTTTAAGGAATGATAATTAATACCATTTACACGAGTTATGTTTTTGTGCATCTCATTTTCCCGCCTTTTTTGTCCGTGCCGAACAATGGTTTAGTTTTAAATTAATTGCGTTTTATCACAAATGATGTTGGACAAAGTGTAAATCCATATCTTAATTTTCATATGACTACTGAATTCTGTAAATTATTACATGCAATAATTTGCAACAAAGAAATATTTCAATGCGATATTCGATCACTTGTTATGCATTAATATTAACTTTATCCCGTCACTGATTAAACCATAATAGCATTATCATTACCAGGGCCGTCAGAAGGGGGGTGCGTTGGATGCGGACGCACCCCCCTTGAAAATCTCTTCTTTTTTTAAAAATTTATTTTTAGGGTAACATGTTATTTTATGAATGGAAAATGGGGTCAACGATGGCAAGATACATGCAAATTGTGTCCTAAATTCGCTGTATTGCTCAGAGCCCTGGACCCCACCCGTTATTGGCTTCGCGCCAGAGGCGCTCGCGACATCGCGCCAAGGCGCTCGCAACGTCAGCGTGCTGCAGCACTAACACTCTGACGTCATACTACTACTTCCGGTAAAAAATCGTGAAAACGCACCCCCTTTCCGGTGAAAAATCGTGAAAACGCACCCCCCCCCCCCCTTTCCGGCAAAAGTTGTTGACGGCCCTGATTACATTATGACATGTAACGGGTTATGCCTATTCTATCGTCGTAAGTGTATTCATGGCCTATTATCATCATTGTGAAATGGCAAATTGTTAGTAATAATAACTTATAAACACATAAATAACATGTCGATGCTGTAATGCTTGGTTAGAGATAGGTTCATGCGAATTTGGGTCATCCCGAATAGCCTTAATTGACGACTTTCCCGGCCATGGAAAATGGCGATGAAGCATTACTCCATTTTAGGGGTTTTCATATACTACATGTATGGGTCGCTGAGCGATCCTGGTCGTTCCCGATATCGTAGCATGGCCCCAACTGCTATGAGCGACTGGACATCCAATCTGTGAATATAGGTCTGGGAATTATTCATAAAATCGCCACGACTACCTGCGACTACATTTTAAGGGGCATCTTCAAACTTCGTTTTCGTTTCCTCAAAGTGTAGCATGCTATCGATGAAATCCCAATCGACCAAATTTGCATGATCAAAAAGTTAATGTTAGGCCTACTCTGCTCATGTGCGGAAAAATAAATCGTGTTCAATATAACGTCACAAATTTATAATGATATGCGTACTAAAATGATATCTGAAATTTGTGAAATATATGATCTTGATAACTGATGACAATGAAATTTTCTTGACTATAATGAGGGTTAGCGAATTTGATTGCATTCGTCCAGTTATTAATTTTGTAAACTCTGCATTTGAGTTGCGTACATCTTCAGGAGTTTAAATTGTATATGATATGCGGTAATTGTTTTGTGGTTTTTTTATTCATACTTATGTACATTTCTATTTTGTAATTTTGTTTGTTTGTTTGTTTGTTTGTTTGTTTGTTTGTTTGTTTGTTGGGGTGTTTCCTTATCTTTGTACGTACTTTGACCATACCTATATGTTTGGTGAATGTCAAATAATAAATACATATACGTCAATAAATGCGTATGTGTTGTTTCGAGGGAAATAAGACAAATCAATGCACGCGCGCTAATGTTGATGTGGGAATAATGGCACGACACCGCAGGGAGAGTGCTATTGTGAGCGTATCAACATTTGCGCAAGTGCATTGATTTTTCTAAGTTCGAGAAACAAAACATACGCATGTATTGACCTAATTCATACACGACACTATTACCAATCAAAATTCACAATTTGAACATAATGTTGATTTAACGAGGGTCATTCAATAAGTTCTACCTCCTACCTCATAAATTTGCTATTATACAAGCCAGTCGTATGAAATACTAGTATTCCACAATTGAAGCTTTGAATCTCAGCTACAAAATCATAGTAGATTGGTTTGAATACTCATTGTACTTTTCTGGATATGCAGTAAAAACCAAACTTCCATTTATCGCGACGGAAACGAGTAAAAAACAGCCAAATGTCTTCTAAGTGCTATTCATTTGGCCAATTCTAAGAGACAAAATGTACCTCGGTCAATTACAATCGTTTTAAGTTTACAAATATCTCTTGAACAGACTTTAAAAAATACAAGTGACTAATTTCTTGGCGGAAAATGCCCTCTAATTAGCCAGAACCAGACCAGGACAGCCATAAATTTTAACTCTACCCTAGAGAACCGCTGCAAAAGTCGTATTTGCTTTTCATAGGAACTAAGAAATCTTCATTATACAGGACTAAATGGACATATTTCAAGTTCTCAAAGATATATTTTTGTATCACTGACTACCTGATTAACTATTCTAAATGTTGCATATAAGGAAAACTGATAAAGTTACTATCATGTTAAGATTTATCATGCGAGGCATCACTGTGGCTTGACTTGTTGTAACAACGAACATTTGACTGTATATCAGTATTCCAGATATGCTAAAGGCGTGTCAATACATTCGAGTTGATATTATACTATTTGCAAGCTACGCAGATTAATATTGCCTACAATCTGATTTATACATGATAGTATAGCATTATATTCAGAAATCATCCATTGTTTTCTGTTTTCAGTATTAAATCGGGCGGTGCCGGTTATACCTAATCATACAATACGGAGAGAAAACGAATATTTATCTTTGGGGTAATTTTCCGTGTCCGTTGTCCGAAATCTCTCTCTGGCTTTGATTGCATCATTATAAAAGTAAAATAGGTATCAATTAGCATTTAATATAAATGTGTAGCTATGATTCAGAGCTATAATCATAACAAATGTCATGACGCTGACATTCATACAAGCGATGTTATGAGTGAGGAGGTTGAACTTATTGAATGACCCTCGAAAATAACGAATAAAAACATGTTAACCCATGATGCCTGAACAACAAAATCAAAATAAAGCGCGTGGAGCGTGCATTGAACGGCGCACACAAGGAGTGCATTAAACACTTGCAATGCACTCCGCGTATTTCAGTTTCTTGCTTTCTGATTGGTTCAACGTTTCTAATGCTGATAAAATACTAAGATCGCTTTGCGATCCGGGTCGCTTACAATGACGTAATGTACATTATTTGTTGTTCAATCGAATGCAATCAAGTCAGCCTCTCACGAGACTTTCCAAAAGTTGGGACAGGTCGCGCGCACCAGGTCGCGCGCACCAGGTCGCGCGCACCAGGTCGCGCGCACCAGGTCGCGCGCACCAGGTCGCGCGCACCAGGTCGCGCGCACCAGGTCGCGCGCACCAGGTCGCGCGCACCAGGTCGCGCGCACCAGGTCGCGCGCACCAGGTCGCGCGCACCAGGTCGCGCGCACCAGGTCGCGCGCACCAGGTCGCGCGCACCAGGTCGCTATACCCGGATCTCTGCAGTCGACTTCAATCCTACTCGAGGGCGACTGGTCGCCTCGATCTGTCAGGTTGTTGTGAGCGATTTGTATAACATAGTCCACTCGAGCGACCTAAGATCGCCACGGGCCCACGACTACCTGCGACCGGCTATCGTAATAAGCATAAGCATGTATGAGATGAGTTATAAGGTGAGATAAAACTATAACAAGTCTTACATTGGCGACATGTTGTGCAACGCACTAACGCAGTTACGCAGTCTTCACAATACGGGCTCGAACCCGAGTCTCGAGCGTCCTCGCAGTTAATACAGAGGTTCCTGATTTATTCATATGCTAATTATTTATCATTGAACTGATTACGATATTTTAAAATGAAATAAGTAATTAATAATTACATCGTTGCGAAGTTGGCTTGGTGAAAGTATTTCACTTGATAGCAGGCTCACAACATTCATAACAATAATATAGACACCGCGTGGTACCGGTTGGACTTCACAATAGTTCCCGGATTATTTCCTTGCGTAGGTTTTACTCTATAATTAGTCTCTATGGACCAATAGGGTCAAACGCATGGGCGCAAATGGGAGTCTTAATCGTCAAATCCCCGCTGAAGACATTATCATTATTATTTATAATAAATACTAAAATATTATGACATATAACACTTTCCTCTCTTTTCACATGAATTAAGGACAGGATTATAGGGTCACTCCCTGTGCCAATACTTACAGCATTGTCATTTACGAGAATTGTTGGACGAATACGTGTAAATATGACATTTAACATTTTGAAAACACAACCTTTTTAGCTTCGTCATGGTATTGTGGTGGCAATAATCATTCATAAGTTCATGTACCATGAATGCTAGTGTTAGTGTTTCAATTTGAACGGAAATCACGCGGTAAAGGCCTACTGTCCATTTAATATTGACAAACTCGTTCAATCCTAAAGCACAGTGAGCAATTTGTATAATTCATAGACAAAAGTTGATATAATATATGTATTTATAGCATGTATTATAAACACGTGACTCTATTATTAGAGCGTGGTTACGCTTACACATATATCTCATTCATAACTCGTTTATTAAAATTGATATAGTAGTAAACAAGCACTGAATTGCATCAAATAAACAAAGAAATACATTGTACATACAATAAAAATTCATTATAGTTATAATATAAAAGACCATTAGATTATTAGTGGGCTGGGAATATAATCAAGTGACAAGCGCGATCCACGGACAGGTTTGAACACCCTGTTCATGCTTTATTAGATTTTTTAGCAATTTTCGACAAAAGCGCGATCAATGTTAATCTTTCCTACCAGAGAGTTACATAAAAGTCACGATAAGAGGACATTCTGTTTTTTATGTGATTAATTTGTGCAAATTGAGCAAAAAAAAGATTACAATAAATATACAATTGTGCTAGCTTAATGTCATTTTTTACCGAAACATGCGCGGCTGGCAACGATCGCCACGGAGACGGATATGTTGACTATAGAGTAAATCGTAGCTAAGTTGGGATTCGAAAACCAGAGACGGATACTTTGAGTTGTCCAAATTTTCCAAAAATACAAAATATTTACAGTAAGGCCTACTTTTTCCTGAAATACGAACGGCGAATTGATAACTCGGGAACTACCTAAACCAGCCTTAACCGGGAACCCGACCACTACCAGTGACTACCCCATTTATCATGTTTATAGCGACCGCGTCGAACTAGTGACCGGACAAAGATATTAGTTAACGCAGTTTATAAAACCATTGTTAACGATTTAATAAGTTAACCATGTAATAAGTGTATCTGAAAGCAAAAGCTGAGAATGAGACTCACACGTGTTGGCTACACTGATATCAAAGGGATTCAGTGATTTAATCCAAATCCAGGTGCAATGTAGGAAACAACCCACCACCAACAACTTCCGATTGTTTCACTTCAAGATATGCACTTATGACAATTGCACGTATTAATCCCAAGATTGTAACATAAAAACTGGTAATATGCCTAATATACGAATGTAAAACCGAATCAGGCTATCAATGTTTAGACGATATGTAAGTTATACTTTTTGTGAGCTAATAGGCCTAAAACCTTACTCATACTTCGTCACTTAAGTTTAATCTAAAACAGGATTCACAAGAACAGGTATCCATTGCCAAGGGAGTCGCTATATGATCACGTGAATAGAAAACAAATTGCCACTTTTCTTACCTTCAAACACTGTTTGTAACATTCCTAGTTGTTGTAGTATTCTTCCGGCTGAGACAGGCAACTGGCTTATATAATATGTCCCCGTCGGGCCGCTTGTCGCCTGTCCTATCCGTTCGCCAATCACTCTCAGATTGGTGTCATGCAAACCATCCATGACTGCATTATCATGGAGGCCTACATACATGAGTAGATTCAAGACATTTTAAGCTTAAGTTGCAAAAATACATATTACTAAGGCAATTATTTGGCAAATGAAGATCTGTCTTGCCAAAGAGCTCATATCCGTAGCTGCCTTGTGTCTATTTTTATTCAACATTGATAAAAACCCACGTGATGCGTGAGAGGTTAAAATATACTTCATATCTACCCAAAATTAAACCTGTGTATTTAATATGATAGGACCAACGTTCAAAAAATGAGTTTAAGGGGTGTGTGGACCCTCAGCATTAGCCTCCGTAAAACTGCTGTAACTCCTTCATTATTCATTTAATCTATATAAAAGTATACATTTTCTTTTAAAAAAGGGTTCAATGAATCCAACCATGAATATGAAATTGACCATTTTGAAAAAATTGCAAAAAACACGGTTTTTTGTTTGTTTTTGAAAATCTTTATTATTTTTGGAATTATTCACCAAAAAGTGCCAAAATGTGATTTTCGTGATTTTGGAGGTAACATTTTTTCAGCACTTTTTGGTCGATAATTCCAAAAATAATAAACAATTTCAAATTTTGAGTTATCTTTGCAAAACCTAAAATGGGTCAAACACGTGTTTTTTATAATTGTCTCCAAAATGGTCAATTTCATGATCATGGTTGGATTCAATGAACCCTTTTCTGCAAAAAAAATGTGTACTTGTTTATAGATTAAATGAATAATAGAGAAGTTATACGGAGCTGCGAGGCTATGCTGAGCTGAGGATCCACATCCCCCTTCCTCTAAAATAGCAATATATCACAAGTCTTGATACGAAAAGTAAAAATATTGTAACAAATGGCAGCAATTTCTGTTTACCCCTTTTCAATAATTATCATTACTTCATAATTCAATGACGATTGTGACAACCGGAAGTCTTGTCTATAACACACAGGATTTTTATTCACCGATGATTAACTCCGCGAAAAAGACTAATATGTAATCCGATCCCGGTGTTTAAAAAAACATGTACATATTTGGTAAACTCGCGCGTAATAAGGGGGTTACGCCTATTACGAATTAGGCTTAGATAATTTGTTTTTCTTTTACCATACATACAGGTATGATGAGATTAAAATCCGAGGCTATTATCATGTTATTGATCATTACTCCAAAAATGTTGTAAATCGGAAATTGAGGTCTAAAAGCCCTTTAGTCATGTTGATCTGATGTATTGCGAAATGTATGCCTATAACTAGGATTTTAATACAAACTATTAACAAAGAGTCTATGTTGGTCAGAGACAGTTGTGTTTTTAAACTTGTCCTATACCTAGTTAAAGGAATTGTTTTATCATTCCGAACGTTGGTCCCCCCATGTTATTGTGTTGTTTCTTTTACCTTTTAAATGTCCCATCCCTGGATGTTGTCATTGCACGCCTTTTTAGTCATTTCCATATTATTTTATGCAATAAATCATGATAAAAGATGGGAAATAATTTTTTTCAGAAGATAACGGGTCTCTTTTTCCAAATATATACTTGCATACGTCATCATCCTCTATGCACCCAACCCAACATTGGTCCCCTGACCCACGACCACTATGTCAAAATACGGTCCTATCTATCACAAACACTTTAATTATGGAATAAGCATAATATTCACGTTTAACATTGACAATTATAGACCTGCGAACTCGATGGCAATCTTATGTATAGCCTTTTCTCCATTCACTTCGTCGTTTTGATGAAGAGTTTCTTATGCATTTCTGCATTTTGTCAAGTTTGTGACTCACAATGAACAATCACATGTTACTTTTCTAGTACAAAAAGTTTGACATTTTCAAGACATGACTTACAAAACTATAGATTCAATTTGTTTGAAATGCATTTGAAATCATTGTGACATAGTGCTTCACCTGTGGGAAAACTTACCTTTTACTACTCCTGAAAAAAATCCAACTTTTCGTCGATAAAACTGACTAATTACTGCGCGCTTTGCGCTCATTTTTGTTAGAAAAGGAAAGCTAATGGTACTGATCACCGGATAACTTTTAGTAACTCTGCAGTAATTCACTTTAGGTTTGGTATCTGAATAGATTTTAATTTAAGGGGGTTGGGGAAGGTTATGTTCTATCATATTATTATTGGACTCTTTTAGGATTAAAAGTAAAACTTAAAACGAGTAAAATTTGTCAAGAAATGTGCTGATTGCGGCAGACATTTTGAAAGTTTCAGAAAGAACGTCCATTGCATTCGGGTGTTTAGAGCCCAAACCGATTCGAGGGAAAAAACAACATATTTTGTTGCTGTTTAAACCACTAAATTCATAGAAATTTACTCTAAGAACACTCGAACACAAACCATTGTAAATGACATGATCGAAGGCTTTACAACTAGAATAGGTTTGGAGCTTTTGTGAGACTGTTTGCTCACATAGTTACCACCGAAACCAAACGCCTCGTTCGAATGTTATGAATGTGTAACATTAATACATTTTGACAGTGCAGCGTAAAATTGGACATCAAAATGTCATATTGAGACATAGGCCATTTACTATTTGTCTTCATTGACGAAATAATTGGACAAAAACTAATGGAGTCTTTAAATAAAAGTTATGATAAGAGTATAGAGTTGTGTCCCGGGGTCGAGTCCCGTAGGCCCATTTCGGTCTGCAGGTTTGGGTAACATCACAAACGTGCAAACAACTAAACATTTCCATATCGTCACGGGATTTGATTTTGTTTTCATGGGACGACAAATAATGATAAATCCGTCACTTTTAGCTCGTTTTTCGGTATAAAGTTTTGCATGTGACTTTTAAGATATCTTTGCATGTTTTAATTCAATGCCGACTCTCTATCACAATACATTCCAAAGAGAACATTCAAAAGGTCAGAAAGACTTGATTCAAGTCAGTTCTATTTTGCATAATATTAAGAATTATCAATCTTAAAGGAGGTGTCCAGCAAGCACAACATTGCCCATTATATGTTTGAAAGCTATCAAGCCTAAATCGCGTAATTATATTGAATAAAACATCATATTTATCATAAAAACGAATAAACACTGCCATCTCTCAACATGCAATTTGAATAATTTTGCGGTGATTTAAAGTCACGGTATCAATGAAGTCATAGTTATGCAATGCACTTGCGCAAATTTGAGCACCAATGACTGTGACGTCATTGATACCGGGGCTTTGAATCACCGCGAATTTTTAAAAATGGCATGTTGAGAGAAGGCAGTTTTTATTCGTTTTTATGGTAAGTATATTTGTTTTGTTCAATATAATTACGCGATTATAGCTCGATATTACTTTTCTAACAAATAATAGACAATGTTGTGCTTGCTGAAGTCAGCTGGACACCTCCTTTAATTGAATACTAAAACCAGTATTTAGTATCGGATACTCAAGTTTACAGTACCAAAACTTCACATCAAACTGTAATGACAAAATGTGGGCTAAATACCCACTTTCATGTTCAAAAAGTATCTAGGATTTAAATAAAAACGACAAACACTTTTCAATATGAATTTTAATGTGCTTTAGTAGTAAACTACCCAATACTGAATGAATTGCTTCAGTCTTCCGTTAAGAGTGAAACGTCTTCAAATATAATGTTATTTTGACAAAGCAGGTATCAGTACTAATTGAAAACTTATCACCTTTAATATCCGTTCATACTCGCGTCGTTGCGCATTGACCGCCGTCGCCGGATACAAGTTGACATTGCTTCAACTCGTGCGTCGATATCCGCCGATGTCGCCCGATGCGCAACGACGCGAGTATGAACGGATATTAAAGGTGATAAGTTTTCAATTTGAATGGATACCTGCTTTGTCAAAATAACATTACATTCTAATTGAAGACTTATCACTCTTAACGGAAGACTGAAGCAATTTATTCAGTATTGGTTACAGGAGTATGAAAGCACCTTTAAATTAACATTTTAATTGAATTAATCGAATACTAAATCCTGGTTTTAGTATTGGATTTACACCACCAGACACACACTTTCCAAACTGTAGCTGTACTTTCTATATAGTTAGGATTGTTGAATAACGGCAATGAACTGCATTGGTCCAGAAATAGTAGCTGTGAGGGTGTATTTGACCTAACACATATAACATTTGACCTGCGTCTAGTCTAAGTGTGAAATAATTTCACGGGTCATCATTTAGGTACAACCGATATCGAGGACTTGGGGTATACCTAAGTTCAAGAGCTTTATATAACAATACGTGTGGTTTATCGCCAAATAAACTTCTGATTTATGGCGCGCGTTATGCTGTTTAAAAATACCAGAAACGTACAAGAAATCGCCGCCACCGCCGCGCTGATTGCGCTTCAAGCACGTGTGAATACGAGACATAGAAGGGCGGCAAATCCATTTGAGATTCAGACGAAAAGGTGAAATTCAGAACTCCCCTGAAATCCCTCGATTATGATTTGTTCATGTTTTGAATTATGAAATATCAACATTAGATTGGGTTGAATTCAACTCCTATTGAATTGAAGCCGTTATGGGTGGGTTGCATTTCGCGGTTTGTCGGCTCAGAAAGGCGCCAGTTAACATGTTCAGTCAAACATTGTCAAACTGTCTCTCTCGTTTTGATTTCGGTAGCAGGGCTGTTGGATACGACGACTAAGCCACCCAAAGTCTTTTGGCAAAATTGGCAAATTATCACTTAACTTTTTACCGCCATTTTAGCCGCGGAGAAAAACGAGCGATCGTTCTCCACCCCTGAGAATAGGAAAATGCACATGGGTAAAGAAAAGAGTAACGTGAGTAGCAAGTGTTTGTTGAAAGGAGGCGTAGGAAGGCTCCGAACAGGCCAGAGAATCTTGTCTTAGAATGTGTCGAGGATTTGAAGTGCTGACAAATAATATTCTGGGGTTGTTTGTATAAACATAAAACTTTTTCAAAAATTGCTCGGTGGATTTGATTTAATCTGCCATAAGAGGATATTATTATGCTGTGGTTTATACATTGAACTGGGTTATTTTAGTGACAAGTTTAATAATGCCCAAATATATTACGCTGATTGACGCAGGTTGATAACTAACTGTCATCATAATATTACACTTTTTCGCAATAGCCAACACTTAAAAATATATCGGTTAATAAATTATGCTAATATCTAATAAATCTTAGCTCCGAAATAATATCAAAGGTAAAGTTGGTGAATAACTTCTTATATTTACAAAACTAAGTACGATTAACATTTATAATTTAATATTGATAAGTTGTAGCTATTTCTTTGGAGTGAAACGTATATTGATCCCTTGGTTAGTTGCTTTTTAGCACCGCATATCGAGAGAAAAATAAACTCTATCCCGTCTTTCGGAATTCGCGCTGAAACCATATTGGACCGTAGCGTACTCCCAGGGAGTCTATTTCATCGTATGATGTAACTTGATGTTCAAAATAGCGGGTAAGTTGAGCTTTATAAATGAAAGAGGTGTTTTCTTTTCACATGATTTTAATAAAGGGCTTTAAAAGGCTTGTATAATGACAATGTACAACTGTATGATTGCAATTATATATTGGCTTAGCGTTCAACAACACATATAATCACAAAACATATTTCAAATGTCATATCTATGTCAGCAGAGCCGAATGTCGCAGATATGAGCCAAAAAACTCCCACTCCCAATTTTTCACTGGCATAGTACAGATCGCGATACCGCGCCGCCGCCGTGCGTGCCGCGACCTTTCAAGAAACCGAGATCGACTGTTAGTCTGATGAATCAACTCTCATTAATGATTCAATGTCACTGAAGGTGAATGACAATATATATATATATAAAAATTCAGAGGTATAGACCTTCCATAATATTATCGCTACTCTGAGTTTCATGGACAATCCCATACGGTCATTTTGTCCAATCGTCAGGCGAATAGAATCAGGGATGGAACTTCAGATTTTTTCCAACTAGCCAGTCGGGCAGGTAACTCACAGAATTTACCTGCCCGACAAAAATTCCACCAACCCAAGGGTTTTTCATAATATTTTGCAGCAAACAATTAAGAGCTAGCAAGAGTACTTTTAAACTACAATTACATGTTTTTGTCTTTATTGTATATATGATGTTCCACTGTAACCCTAGCCCGTTACAGCTTCTCGTATTCATCACGTTCTTCAATCCAATATTCTTTAACCTATCAACCTGATCTCCTCTATCATCATGACACACGGTCTGACGATGAAATGACCCTGAACTTACTGTTACTTTATACACTTTGAACTTCGAAAATGTTACCCGCCAGTCGGACGGGTACCTTTGCATCTTAACCCGCCCGACACGAAAGTTACCCGCTATGGGCGGGCGGGGGGGTCTTATTTCCATCCCTGAATAGAATTGTCCATGAATCGTCAGGCGAATGGGATTGTCCATCAAATTTAGAGTAGCGATAATATTCCGGAAGGTCTAGGGGAGGATGGGGCCACTGGACCGGTTAAGCATATTTCATGATATAAAAGCTTAAAGCTGGTGTAAATATTTATGGAATTGCTATGAAAAAATCACCCATGTAACTGTTTACATATAACATATAATCAATGTTAAAAAATATCCAAACAAAAGGCCAATTACCACTAACTAAAAACTTTACTTGGCACGGTCCAGTTACCCCATCGTTGGGGCAACTGGTCCTATATGTTCCAACGGTTAGAATACACAGAAATCATTGATTGACAACACGGTAACTAAGCAATATTTTCTTTACAAACTCATTTCCATATTATTTAACGTGTAAAAATGATACAGGTCTCATGAAACCCATGTTTTATACAGTTTTCGTGGTTAACGTGTAAATAGCAGTAATACTAATGGTGTACAAAGCAAGCGCAATTTTCGACTGCACGTTTATTATAGATAAAACGGTATGAACCTAGTTAAATGGTTACATGGTTGTGATATTCAGACGCCCCATACATTTGTCTATATATACCCCTTTCTTTAATGATTTTATTTACTTCATATAATCATCATTTAGTACTTATAATAAACCATCTTGATATTTAGCCAGCTTTTCATGTTACAGGGGAAGTTAGTCAATATGACAATGATGACCCAACGGTTGATATACACAAAAAGCAGTGGATAAAATACATAAATCATGATATTTCGTCATAGCAAATACCTTTACAGACACCATTCAAAATATAATAAAGATGTAATTCATAATACCGAGGTTTTAAACTATTCTAAAGCCATTTCATGTCATATTGTAATCCTTCAATATCAGAAATAGTGGTATTAGACCCGAAATGCCCCAAAATGTCTAAGAACTTGAAAGAATGTGAATTATTTCATATTCTATTCACATTTCAATACCGAGTCATGTTTTATTGACACTAACAACTCATTTTCAAAATGAATTTTACAATTTTGATTAAGTTTTTGCAGGCGGTCCAGTTGCCCCACACCCCTTCGGTCCACTTACCCCAACAAATGACGTAGCACTTTGTCGAGATGAAACGTTATTAAAACACGCCTGTGACGTAATACATTTTACGCCAATTTTTTTTTAAACATACCACCATTTGTCATAATAATCAATAACTCCAATACATTTCAGAAAAAAGGCAAAACTGCATTTTTGTTTTTAGCCATTACACAGATTTCTGTAGCCAGTGAGTATCTTTGAATTCGCAAATATTACGGCGTTCGGGTCCTACAAGTAGACGAGTGTCTTTAGATAAGTAAGAAATGGTGTACTTTGTTATTTGCAAATTCATGAACTAATAACTCTACCAAATGAATACCCGTGATTATGATTTAAGTTGAAGCATTCTTTAAATGATAATATTGATCGGAAATCCAAACCACCAATGTCCCAAATTAGCAATATGCGCCATTTTACGGTCATTTCAACCACAGCCTATGGTTTTAATCATATTTCGGAAAGTCCCTAGCACACTACAATATAGCACCCATCAAATGCAATATGCACCTAGTATCTTAAGACGACTGTACTGCATGTATATATTTACTGTTGCATATCTGTCAACTATATAAAGTACATTAAACATGATCTAAACCCATCTTCATATATCGCCCATACTATCTGTGAATTTTCAATCAGTCACTCAAGGAGTTAGCTTCAAAGATATGGAGAAAAATCACATGTGTAAATACCCTAAAGTTCCAAATGTTTTGGATTGTAGAAGGTAAAGATATATGTCAAGTATCAACAAAAGTCGTATTGATCAAAAGAAAGCAGTATGCCCATACAATTACAAAATCCTTCATTTCGGTCCACTTGCCCCACGGTCCAGTTGCCCCATATTCCCCTATACCTCTGAATTTTTATACGCTCTACCGTTTACGGTATTGAGCACTCTCTTCAAATGTCGTAGTCTAACCAGAAATTGTTGTCAATAATAATTATATATATATATATATATATATATATATATATCTACTTCTGTAAAAAGATGGACATGTTCTTACAGTGCTGTTTAAAGACAACAAAAACAATATGACACATTACTAAGCATGTTAACCCTTTCCAGCGTCTGCAGACGACATTCCAAACGTTCACAAAATGTTTCAAAAGTATTGAATTTCATCACCATATTTGGAATCACCATGAGAAATGCATTAAAATAAGTACAAACATGCCTAGTATTGGTTTAGTTATCCTTGCGATAGACCATGACAGTTGGAAAAGGTTTCTGACAAATCTGTTTTGTATTTGGTAAAACAAATAGCCGTGTGGAAAGTGTTAAGAATTTAGTGAGATATATTGCATCACCACCACCTCATCGCGATAATGTACTCATCATATAAATTGGTGGCATGCCATTATGCCCTATGGAACATCGGCTACAAATCTGCCTTGCCAAAGATGATCCACATTTATGAATAAGAATAACTCATCTCCACATAAAGATAACTTACCAATAGACTACTCCATCAGTGTCAACTGGTAAACCACAAATCCTCCTAATAGCGATTTGATCATCTAATTATTTGCCCAATATTTTGATTTCACTGCCAACATTTATGTTGACAATTGGACCTGGGTATGTTTATGAAAACCGCAGGTTATGAGGTTAACGAGTGTTTAACGACTGGGCAAAGAGACTAATAGGCATTGTGCGACGTTGAACTTTGAACCAATCGGAGCCAGCCTTGAGGACATTTCCAAAGAATTGTTTATTTCTGAGTACAATTTGTCATACGAATATAATATGAGTATGATGCTCACAATATGTTTCTAAATTTCCTTCTATTAAAAGGTCAATATTTTATTATGTCTACTACTAGTAGGCCTACTGTATTTAGAAAGAAAAAATAATTGGTCGCTGGATGAGCATATTTCGCTACCACATGGAGTAGGCCTATTGAAACCTTGAGGATATCATTTTTGGCAGCTGCAAAACATCTTACCTTTAAACATGTTAAACAGTACCGCAGGAGCAAAACATCTGCTGACGATACTTACCTTTAAACAGTACCGAGGATGCATCCTCTGTACTACTGTTTAAAGATAAGTTTGATTGGGTGCGCCAACAAGTATTTTGAATCTAGAACTCGGACCCAAGAGGCACAAACAAACAAGCAGTCGTGATAGATGGACCCATGACGGGGCCACCTTAGGTGTCAACGACAAATGAAGGCAGACTACAAAACTCAAGAAATTGTATCGTCTGCGGATATTTTTTTCCCGGCTAAAAATGATACCCTTGAGTTGAAACCACGGATTTATGGTCGTTGACAATTAGTAGACAGGGTTATATTTATAACAATGAAAATGATATTGCAAATTGGTATGATACCAAGAAAAGAAGATCATCTCGCAGTCATCTTGCCATCATCATGTTTGATCGCATCGGATATCAGTTTAGGTTGCTTAAGAATATTTGATTCCTAAGTTAGATTAAAGTCGCGTTTCGTGAACAACGATATCATTTTATTTTACTAATGAATATAAGATTCTTAATCTTCTTGCGAATCTGATGTCTCACTGGCACAGTTGACGTAGCCAGGGTTTTCGAATTGCCAAGGCACAAGTTTTATTGGATTGATAAACTTTCATCTGTTCATGCACCTTTTTGTATTTTCTTTCATCAATCTCCAAGCTCTCTTTCAATTTAATGTTCATTTTCCTAATCCTGATGATGAATCTAAGACGACAAATAGGATGAGAAATATTCCATCTTCTCATTCTTCTTTTACTCCTCTTCCTACTCCTCCTGGCCCCTCCTCCTCTTCCTCTTCCTCCCCCTCTTTTTATTCCTACTGCTCCTCTTTCACATCCTCTTCTTCTTTCCTCTCCTCTTCCTCAGTCAACCTCTTCCTTCGCTTGCTCCTCCTCCTCCTCCTCCTCCTCTTCTCATCCTCCACCTCTTCCCTCTCCTCTCCCTCCACCTCTTCTTTCTCCTCCTCATATTTTTACTCCTCCTGCTCCTCCTTCTCTCATTCTCTCCTCCTTCCCTCTCCTCTTCCTCCTCCTCCTCCTCCTCCTCCTCCTCCTCCTCCTCATCCTCATCCTCCTCCTCATCCTGTCATACCCCATTTCTTCTTTCACTTTTACTCGTGTTTGTTGCTTGTATCTTCGATCGTCCCCGACATCATCAATATCTCTCCTTCAGGAAACTAATCCAGATTGGTTGATTTGAAATCAACTACAGGTTTTGTGTACGATAACGAGAAGACGATACCTAAAAGGAAGTGATTAATTCTCTAGCATTCTCCAAAAAATTAAAATTAAAATAATAACCGTTCTCTTAAGGGACGAGGTGTTAACCCTTTTATGATGACATTTTATCAAGCGCTGTAACTTTTGAACTAATAACGTGATATATACATTATATAAAAGTATACAGTTTTGTAAATGAAACCAGTCAGAGATTCCATTGTTGGTATCAAATTTCACTAAAAATGCAGGTTTTTTAATAATTTTGACCTAAAATTGTTAGTTTTGAAATTATTAACCAAAAAGTGCGCAAATGTTTGCCACTCTTGGTCAATAATTTTATGTAAAATAAAACCCGATCCTAGAGAAATGTCTTGAGCTGATTTTTGTGCAATTTCGGGATTTTTACGTTCACCGAAAATTTTGAGCCAAAAAAGTGATTTTGGGGTCAACTTTTTAAAAAGCTGCATTTTAGTGAAATTTGATACCCAAAATGAATTCTCTGACTCATTTCACAAAAATGTATACTTTCATATATATCAGTATCACATTAATAGTTTTCAAAAGTTGCAGCGCTTGATAAATTTCATATTAAAAGTGATGACACTACCCTTACAAACACAAAATAACACGAAGAGAATTTCGGAAGTTTTCCTACTCTCTTTATTTTCCTTAGTTCCTCATTTTCTAATCTTTTGACTTACATCATTATTTTGATTAGTATTCGTGTATTTGAGCAAATACCAGGTCAATCCGGCCGCTTGTTTCCAGCGTACCAGTTCACCGGCCCAGGCAATCCGGACTGCGAGGTTATACTCGCCATTATTTAATAATGGGCCTACTATTGAGTATTGGAAATAAGCTCTTTCCCTGTTGCCAATACAGATTCCAGTTTGGATATCATTCGCTCGGATCAGGTATCAATTCGATACTAAAAAATCGCTTTAGTATTTGATTAAGAGTGATAAGGCTTCAATTTGTAAGGATACGCAGTTCAAAAGCATCCGTTACATACTAATCGAAGACTAATCACTCTTAATCAAATACTGAAGTGAGAATTTAGTATTTTTCTGTTTAATAACAAAGCACATAATGTCCTAACTTTATCTATACTTAGTGTATAAGCCTTCATGTTAAAGAGGAGGAAGCGATGTCATTGGTGGAAAGTTTACCTTATATATAGCATCCAATATTAAAAGGGAATAGCAAGGTACCAATTTACAATTTGTCAATAATTTGGTCAATGAAATTGTAAAAGTATTACCAATGATTTGTGACACACGAGGCCACCCATTATTATCTTATTGCTTTAGGTCATTACTAAACTCATATAGGCGCCTGTGTATGTAATTTGATACAGAAATGACAACCAATGATATTATTCACAAATATGTTTTTATAGATGATTTGAATTGATAAAATATCACGATCAGACGTCCCCCGATACACGTAACTTTAAGAAATAATATGTCAAGTTGCCAGCAACTCAAACTTCGTTCATGGAAGTAGTACCGACCGCAAAAAACTATGGTATTATGGTTGCTGTGAACTTCATTTAAACCATGGAATTACTCGTTATGAGTTATCCACTACTAAGTAAAAGTTCATATTTTGCGCGCAAAAGTTTCCGAAGTGTTTACGCTAGTTACATTCGAAGAAGAAAAAAACATCTCGGTATAGCGATAATTCTCGCAACTACATTTGTGCATGAAAAGCTCGAAAATTAATATTACGTGGACGTTTCAACTTTAAAAACATAAGCATACAATTGTGAATTAACATTTCTTTTAAATTGATTTTGTTTTGAAGTTTTATAATTTGTTTAAATTACTCGTAGAGATTATAGGCCACCTATTTATCAAGTGCGTATTGACAGAATGCTATTTGGAATGAGAAAAGTAGCAAACGTCTTTACGCTACTTTCCTACGCACACCTTTTTAATTTATTTTATGACGGATAATCATTTTGAAATTACAACAGAGTTTTCAATACAGTCACAGTACTCCCCACTGCTTCTATTTGCCGGTGTAAGATGGCAACCTTAAGGCGGACACGGCGACATAAGCGCCAGTCATGGAAAAATAATACCGAGATTTTCTCCAGAGAGGTGCGATCCATATCGCAATTTTAGTACAGCAAGGTGCTTATAATTATGATGTTTATTTATCCACTTTTCTTTTTATTAGTCATTTTACGCCGCGCAATTCTATACGGCGGTGTATATCCAGGAATAGGAAGCAGAGGTGTCAAAGAAAGGCAACTTGAAAAGGGACCGACCACCATATTTCGGGTCAATTAGTAACATTTATGAGGTCATGATTGAAAAATGGTTCTGTTTTGTCTTCTGTTCATTTCATATTGTATGGATTTTGGAAACTATTTCATTTTTTAGGTATTTTCAATCGCGCCTACACAAAAATACCGACGCGCTTATTTCGAGAGTTCCTCATTCCACATGTTTCACGTACGGTACGGTTTGAAGTAGTATAGTGTCTTTAAGCTGTGACCATAATAAGTAAAGTTAATAACTTAAGTTATTATGGTCTCAGGTGTTAGCATCAATCATTCAATGAGATGTTGAGAAGATCTACGTAAAACAATTTGTGAATCGTTAGCATGTAGCAATAAAATTTAACGCGCAACCAGTAAGTAAGATTTCCCGGGCGAGCCCCCAAATTAGTTTATGCGAGTGAATAATATGAACATTTGTGATAAACGTTGAACACGGCATTGTAAAGCATGATATGATGTTTCTGGAACAAAGAATCTAAAACAATACATGCTCATTCCAGCTTCTTTTGACAGTATTGGTTATACAGATATACGGAAATGTGCTGATCTATCTTACTTTCTTTCATGAATGAGTTTCGGTGAAAAGTTATCTTTTAGAAGTTAGTTCCAATTCAAAAATGTAACATGGTAATTGTTTTTAAGAATCATCAATGTGACAATTATGAAATACGAGTAAATATGAAAATAAATATCATAAGAAAGATAAATAAAAGCCTGTTCTAATATTTAACCGCAGGGCGTAAAATTGACAAGAATTTAATTTAAAAACCACACTCTGCATGTTCCTGAAATGAATACAATCAATTCTGGCGTTTATTATTTGTTTTAATCCGCCACTAATACAGTAGTAAGTGTTCACACTTTAACATGTTTAAGGACAAAATTGAAATTTAAGTGTTAGGACAATAGCCATGGGCACGATTCCTTGTGGGCGTTCTGTTGATGGAAAAATTATCACGCTGATCATTTGAATTTGATTTGATCGTATTCATGGTGATGATCGGAAGAGAATAAATGAAAAGAAAGAAAGACTGTCCTATTAATCTCTTCTCCATCATTTAGGTACAATTCTTTCGGGTTTTTTCTCAATATTAAAAAATGGCGGCCTTATACATGGACTGTCTGATTATGGGGACTCATCTTAACAATGTCGGACGTGTAGTCACTCCAGCCGTACGCACAAAAGCCCAGGCTGACGATTGAGGGCAAGGCGGAATCAATCTAACTTCTTCCTTACCTCAGCCTAATCAAGTGTTTCTAGAAATAAGATCTTGATATTTCCTTCAGTTGATGATATTTTGACTCTCAGATCTTACTGGGCGGCCCAGACTCCAGAAGAAGGACGGACAGACACGTAGCATCTTCGTTTCTACAAACACAAAAAGTGTTATGACCTCCCGTGCACTTTTATCTATCGGTCATTCAAAGTTTCGTTGTCCTCTCGTATTTCGCTTTTTGCCTAAAACAATTGGGCCAGAATTCAACAATGGCACCGGGCGACTCAACTGGGAATAGCCCGGATGTGTGATCAGCGTCAAATAACATTTAAGGCAAATTTGAGGGGGTTGTTGTTAATGGATGTATCATGATATGATGGATGATAACCGCCGCAATATTTGAAACAGTTAATAATGACTTTTAAGTCGCCTTTGGGCGTTTTTGGATAGACAATGTATCTTGTCTTCCCCACGAAGTAACATCGCCTATTGAGATGCACTAGTTCTTCGAATGTTATTTTTAAGTAGTGAGTTGAGTTAGTTTACTGAGGCCAAATCTTTGCAATCTGAGCAAAGAAGAGCAAGTAGGGTTCCCTCTTACAAACAAAAAATAGCCGATAGACATGATCGTATGATGGAAGTCCAAACATCTCACTGACAACATATCGGCGCACACCTTTCACAAAGTAGGAGTTCAAATACATTGGTACCTGGTGTTTACCGGTTCACGGGGATTTTTTGAGATACGGGAGCTATTTTCAGGAGCTACTTTTTATTTAGTAAAATAAGGCATTTTTCGTTCGGTTAGACCATGGTTAGACGGTAGTAGTATTCCCCGCCATGATCAATCACACTTGCTTGAGTCTGGTCCCTTCAGGACCCAATCGTGTGTCCGTACGGACCGACCGTGTAAACAAACAAACAAACAAACACATCACATGATCATACGAAGATACGAGCGTCAGAAAGTAACTTTCCCTTTTGCATTCATTGCGCATGTTCCATGGCCTAGAAAATTAATTGAGAAGTAAACTCGCCTTTTGCAAGATCGCTACATCATCGAAGGGACCACAGGGGAAAGCCCACAATCATGACATCAGCAGTAGAGGATTGGTTTTCGCTGATTAATATTTTTGTACTAAAACTCCGTTTATATACTCATTTTGCAGGTGGTTAGCCAGTCTGGCCAACTTTTAACAATAGAGGGCGCTGCAGTGTCAAATATATTAATTAATTCGAATGTTTTGTTTCATTCGTATGTTTTGTAACAATCAATCAATTAAAAACTAATGTTCTTTTTGGAGAAAAAAATGTTCTTTGAAAAAATCAAACCCACCTAAAATCCCTGGCCATATGCCTGATTGAGGTGTTTTGTTCAAGGTGTTTATGGTTTGATTGTCACGCTCTACTTCATTTCATTGACATTGCACACGACATTCCTAGAACTATTGTCAGACGTCTTCATTATCATGATTATGGATATCCACCGTGCAATTTCACGCTTTAAGAAAACCGCTTCTTATACTGACAAATAATATTTGTTAAATCAAATCATAAACAATAAATTATCACATCAACTTCATAACCTGTAATAACTGCCCGTGGTTTTCCTATTCAATTATAGCGGTTTCCTGGAGTTTTCTTGATATCGGGTATATAATATAGAGAGTTAAACCAATACAAATTATGATCGTACAGGTATATAAGTATGCCCTAACCAATGACTGGTGACCACTACGTATAAGTAACTTGCACGTAAGACTTATACGATAGCTACCAAAGACTATTAATTGTGACGATCCACCACAAATGGGATGTAAAGTCGACCACAACATTTTTTGAGATATTGAACAGGGGAATTTTTCTTAAAATCAGCTTTACAATGATGCATTACATGTCCATATTGCGTGTTAAATAGGCAGTACAAATCAATAAAGCCATTGAAAATTCCTTTGTTTCCTATTGTTTATTGAAATGTTCATTTAGCCATATTCTCTGCCAACTTTACGGCCCCTTTGTGCTGGATGGTCACATTTTGTATCACCATACATACATACATACTTATAAGGCTTAATAGCACTAATACAAATTGAACTGAGATCAATGCAAATATCTCTATTTATCATTATTGAAATAGGCTTATAGCACTAACATACCATACATACATGTACATACTTATAAGGCTTATTAGCACTAATCAAAATTGAACTGAGATCAATGCATGCAAATATCTCTATCATTATTGAAATATTTGTATTGGTCTCTGTTCAATTATCACATTAGTGCTTGTATATAGGGTGATGCAAAATAAATGGTGTCTATCGTATAAGTCTACGTACCAGTCACTCATATAAATGGTGTCTATCGTATAAGTCTACGTACCAGTCACTCATATGTATGAGCGTCTATCGTATAAGTCTACGTACCAGTCACTCATATATGTATAAGCGTCTATCGTATAAGTCTACGTACCAGTCACTCATATATGTATAAATGGTGTCTATCGTATAAGTCTACGTACCAGTCACTCATATATGTATGAGCGTCTATCGTATAAGTCTACGTACAAGTCACTCATATATGTATAAATGGTGTCTATCGTATAAGTCTACGTACCAATCACTCATATAGGTATGAGCGTCTATCGTATACGTCTACGTACAAGTCACTCATATAGGTATGAGCGTCTATCGTATAAGTCTACGTACCAGTCACTCATATATGTATGAGCGTCTATCGTATAGGTCTACGTACCAGTCACTCATATATGTATGAGCGTCTATCGTATAAGTCTACGTACAAGTCACTCATATATGTATAAATAGTGTCTATCGTATAAGTCTACGTACCAGTCACTCATATTTGTATGAGCGTCTATCGTATAAGTCTACGTACAAGTCACTCATATATGTATAAATGGTGTCTATCGTATAAGTCTACGTACCAGTCACTCATATATGTATGAGCGTCTATCGTGTAAGGCTACGTACCAGTCACTCATATAGGTATGAGCGTCTATCGTATAAGTCTACGTACCAGTCACTGATATATGTATGAGCCATACTGGGTTTGCAGTACGGCCTATAAACTATTGATTCAATTCGTCAATGACCATGTAAGTTCATTTTGCTTCGCATCGAATTCTTACCTTCCGGATCTAGGATCTTGGTTTTCACAGAATTAGTTTGAATAAGGTTTGCTGACACACGGTGACCAAACATTGATTCAAACAACTAAGAAAGTTTCCAATTCGTACTGAAATAGCACTGATGTTCAAAACAATTACAAACGTAATTTTACCACTTCTATGTATTTGTTTGTTAAATCAATTGATTATCGATTCCAGTTGATTCCAGAAATAATGTCTGTTTTTACGTATTTATACACTTCATTCACCTTCCAAACAATTATTCCAAACCATACCAATCTGACAATTGGCTGAACATTTTATATGTAATGTTTTTAAAACAAACTACCTGAAAATGATTCATCACATTTTTCATATTATGGGTTTTATTAGCGTTATTAATTGTTAGTGTTATTATTCGTTTCTAACGCCTACGTTTCACCAAACTGACCATTTGGTGGCACTCGGGCTAAGCGTTGGGTAACAAACATGAGAAATTGAACGTGAATAAAGAATGGGATGGGGTCATGTCAGTCGAAATTGTCTATAGTGGGAACTTCAGGATTTCAATACTCGGGTGCGAATCTGGGCGCAAGAAAAGACAACGGTCGCCTTCATTCATTTGCAAAGGACAAGGTAGCCTACAGACGTAAACAATCTTAGAGTCGAGACAATGTCCAAAATTCCTGAGGAGAATGTAAACACGTACTATTGTTACAAACAAGACACTCAAGATCACTCTTTTCCACAGGAATGTGTTACGCCTGAAGGGACTCGGGAGGAAGGTCCTCGAGAATAGTGACTACATGTACATGGTTATTCGAACTGGTTTGTTGTCATGTCATAGGGTGTCCTGCAATACTTAAACAAGTCTCAGTGTAGAAAATAATCTGTGTGAAAAGCCTTGTAGATGTGGAGGATGTCATGTTGGTCATAGGGTCAAACAACAACCGCCGATCAAGAATTGTCGATAAGAACTGCCGATCAATAACCGTCGATTGTGACATTTACTTCTACTTACTCATCTACTTACTCATCAATATAGTATTCTTTTGAGATCAATTTGCATGATATCTTCTTACAATGTTTTGTTTGGCTACTGGAATGCATGTTGACTTATGGCCAACCTCTATCCTGGATGCACTGTTCCTTGTTCGCAGATCTTTTTTCTGCGTTTAATTAACCCTAACCCCCTGAATGCTAATCCTAAGTCCATCTCCAAGCGCATGTGCCGCCGGTTTTCGATGACGTAGTCAACCGAGCCTATATAGTTTGCGCAATATACTGCGCGAACGAATAGCTGGGCTGTGGCTTAGTGGGTGGGACATAGGGCCGGAGTCCGGATGGGTCCCCGGATCGAATCCCGGCAGGTTCCCGGCAATCTTCGAAAATTGTGATCCCGGATCGCCATTAAGTGGAGTCTAAATCAGCCGTTGAAACACATGCAAAAATTTGATCGATAACCGGTTACTATAATAGTCACACATAGAAATTATTATAGTCACACAGAGAAGTGGTCCGATCGATCGATCGTCGCCGTCAGTTTGAAATGCTTGATCATGACAAAGGACCAGGCCCAAGGCCCTTATATGGAAATTGAGTGCATGTTCCATTGTGGCTTGAATCTTTGCTCTGAGTAGTGGTCTGTACTTAATGGATGTTCGGCATTATGTGTTAAGGCTGGTGATTGCTAGCCTTCTACCACATAGGCCCGGGCACATAGGCCTATAGATGATGGTTACTTGCCGGTTTTGATTCGGGCATAAATCGTTATCATGTGTTTTTACATTAATGTGCCGGTCATACTATAGTGCTGGCTTTGATGAGTGCCTTCTTTGAGAAGAGTGCAGAGCTCTGCCTTACTCTTAGCCAAACGTCCAACGTCAGCAATATAGCTAATCTGTCGTTGGATTTTCATTCTTCCTACTTCTATACTTCTGTGTTTTTCACAGTTATTTGTGGCCCTCCTCATAACATGAAGCTTCATGCTCATACTAGGTTCCAAATAAATATTGATTAGAGCAGGTGAAATTACGCAACCTTGTCTGACCCCTGTTTTGACGCTGAATCAAAGTGCGCGTGTTTTCCCACTTACAATGTAGACTTAGCAAATGAATAATTAGCAACAAATATTCCTTTGAAAGCAAACTGTGCCATTGCTACTGTAATCTTTCACTAAATTATGAAATTATCACCCGGTATTTTGACCACTCATTGTTTTCTTTACCCGCCCGTTAAACGCTAGATTTAGCCCGTATTTGCAGTGAGGACGTTAGTTCCCCTAGGCAGCGGACGGCCCCGTATACGGGTCGCTGAGTTTTTGCATTGATTCACTTGTCACTTAACTCGATAGACTACCCGAGAGAAGACATGATAATATGGTAGCAAAGTTCTAAACCACTGTTAACACTTGCGTTACTACAGAAGCAGCCTCAGGAAGTATGGGCGTGTTTGATGGTAGACTTCAAATGCATCCTATATAATCCATGACATCACCTTTCTTATATTCACCCAAATCCAGACATTTATTCAAATAACAAAAAAATTATAGAGGATAGAAAATCTATTATAATATGATCGAAAGTTGAAGGTTTAGCCAAGAGCTTTTCCTTTTGTCCTAAACATTAAAATTGCAATGTTTCATTAAAAAAAACCTGTAAACAAAATATAAAACAAAGTAAAGCCAGATCATTTGGTACAGAGTGCTCGATACTAAAAGTAGAGCGTAATATAATCCAAATTAAATCTAGTTTATTCACCTGAGCAGTGCAGCCATATTGGTTGCATGAAACAGTACTGTAGTGTAAGTGGAATAACTAGATTTAATTTGGATTATATAAACAAAATCCTATCAATATTTCAGAGTTTAGACCCTAAAAAAAGAGATATTCATCCAGCATATTTTAAACCAATTGACAAACTCTGATGTAATAATAGAAAATATATATCAAACTTCGGCCGAAATCATCAAATAGACAATATCACCTTCCACGATGTCGTACGTAATTATGCAGATTACGGGGCCAATGCAAGTACTAGTGCTTGCAATGAGCGAGCGAAACCTGGTTATTTATACCATTATTAACTTGACAAACAAAAACGTGAGCGGGCGCACTTGAACTTTTGTCCAGTGCAATCACATGTATTGTACACTGCCGCGCAAAAAGAATTTCCCCCCTGAAAGCTTGCCAGTTATCACTGTATTGTCAACAAAGTATTAAGCCATCAGACCCCATCACCATTTCATTGTGTTCACTGTACATTTTATACCAATAAATTCATGTTTCCAATAAAGATTCGTGATTCAAAAGCATTACAATTCATAATTTTATAGAGCAAGTCAGAATTCCAATCGCCATAGTAAATCACCTCATGAATATCAATTAGCTCATTATCGACAGTGTAACGCAATGGGGATTTTCAATTGAGATCAACTGGTGTTGGGAAATCCCATGTGCAGAAATTTATAAATGATAAAGGGCATGTGCAGTTTATTTGAATACCTTCAGAAGGAACCATTCCAGCATAAAAAATTGTGACGTCGGATAATGTTTTTGGCAGAAATTCATCTTGTTTAAGGCACATCTAAAATTATTTTCATTACGATCGGGCTGAAATGCCATGGAGAACCAGCAAAATTACAAAGTGTGCATGCACGTAGTTCTTTGTCCTATTTGCTCCAGAGACCATAACAAACCGCGTTATCAATAGGATGATTCAAATCAGTAGAGTTTCCCACTATTTCTTCTTCACAAAGGACCGCTCGATAAACAACGTACCAAGACATAATAAATCCTTTTTCTACTATGCCACTGTCTCTTCTCAATCCCAAACAATAGGGAGCTAGACTATCCTATTCAAATCAGATGAATAGGATACTTATATCGTATCCATCCTCTATAGTAACACTACAGTACAGTCAGTCAATGGGGTTTCCCGGTGTTTTTTCAACTTTCCTAATTTGCTTTATTACGGTCCGATATGATATGGTTTATGAAAGATAAATATCTACCAAAAACATAATCCAACGTCACAAAAATATTTTTTTATAGGCTGGAATGGTCCCTTTTGAAGGTAGTCCAATAAACTGCATGCGCATGCCAGTATTCATTTATATATTTCTGCACATGGGGTTTCACAAAAACGGTTGATCTCAGTTGAAAATGTCCATAGCGTTACACTGCCGATAATGAGCTAATTGATATTCATGAGGTGATTTACCACGGCGATTTTACATAGGAATTCTGACTTGCTCGATAAAATCATGAATAGTAATGCTTTTGAATCACGAATCTTGATAGGAAACATGAATGTATTGGTATAAAACGACAATGAACACAATGGAATGGTGATGGGGTCTGATGGCTTAATACTTTGTTGACAATACAGTGATAACTGGCAAGCTTTCAGGGGAGGGGGAATACTTTTGCGCGGCAGTGTATGTATGTATAAAATGATCGTCCAGGAACACGACAACGAGCCAAAAAGGGTCAAAACGCCAAGATGGCAACAGTGAAGTGGCCACTATTTACAAACTTTTACAGCTTTCAAGAAATGCCATTTGTAAGACAAAACTTTTTTCGGATGGCACAGTATTTACTATAGCTTTTTTTGGTGGCAAGAAAGGATTAATTGATATCCAGTCTCGAGACACCATTAGCATGATTAGGCATACAATCGGTAACAATCTGATGGTATACTATTGTTTTACGGGTCGCTGTCATAATTTATATGGAATCGTGGATTATAGGTTAAACCATCTGGGACACCGGTAAATTACTATTGACATTAATGTTTCACACAAACTTACTAACAAGTATGTTTTTTTGCCACGTTGGAAAAGTTCAAAATTTCAACCTGTTTTTCACAATTGCAGTTTTTTTTAATCATCCTGTATTCTGTTACATCGGAATCAGTGTGTCAAAAAAGCTCTTAGATTCATAAACATTGGACGTCCGAATCCAAATGTGGACTTATTCCATATCACATCAGACCCGACACAATGGAATAATCGCACGATTGCGATCCGTTTAGGGACGACGTCAAAACTCGACCTGCGGTTGCCCGCCGGTTCTGTCCGGTTCAGCGCGGTTCCAATGGAACGGCGGGAACTGATAATATACACAGAAAATGAGGTCAACAGTAACGCCCTGGTAAACACGGCCGGTTGATAGTGCCTGGTCACACACGTGAGCAATAAAATCTCGAAGCAAAGGGATTGGACGCTAGCTGCGATGTGAACATTATGCGTCCAAGCACGAAGGTATACCAGAGAAATTATGTAACACCTCCATGGCTATACACTGGTACATTGCGCTTTATTATTTAATAGTTTTAAAACGTCCCATCTTAAGAAGTACACACAATTGATCAGTATTTCTTATAAGGATATTAATCCTTGTAACAATGAAAATCAAATTAGAAAGATAATAAATTTTGACGATAACACGAGCGAGACTTTGTCACTATTCTAGATATGAAATGCCTACGATATGTTATACGCAGCTTAGCATAAAACATATGTGTTTATGATATAGATTAAGATTTCAAATTATTGCCATCACCTTAATTGGAAGATATACATATATTTACCTTTTATTGAAATGGTGCTGCGGCCAATCCTTATGAATCGACTATAAATGGTCTTAGTTGTGTTTTTCAACACTATAACGTAAGTTGCATGTAGGAATTTTAGGCCATAACCTGTTTCTCACGGATTGTACATTCTTCCACTTAGACAAGACTTTGTTCTAAATTCTTGTTTCGAGAATTCTTGTTTCGAGAATTTAGGGATAACAACTTCTACAAACATGGAAATATCTTTTCCTATTGTTCTATAGTCGTGTGTGTCATGTTGTTCCATTGGAAAAAGGCACTGGTTTAGCTTCATGCACTGATCTGTTATTCGCTAGACATTTCATCTTATGGTCAATACTAAATATGAATGACTGGCACAGCACATAGCGGGCATTTCCGTATGGAACTACTTAGGTCTTAGGCCTTTTGTAGGCAAATTTTAAAGAAACTGACTGTGTATAAATGCCTATATCTTATATGGTATACACACAAAGGCCTCCAATGACATACATTTATTCATACTAGATTTCCTGTATATAATTTGTGACTGAAACTCCCAAATGTGCAGGTATTAAGGTCGACTCACATTTCCCCTATATAGCCCAATTGTTTGAATGACTTGACAAAAAATGACAATTGTATTGATTTGCGCATGAGTAACAAAGTCTAAGTGTATCCAGATACTGTCCTTACCTAATTGAGAAACAAATATAGCAATGAACAAAATAGAAATGGACCCCAAATCTATGTCACGGTAAATGGAATAAATTGGATTCCGGGAGAAGTCAGGACCAACGATACAGTCAGAAGATAATGCACTGCTACTATGCCACGCGCCTTACTGACTGACTGACCCATATTTTTTGAATTAAAAATTATGGAAATCTTGAAAAACCTTGATTTTTTTTGGAAATGTTTGAAAAAATTATGAAACATTTTGAATATTTTGAAAATGTTTTAACACAAGAGCAACAAAGTCTTGTTGATAGCACTCTGCCGATCACCAACCAAAGTTGTTAACCAAATGATAGCACTTAAATTGGAGGAAATGGGCATGGCCCAAAGTATATGCCCCTGTAAGCGTGGTATGGGAATAAAGTGGACCACAGACTAGTCACACTCTTCATAAACTCAATTTCAATTTCAACTTTATATTTACATGAAAGTAACTGTTGTTTTATGAATTGTTTTGCGACCTTCCGCTGTTTGAAATAAGGAAGGGTCTATTCGCAGTACGATACTGCGGATAACAAGGGGTTGCCAGATTATTCGCAGTACGATACTGCGGATAAGAAGGGTTGACCAGCTTATTCACAGTACGATACTGCGGATAAGAAGGGATGCCAGCTTATTCGCAGTACGATACTGCCGATAAGAAGGGGTTGACAGCTTATTCGCAGTACGATACTGCGAATAAAAAGGGGTTGCTAGCTTATCCGCAGTACGACAGTGCAACAGTTTAAAATGACTTTTTAACATTTATGTCCTCTTTTAAGGGAAGTCAACAAACTTCTGGAATTACATTACATCAATACATAATATGTGAAAAAGTCTCCCTTTCACCATATAAACGAATGCAATTGTATCAGCATTTTACATGTCTATCAATTTCCAACATTTTTAAAACACTGTTTTAATCCAGTTTGCTGAGGTTTTTTTTAGTAGAAACAACAATAATGGAATTTTTTAATGTTCATCTCAGTTGAATTCTGAAGTAAATTAATTCAAATAAACTTTCATTTCTCTGAGGTGCCAGTGACCAAAGCATTGTATATTTGCACATTTTAATAACTAAAGTGAAAGCTTGAGGGATGGACCAAACGACATCCGGGTATTTTCCGGGTATCTGATTTGTGATTGGCTGTAAACCGTACTGCGAATAGTAGACAAACTGTTATAATTCGAAGTATCGTACTGGGAATAGCCAGTTCGTTGAAATAATCGGTCGGTATGCTTAACATGTTTACTCATCTCCTGTGTGCTTGAAATCAATATATTTGTTCGAATGTTCAGGAGGTATTTTATAATTGATTCGTTTTATTTTTATAAGAAATGCTTGAAGGTCAAGGGTGGTGGATATACTTCCATGTTTACACATTTATTTAATGAAATGTTGTCTTTGCAGTCCAATCGTTTAATAGCTGATATTTGTTTGTTATTTTCCGAGAAAATCGTCAAAGTATAAATCAAGTAGCCTATTCGAAGTAATTAAAATAACAAGTGTACAGGTGCAGTACAAATATAACCAAATCTTTTCCAAACAACTTACAAACAACTTAAGCAAATATTTTTAAGACGTGTAGTGTTGTTGAGAGTCCTTCACCTTGAACTTATTTACAATGTATGTCCCTTTGCTTTTGGAATTCATGATGAAATGTTTTTATCCTTTAAAAAGCGTCCTGGTTTATTTCAATATGATATGAATCAAGTTAGACAATTGAAGACAAATCGTGTATGACATATGTATGTGATATACGTGTCATGGTTATTGTCTTCCTTCTGGGACTTAAGATACGATGATATGGTTCTCATATGTTGAAACCTGCCTCAGTTCGTATTTTTTAGGCTATACAAACGTTTACATACCAGTGTTTTGTAAGGCGACGATAGAAACTTGCTTCATGGGCACACGGGCCTTTTTATATACTTCATTTACTCATTTATTTTAATATTATCTTATTTTATTTATTTCATCATATTTCATACTTCAATCAAACATCTTCATCTTTTTTGTTTAATTTCCACAACATTCGGATGGGTAATCCTTCAGATTAGCACAAATACACTTTCAGAAAGTGGTTGAAAGTGGTTGAAGCAAGTGGTTATAATATATATACACTGCCGCGCAAAAGTATTTCCCCTGGAAGTTTTCAAGCTATCACTGTGTTGTCAATTAACAAAGTATTAAGCCATCAGATCCAATAACCATTTCATTGTGTTCATTGTACATTTTATACCAATAAATTCATGTTTCCTATTAAGATTCATGATTAAAAAGCATTACAATTCATGATTTTATCGAGCAAGTCAGAATTCCTATGCAAAATCGCCGTAGTAAATCACCTCATGAATATCAATTAGCTCATTTCGACAGTGTATTAACGCTATGGGTATTTTCAACTGAGATCAACTGGTGTTGGGAAACCCCATGTGCAGAAATATATACAAGATTACTTGCATGCGCAGTTTATTGAAATACCTTCAGAAGGGACCATTCTCGCTTAAAAATATTATTTTGTGACATCGGATTTATTTTGGTAGATATTTATCTTTTATAAACCATATCATATCGGACCGTAATAAAGCAAATTCGGAAAGTTAAAAAACACCGGGAAGTCCCCATTGACTGACTGTATTGCTGTACTGTAGCGTTACAATGGATACAATAATTATCCTATTCATTTGATTTGAATAAGATAGTCTAGCTCCCTATTGTTTGGGATTGATAAGAGACGGTGGCATGGTAGAATTTTTTTAATGTCTTGGTTTGTTGTTTATCGAGTGGGAAACTCTACTGCTTTGAATCATCCTATTGATAACGTGGTTTGTTAAGGTCACTGGAGCAAATAGGACAATGAACTACGATCATGCACACTTTGTAATTTTGTTGGTTCTCCATGATATTTCATGATATTTGTTGAAAATAATTTTAGATGGGCCTTAAAAAAGATGAATATCTGCCAAAAACAAAATCCGACGTCACAAAAATAACTTTGTTATGCTGGAAAGGTTCCTTCTGAAGGTATTGGAAATTAGTTTTTTAATTTTTTAAACTATAATCCCTAGTTCACATCTGGCGATATCCGACGGGTTTTCACAGATCACATCACATATAGTTAACCTTCTATGCGAGAGCTCAAGATCAGGGAATGCACATTTGGCAAATTAGGTAGAAAAACACGGATAGCATAGCAGTCCCTTAAAATACACCATACCAATAGAGTATCAGGGAATCAATCAAGCTTGTGAAGAGCATAAGCCTAAATCAAGTATATTATATTTTGTCACACACCGTCTTCTAACACCGTCTGTTAATAACAGGAAGAAACATTACACCGCCATCCTGCGTCAGATGAAAAATGAACAACACGATCGTAGGAGGGCATTTTGTGATACGAAAAATACGAATTCAGAATTATTTTTTACCAAACTATCCAAAATATAACTCTTTGGGTTGTTTAAATTCTTTTAAACGCCCCGACTGACCGGCCCGTCAGCCCATATAACATGCCTTTTCATCACCTTAGTGGTGGTTCTAAGGTAAATAAAACACTTATCCTCATCAGCAATATCATTGATAACCACACAAAATCTTCCATCTCTGATTTCAAACGACCATGTCAGCCAGAATTGGAAGCTTGATTTGAAGACAACCCCACATAGTGAATCTTATGCCTTAAAGCGTATTTTCATCCTTCCCGTCCAAGCTATTAATGTTGTCACAAGAAAAGAAAACACTTGCTAATCGTGGAATTATTGTTTTCGTTGCTATAATAGAGAACTGTATTAAGAAGCACCACGCTGAACAGTCCTCTTGTTTTGAAACGTCGCCTTCTCGTATCAAGGTGGTCTGATTGTAAATGGACATTGAGAGACAGCAAATAATTTCCAAATATAAACGCCTAAATTCTCAAACTGTAGCCTAAGTCGTAGGTCCGATTAAGATCTAGGCTTAAAATATACTCCTTAAACATGTTAAAAGGAGTTTATTTTAAGCCTAGATTTCGAAGCTAAGCATTTAATATCAACTCAATGTTTTAGTTCTTTTCGATAACCCAGGTCCACCTTCTGGGAAAGTTCCACCCCTCCCCTTACTCAGCTCCAAACCCTCACTACCCACCCAGCTCACTGGGTATTGGTTAAAACTTGTTTCTGGGTGTCAACAGTGTAGCTATAGTCTTGATTGCAATTGAAACGTCATTAACCAAAGTGACGGAACACGGCTAAAACTCTACAGTAGATCATCCAAAGACAATAAATGTGTTTTAAACAAATATATCACGGCATTTTTTGTTACAACTTGGCATCCAGGCTAAATAAAGTGCTTAGATAGTAAGGTTTCCAATGAAGGGGAGTGAAGAAAAAAAAACAGAAATAAGATTATAGGCAGTTCTCTATTATAGCAACGAAAACAATAATTCCATGATTAACAAGTGTTTTATTTTATTGTGACAACATTAATATAGCTTGGACGGGATGGATGAAAATACTGGCATAAAATTCACCATGGGGTTGTCTTCATCATAAAAATACAATTTTTGAGCAATTAATATCTTTGAACAATGTACTATCCACCAGTTATCAGTGAGCTGCTTAAATAATAAAGGCGTAAGTAAGCACAAAAGGGCTGGTGGATAGTAATATAGTATTTATACGCTGAAAAAAGCCTATAATCTTATTTCTATTTTTGTTACTCCCCTTCATTCGAAACCTTACTATCTAAGCACTATAGTTAGCCTATAGATGTCAAGCTGACAAAATGCCGTGAAAAAACTTTTTTAAACACAATTATCGGTCTACTGCTAATAACTCTTACTCTTGGGACAGGTTGTATATACATGTATTTACAATAACTATTTATGTCCAGTTAACCCTAAACAAACCGTAAGGTTAATCTGTGGCTAAGTATAGTGATTTATAGAGGAAAAATCATGACCACTTTTCAAACGTTGCATGTTGTGATGAACTTCGCAAATTACATATACTGCCGCGCCAAAGTATTTCCCCCTGGAAGCTTTCAAGTTATCACTGTGTTGTCAACAACGTATTAAGCCATCAGATCCAATTACCATTTCATTGTGTTCATTGTACATTTTATACCAATAAATTCATGTTTCCTATTAAGATTCATGATTTAAAAGCATTACAATTCATGAATTTATCGAGCAAGTCAGAATTCCTATGTAAGATCGTCGTAGTAAAATCACCTCATGAATATCAATTAGCTCATTATCGACAGTGTATCGCAATGAGACTTTTCAACTGAGATCAACTGGTGTTGGGAAAGCCCATGTGCAGAAATATATACATGATTACTGGCATGCGCAGTTTACTGAAATACCTTCAGAAGGGACCATTCCAGCTTATTTCTTTATTTTTTTGTGACGTCGGATTATGTTTTTGGTAGATATTTATCTTTTATAAACCATATCATATCGGACCGAAAGCAAATTCGGAAATTTAAAGACAAGGTCTTCTAAAAAACTGGGGAACGAGTGTTTCAGGTTGCAAAAGGATGAGAAGACTTGGAATGGATCTGTCGAATTTTGTGGAAGTTGGCAAAAGGGAAATTTCATTATTTATAATTAATTTAAATTTGTAATAATATATTTTGATGTAAATTACATGATTATGTATAGCAGTCCTTCCAGAAACAACACACTAGTGATCCTCTTGCCAACTTCCACAAAATTCAACAGATCCATTCCAAGTCTTCTTTTCCTTTTGCCACCTTAAACACTCGTCCCCCCCCCCCCCCCCCCCCGTTTTTTAGAAGACCTTGTTTAAAAGACCTTGTTTAATCAAGATTGATCATAAATACTACACAATGCGAATCTTTTAGTAGAAAAGCATTCCTTGATATTTTGATTCAATAATACTGCACCAATATATGCCGTTTTTGTTTTGTATTGCATAAATGGTAGGTTTTGATGGATAATATTGTAGTCAATCGTTTTGTTAAATTAACATCACGAACAGCCAGACGAACGAACATAACAACATAAGCCGAATCAAAAAGAAATCGTGATTATTTATATTTATTGAACAAAAATTGTTAACAATATTAATAGATAAAAAAGAGTCTCGTTAATAAACAAACTAATGATATTGTAAGTAAACAAAATAATGGAACATAAAAGGTGCAAATGTAATATTAAATAAAAGTGTGCTCACCAGCGGAATCGAACCCTGGATTCACGCGTACAGTGCAGGTGACTAACCATTACACCACAGGATCCTATTCATAATCGAAGATGTTACAACGGTATACATCCGTTGAAATTGTCTCGGTTACTGCTTAATCGAAATTAAAATGTGATATTTAAACTCCATTGTCCATTAAAGCACCATTTTATTTACGGTAATAGACACATTTAATATAAAATATCATTAAAATACTAATTTCGCACTGAAAATCTGAATTTGGCGATATTTTCGCATTTTATACCAAGCACTACTGCCGACTGTATTAAAGACCTCAAATTGCCTGAAACCACAGATAAGGTTCGTTTTCCTGTCAATATTTCTTCCTTTATGTATAATACAATTTACATTATTTAGTAAATACAATAATTGTAACGTTTCACGACACCACTAGCGAATTGAAACAATAATAATGACCACGTGACCTTTCATTTGAAAACTAAGGGGTCCGAGTTAACTCGTCTCCCCCCCCCCAAAAAAAACACCACACACACCGGGAAACCCCAATGACTGACAGTACTGTATAGTGTTACAATAGAGGATGGATACGATAAGTATCCTATTCATCTGATTTGAATAGAATAGTCTAGCTCCCTATTGTTTGGGATAGAGAAGAGACGCGATGGCATGGTAGAAAAATGATTTATTATGTCTTGGTATGTTGTTTATCGAGCGGTCCTTTGTGAAGATGAAATAGTGGGAAACTCTACTGCTTTGAATCATCCTATTGATAACGTGGTTTGTTAAAGTTCACTGGAACAAATAGGACAATGAACTACATGCATGCACACTTTGTAATTTTGATGGTTCTCCATGGTATTTCAGCCCGATCGTATTGAAAATAATTTTATATAGGGTCACACGTTATGAACTCGCCTCCCAATAGGGTGGTGCCGTTACATTTTTTAGCTTCATGCTGTCATTTTCCTCAAATATTTTTAAAACCACAAAAGCTATCTCAACAAATTTGGTATCATTTTAAAGCCCTAATAACAAGCTATCTGCCTGCCAAATGGCATTGGTATAGCTAATACAGAAAGGGAGATACAGCTGTTTGATGTTTGGGGACCAGGGGTGGTGCTGGAAGGGTGCCGCTGGAAGGGGTGCCGCCTGTACAAACTCAATGGGGATAATCCCGTGCTTTGTTCTTTTTACAATAACTAGGGTCACGCGTTATGAACTCGCCTCCCAATAGGGTGGTGCCGTTACATTTTTTAGTTTTATGCTGTCATTTTCCTCAAATATTTTCAAAACCACAAAAGCTATCTCATCAAATTTGGTATCATTTTAAAGCCCTAATAACAAGCTAACCGCCTGCAAAATGGCATTGGTATAGCTAATACAGAAAGGGAGATACAACTGTTTGATGTTTGGAGACCAGGGGTGGTGCTGAAAGGGGTGCCGCTGGAAGAGGTGCCGCCTGTACAAACTCAATGGGGATAATCCAATAATGGCGATAATATTTGTTCTTTTTACAATAACTAGTCATCCCATAATGTTACAAACACCATTCTGGTCCCATTTTAAAGGATATTTAGTAGCCTTTAAGTATGTGGTTCAACAGACTTGTAATTATGGATAAGACCATGATCATCAGCTTTCTTCCTATTCGCTACACAGTCAACATGAATAATCAGCCTCAATTTACCGGATTTATAAAAATGACTATAACAGAAAAAGTTTTCAACCTATGATAGCAAAAGTATACATTTTTGGAAAGCTTGTAACTAGAGGATTCAGAAATGCAGTTTATATCAGGGAAGGGTTCATCCTTAAACAATATTTCTGAAAATTCTAAAAATATATAAAATATAAAAATGGGAGATATTCACTAGCCGGTATAATTACCATACCGACGTAGTAACTTTGTCAAATATATATATATAATCTAATGGGCAATTTCATGAGGAATTCAATATGTAAAACAAATAATGATAGGGGTAGGTATAAAAAATATATGGATCTCAAATTAAAATAAAAAACTCTGATATTTCCGAACATTTCCGATCATACCATTTTAGTTCTTGGTCGTATTATAATTATAATGGCATATTGGGTTTCCTCATGCAATTTCCCTTCAGAAAATGTATACTTTTACTACCTCAGGGGGTATACAAGCAAATATAAATGTGTAAAGTTAAAATCATGTCGCGAAGGCCAAAATCCGTGTGTAACGCGAAAGGGAGCGAGCTTATCACATGACCATAGATGTGTCTTAAAAGATGAATATCTCCCAAAAAAATAATCCGACGTCCCAAAAAATGATAACTTTTTTATGATGCTGGAATGGTTCCTTCTGAAGGTATTCCAATAAACTGCACATGCAATTATAATTTTAAATGTCTGCACATGGGGTTGCCCAACACTAGTTGATCTCAGTTGAACATTCCCATAGCGTTATACACTGCCGATAATGAGCTTATTGATATTCATGAGGTGATTTACTACAGAGATTTTACATAGAATTCTGACTTGCTCGATTAAATCATGAATTGTAATGCTTTTAAAATACCGGCGAATCTTAATAGGAAACATGAATTTGTTGGTATAAAATGTACAATGAACACAATGAAATAGTAATTGGATCTGATGGTAATTAATGAAACCTTGTCATGCTTTGTGATGAATTTTATATCAATATGCATGTTTGTTTTTTCGAAAATCATCTATTTTGCGGTTAATACATGCGTATTCTAGATGTTCCTTGTGGCGCTGGACATGCTGAGTGTGTCCATGTGGTCAAATCAAACACTTATTAATTGTCATTAAGTGGGTTAACATTCTAATTGACCACTGTGTGAAGCTATACCTATTGCTATCTGGAACTTACACCGGAAAAGCGGCTCTGAGGGGCGTGGTCGGTTTGTTAAAGGGGCACTCTTGTGATTGAAATAGCTGATCGCAAATAATGTTTAGATTATGCTGTTAGCATGGTTAGATAAGTCTATACATCTGGTGCAACTTCATGTACAGGGGCGGACTGGCCACTGTGGCGTTTTGGCGATCGCCACATGGGCCGCTTGTTTCTGGGCCTCTCAGGCCGGTTGGGCTCTCAGGGCCGGTTACGCTAAATTTGTGACCGTGCGAAATGTTTTGACTGTGCGAATATTTGTGACCGTGCGAAATTTTGTGACCGTGCGATTTTTTTTGTCCCTTCCTCCCCCCCCCCCTCCCCCCCCCCCCCCCCCCCCCCCCCCCCCCCCCCCCCCCCCCCCCCCCCCCCCCCCCCCCCCCACTTACGTGAAATTCACGAGGTGACTGACTGGGAAAAAATTTGGGGCAACCTTTTACGAAAATTTACTACCGGGACGACATACTTCTGCCCCCTGGCTCACATGCCGCGGTACGCGCCTGGGCCGCTTTAATTATTTTGCCACGGCCGCTTTCAGGTCCCAGTCCGCCCCTGTTCATGTAGAAAAAAAAAGCAGCGTTCGAACAATTGAGCCCAAATCGATCTTTAAAGGTGAACCAAAATGGTGATTCAAGTATATATTTTATTCGATGGGGTATGTTTAAAAAGAAATAATGCAAACAGAATTTCTTTAAATGTTGTCCAGGGAAAAAGATATACATAAATCAATCATAATTGCCAGTGTTTAATTTGTAGCGTGGAATGAACTGTATACGGATAATGCGTAGTGGTGTAACTCCCAACTCGGTATCGGTTCGGGTCTCAGTCGATAGGTCTGCACAAAAAAAGTCATGAGTTGATGCTTACTCTACCGACCTATTGAGGTTCTGTGTGCGAGCCTGGGTAACACAATGACGTACACAGGGTAGTGACCTGCCCATCATCAATTTAACACAAAATATACATGCTTATATAGAAACTCTATCTTTTGTTTTCGGTGCAATATAATGGGTAATTCTTTTGTATTTTGTTTTTTACAATATACTCCATCGAATCAAATAAACTTGAATCACCGTTTTGACTAGACTTTAATATCGCAATAATTTGTTTTCTGCGCAACGTTAAAGTGACATGCTTTTTGTTTTTTACAATATTTTCCGTCGAATGAAACATACTTATATCATCAGTTGAACTTTGAATACAGAAAATTCCTGAATTTCAGAGTATAGTCTGGGAAATTTAAAATGAGACAGGGTGTCCTATATACACAGACTGGTTTTTGTGTCATCGATACAGAGTTGACTTTTTAACATGTCAAATTTGGCATGTTTGAACATATCTCTACAGGTATGCATGAATCATGATGTAGACAACATGGTCATTCGTTCTTGAAGTAATTCCTCAAGAAAATATTGACATTTTGGCAGTATAATAACTTTGCATTTTTCAAAAAATGTCTACTTAATAAAGGTCTACCTAAACCCTGAAACTTTGACAGGTAATCCAGGTCTAGTTAAACCCGTGTCCGGTTTCATGAAGAACCACTCGCAACTCTTAAACATTCTTCTAAAGAATGATTTATTTTTTAAAGATTAAACTATAGTCTTTAAAAAGTCGTAAAAGTGAACCTATACGGATTTCGTTCAAACTTGCGTATGTCAAGTATATATAAGTAATACATGTAGTTCCTAGTATTATCCACCCATGTAAAAACGTGGTAATGCTTGGTCTAGAGTTCTAATTAGAATTTTAGCAAAATTAGTTGATTAATTAGCAGCGCCAAATATGGTTGTAGCCTGCCCTTTATAGTCATTTTGAGACGTTTTTATTAGCCCGTGACCCCATGCATATGTTTCAATACGGTACAATTTCATTAATTATTCGATTTGAACTCATTTTTTGAAATAACAGGTGCCCTTTAAAGACGATCGTGTGATGATGATCATGATGATGGTGGCATAGCAACTTCCGGCCAAGTCCAGACGATTAAGTTTAACATTACATGTGATGTTGTCTATGGAATCATACCTCACAACATGAAACAAGACAATTGTTATTAAAGAAAACATAGTGAAAACAAATAAAATGAAACCATGAAAGCATGATGGCCAAAATGTCATAATTGTGACGTCATTTACTTCATGGACAGGCGGAGTTAATTAATTAACCAAGGTTGCATACAGGGAGCATTGTTTTCGAAGATGACAGTAAATAGTGACAGTAAATAGTGATCTGTTTGCGTCAAAAAGACAGATTTCGTGAACACGTGACATCCCCATGACACCTACACACTCATCAGATAAAAGGTTCCACAAAGGGTTGTCAATTTTCACAAACTTATGAATGTTCTACAGGGTGTATCCGAATGATCTATACCGAGGTAATACGATTTTCGGTATAAACTTTATTGTCCAAACCGTTTTCATATAATTATATCTTGCGCAAACGCCCAGCATTCTTAGGAATTTTTTTTTTTTGAATCGGACATTTTGATAGAAAATATAGACTTTTTTGTAACGATAGTAGATTTCAAGTTTTTGTCGAAATGATCCATTATGAAAATCTATAAAGTCACTAATATCCCTTTTAAACATTAAATTATTTCTGAAATGTTATTCGCATTATTATTGCACCCTCTTCTTATTTTAATTAGCTTTTGATAACAATCGATTGTTGTGTGCATAGAAAACAAAGCTTTGATTGAGGCAGGGCAGGATTTGTTTAGCTTGAGTGGTTTTAAGGGGGACTTAAGGTGTTTTTGGAATTTTGTGAGTGCTGTAATTATTGAACTATGACTCAAATGTATACAAAAATATACATTTCTGTAAAGGAAATGGATCAGAGAATCCAAATTTGGCATCAATGTTGACCAAAAATGTTGATTTTGTTGTTGTTGAGAAAATCACAAAAAATCACTTTTTTGACCCAAAAAAGTTCAACAAAGCTAACAAAAATAATATTCAGTACAAAATTCCCAAATTGCTAGATTATGATGTAAAGACACTAACTTAGGGACAATTTTTTTTTTAAACCTTATTTAATATTTTTGAAATATTGACAAAAAAATGAAGAAAAAAATGGAAAAAATGAAAATATAACTTTTTTGGCGCTTTTGGAGTTCTTTTAGTATACCCTACCATGTACCACTGCATGTCTTCAATTGGGACTTTTAAAGAACGACCCATACACTTACACAGTAAGGAATACAAAGCTTACCAGCGCTTTTTGGTCAAAATTTCAAAAAATATTAAATTAGGTTTTTAAAAAAAATCGTCCCTAAGTTAGTGGCTTTACATCATAATCTAGCGATTTGGGAAATTTTTTTCTCAAAATTATTTTTGTTAGATTTGTTGAACTTTTTGGGTCAAAAAAGTGATTTTCTCCAAAAACTCAACATTTTTGGTCAAAATTGAAGCAAAATTTGGATTCTCTGATCCATTTCCTTTCCAAAATGTAAACTTTTATGTGCATTTGATTAATAGTTCAATAATTATTTACAGCACTAATAAAATCAAGTAAAAAACTTCCTTGAGTCCCCCTTCCTTCCTTTCTTTGGCAGGAGTTTTGAACATAACTTACACTGCCGCGCAAAAGTATTTCCGGATTATGTTTTGGTAGATATTTATCTTTTATAAACCATATCATATCGGACCGTAATAAAGCAAATTCGGAAAGTTAAAAAAACACCGGGAAGTCCCCATTGACTGATTGTAGCCTACTGTAGTGTTACAATAGAGGATGGATACGATCAATATCTATTCATCTAATTTGAATAGGATAGTCTAGCTCCCTATTGTTTGGAATTGAGAAGAGACGGTGGCATGGTAGCATCTTTTTATTATGTCTTGGTACGTTGTTTATCGAGCGGTCCTTTGTGAAGATGAAATAGTGGGAAACTCTACTGCTTTAAATCATCCTATTTATAACGTGGTTTGTTAAAGGTATATGACCCGATCACTTTTTGGGGCTATGATTTTTTATTTCACATCAAGATATTTTGATATCAGAAGAATCATATTTGTCTCATTATGTCTGTAACCCGGGGTCTGTAAAATATTAGGGGCCAGAATGTTTCATTTTAAATTATAGGCTAAAATGTGGTGAATTACTGCCAAAGGTGGTTAACCACCAACCAGTCTGTGTACTACTCAATGGGCACATGTCTTTTGACCTTGCGCTTCTAAAAATAGAACCATTGGAGTTATGCAACTCAAACTTTGGAATGCAACAATTTTAATTAAGGATTACCTTTCATGTAAAATAGAAAACATCAAGTTGAAAATCGGGTCATCTACCTTTAAGGGCACTGGAGCAAATTGGACAATGAACTACGTTCATGCACACTTTGTAGTTTTGCTGGTTCTCCATGGCATAAAAATAATTTTAGATGTGCCTTAAAAAAGATGAATATCTGCCAAAAACATAATCCGACGTCACAAAAATAACTTTTTTTATTCTGGAAAGGTTTCTTCTGAAGGTATTCCAATAAACTGCACATGCCATCATTTATAAATGTCTGCACATATGTTTCCCAACACCAGTTGATCTCAGTTGAAAATTCCATAGCGTTACATTGCCGATAATGAGCTAATTGATATTCATGAGGTGATTTACTACGGCGACATAGGAATTCTGACTTGCTCGATAAAATCATGAATTGTAATGCTTTTAAGTCACGAATCTTAATAGGAAACATGAATTTATTGGTATAAAATGTACAATGAACACAATGAAATGGTAATTGGATCTGATGGCTTTACTTTGTTGACAACACAGTGATAACTTGAAAGCTTCCAGGGGAAATACTTATACGCGGCAGTGTATGCGGTGTGGGGTTCATTGTTTGAAATGCTGGTAGTGCTAGGGAGAATAGCTGTAAAGATGAATTATGTGAGCCAAAATAATTATGAATACCGGTACTTTATCATCGATTTTCGAGTATGTCTTGCCACAGCGGAACAAAAACGAGATATCTAAATGAAATCAACAGAATAAGTAGGAAACATTTTCACCATCATATCGCAAGTGTTTAAATTTGAAACACTATTTGTTTTATATTTTTTACATATTGTTGAAACCCGATCTCGTATATCATTCTGATACACCCTGTATGTGTAGTATCTCTTTTGACCCCTCGAATCGAAAAGGGTTCTTGAATTAGTGACAACCTCGTAGCTTCTAAAGAAATCTAAAAAGGTTCTGCCAGGTGTCTCAAGAATCATATTTGTTTACGTAAGGACTATCGGGGGTTCTAATAAAAAGGGTTCTTGAATTCTAAAATGTGCAGGCCTATCATACACGTTGCTTGCAGTTATAAATGTTCTTACGCGTATAGAATTATGCCTTAAAGGCGCCGAGAAAACTCCTGTTCAACGGGCGCGACCGACCATTTTTATTTTATTTCAATTTATTTGTTTAGATAAATTTGGTTAAAACAGTCGATTTAAAAAAATTCGAAACGTTTGAATATTTTTGAAAATGTTTGATTTTGTTAAAAACATTTCGAAAATTGTTGGAAATTTCACACACAAAAACCCCGCCGACCGACCGTAGCCCGTTTGGACATACCTGCCCGCTTGTTGTCCGGCGGAGAATGGAGATCCCCATGTTTTAGAAATTTAAAGTGACCCCTGGCCTTATGTTGTTCTCATCAAGCCTGCATTTTACCATTCAGACCGAATGTTTCTCCCAAAATGGATCAATCGTTTAGAAAAAGAGCATACTATCTACGCTAAAATTAGATAATAGAATTACGAAAACTTGCAATTCGATGTCATTTCCTTTTGAAGGTTATTGATATCATAGGAAAACTAGTTTACACACTGACATTCTTGAGAAAGTAGGTCGTGTGGGTTTGTCAGAGTTAGTACCAAGCAAATACAGTTGATAAATCCAAGAGTCATTGTGGGAATGGTCATCAAAGTCACGCCTAATAAATAGCATAGAATCAACATTCGCATGATTCGTGGATTAGTGCTTGTTTTAGTGAATAGGGGGCATTGAACCACCGCCTTTGGGATTGATGCTGATAAGCTCTACAGAGACATGACCATTTAATATAATTAAAACAGTTTCTGAAGGATTTTCATTCCAAATCCAAGGGTATGTTTTTATCCTTAGTCAAGTTCTTGCCATCTGCTCATGGGGGAATTCTGATCTGTTGGTGATTCACGCGATGCACAAGACGGGACACCGATATTAATAAATGAATCACACTAAAACAAATGTTTAGCTTTGAAAATATTGCACTTTTTAGGTCTATTGCATGCTTACCCATGAATTTGAAAAGTGCGATGTCTTTTAGTGCCGAATGCATGTCAATTATTATCATGGATTTACCAGTACCACAAATGGTAGCATCAAAAATGCTTCAACTATTTTATCACATTTTATTAGTGATAAACATAAAAGCCATTTTTAGTCTTAAATTCATGAAATTGCTTCCTCGAGAAAAGGCCCGGGGGGGGGGGGGGGGGGGGGGGGGCAGTCAAACATAATGGTGTACACATGCGTGACCAAATTTTTTTCCCAGACACCCCCTAAACAAGTTTTACCCTGCAAGCAAAATTACCCCCTAAACAAGTCTTTAGCGCGCTTTCCTTGCAAATTTTGACCCCTAAACAAGTTCTTGCCAGAAAAGGACCCCTAAACAAGTTTGGTCTATTTAACGGGGAACAAAATAAGTTACCCTAAACACGTTCGACCTGTATTTTAAGCCGGGATTTTAAGCCACCCTTTTTCTTGAAAATCAGCGTTTTTGATACCCTTAACGCGTGACGCGCGTGACGCGTCCAACACTGAAAAAAAACCACCACCCTTTTTACGCGTTTTTTTTGGTCACGCATGTGTACAACATTATGTTTGACTGCCCCCCCCCCCCCCCCCCCCCCCCCCCCCCCCCCCCCCCCCCCCCCCCCGGAGAAAAGGACGTCACATTTTGGCACGGGTATTTTGCACGTGACGTAATAATAGGTCCGAGCTTCAAGTATTACTGGGCATCACTGTTACGAAAAAGGGGGTGTGTGTGTATGCTGGTTCCCTGCACCCTGGATCCCCGGCTCCAACTTATCCATAGTTGTGTGGAGCCCATAGATGCAGGGAACCAGCATAGTGTGTGTGGTGGAATATATACATTAGCATGATTAGGCAGGGCCAAGGCTCAAATAAGCAGGATCCGTGAGTTATTTATACATTGGTAGTGGTTTGGCATGGACTACATGTAGCTCCTATATAGTTATCCTCCTATACCAGGAGGTACTTTTCACCCACAGTTACTCCTTGTTGAATTGAAAGCTGTTCTTTGGTGAAGAGTGGCATCACCTGGTTCAAACGTTGTTGTTTCTAATAACCTGTATTAAAGGGGTACATAGTAATGTTGAACAATTATTTGTTAATAATATAATTTTACTTCAGAATTCAAGATGAACATTAATAATGGTCATGTTTGCTGTTGCCACTCACGAAACAGCCTTATGCCCAGCATACTTTTATTGTAACTTTTAATAGCTGGGGAGCACACAATGGTGTTGAAACACATATTACATTTTTTCTAAATCAAGGTCAAAGGTCAATTAACCACAAACGTTGGCATTTATTTCCACTTGTATGTCCAGGTTGTATTTCTACCGACTTCAAAAAACATTTTGGTATAACTCCCTCTATGCCTTGGTCAGCCCATGAAAGTAACAGACCATACTTCTATGGTGAGCATAGACCGGGACCTGAAAAAACCCTCTGCTCTCTAACTATTAGTGTGAAATTCTTGTCTTAGCCCTAGAACAGAATATTTGAATCGACGTTTGTTGTACAAAGAGAGCTGAAGTTTTTCTGAATCCTTACAAGCGAAGTTCATACATGTAGGCCTAATACAATTGTAAAATGTACGAATCCCAGTTTGTACCAAGATTGAGGGCGCAGCCTCCAAGACATTACTGAATAAACCTTTACGTGTTCCTGGTGGCATTTCAGTTCATTTGATTACGGTTAGGGATGGCATCCAGATTGGTATGGATTGAAAACCGTCGAACGGAGAGGGTAAACGCAATGGGATAAACGGACAGTTTTGTGTAGATGAACGGAATGCATTTAAATAATGACCCGCCAATACGAAAATTAATGTTTGCTCCGTCGTAATTGCCCACTTAAAGGTATTGATCGATCGATATAGAATATTGTCAGCGTGTAATTGGTTTCCTCGCAAGTGACCATTTTAGTAAAGCAAACCAATTATCGGATAACAATAGGCCACTTCTCACCGTTTGTTTGCTTACTTCCCCGTGTATCAATTCGGTGTTTCGGGAAATGTGTTTAGCAATGGTCATCGAACGCAATGAACAACTCCCTAGTACGGACAGCCAGTGCGTTTTGTCAAAGCGTCGAACGTTTTTCAATCAGTATGAATCTGGATGCCGTCCCTTACCACAATACATTAATCTTGGTTTTTTTAACACTGGTATGTTTGGGATTTTCAAAATGTCTCCTAGTTCTGTAAAAATAGCTCTTGCAATTTTGAAAGGGCTATGAGAAAATATTGGAATTTCTTCTGGTATAAAATTCAAATGTGATTGGGAAAAGTGAAAGGTCCAGCCTATTCCTACGGCATTATGTACGTAGAATTATTTCGAGTTTTGTTTTTGTGGCTGTAAAAGATTTTGCTTGAAGAAAAAATGTAGAGCAATGCTCAGAATTGAACCGGTACCGGTCCACACGGCTTTGAATCATTACTCAACGATCCGATACGCGTGGCAATAATTTGTCAACTTTTGGAGAAGTTGTAACAAAATTACTTGGTCTTCCGGTTGCCAGCTGTTAGTATGGATGACATTCATGCATTCATGTGGAGTAGGGAGTAGGTCATGTCTGCCAATGCGTGAACCAAAGTCTTTGCGTGAACGGTAATGATTTTTGAATTGTAACGTAATATTAATAAAAAGTATATACATACTGTGTGGAGAAAATTGATCAAAAGTATGGACGGCCAATAGTGTCATTTTAGTCTCAGAATCAGAAAATCTGTCTATTATACAGAGAAAGGGGTACAATCTAAAATCATAAAAACCAGGTCTCGTAATCCATTTAAGAGTTATTAAGCATTAAACATGATAAGTGTTTAAAATACATTGTACCCCGTTAATAAGCCATAGTTCTATTACCAGATCATTGGCCAGCAATGCTGGAATTAAGAGCCCATTCTCAGTGGCCATCTTCTCAATCCTATTGTTACACCTGACAAACTATTTGGAAAGCTGTTGGATTATTTGCTTGAGTAAACCAAAGGACCCCTATTGGCATTGAATGTTTGTAAACTTTTCTAAGATAAATTAATCTGCAAGGAACATAATTTGTCCAAAAAGATTGTATATATAACTGTACTTGTATTCAGGGGCATTTAGAGTTTATGAAACCATCTTAAAATGGTTTAAAAACATTTAGAGGAGTAAGATTCACAAAGCTTCTTGATTACAAAATGTTAGGCCTAAACTAGAGATCCATGAAAAGTTGCATGTTTTAAAGCTGCCATTTTGCTTAATATTCAATGATAGCATTGTCTGCTTACTCACAAATCCCTCCAAGCAGCCTTTATTGTAGGGCCCTATTCATAACTGTTTCTATGCGTATATTGATTTGGATTAGTGCAATGTATGGTGATTGTAGACACCTTTCATAGTAGACCACTTTTCTCATACTTTTAATCCAATCCTTAAATGATATCGATTATTCATGACAATTATGCAACACGCTTAAATTTGACAAATACCGTGAACCCTATCCTATAGCAAGAGGGCTAGGGCTCCCTATTATTATTTCGTTTCTCTATGAATTTTCGCTAGGTCGTTTTTCAGTGTAACCATCATTTATTTTAAAAATATTGTCGATTTCCAAGGGCATTGAGTCAGTATCTTCTAACCGGACGGTCGTTTTATTAAAAAATGTGGGTCATGACAATCAAATCAATTTAAAAAGGGGGTTCTTTGTTAGACTGTTAGGCATGCCTAGACTGAAATGGCAATGCGAAATGTCAGTATGTCACTTCTTGAAATCTCAAAATGTCAAGGAATTTTCAATGTAAAATAAAGTATGACTTTTATATAAAAAGAATATTGTATATAATATTTGAAGCCTAGATAGCTGTTATTTTAATAGTTTGCGACTGTAATATTTTTGTCATGGTGATCATTGAGAATTTTGTTACGTGATGTGGAAATTCCCCTTCATATCATATCATATCATATCAGAGGAACATTCGGTAACAAAAAAAGGCTGGTAAAAAGGTAAATCCAGCTATAGGTAACTCGCTTTATATATTAAAATAGCTCTGGGATATTCTTTTGCAAGTAGTAATATAAGTCGGTATCGGTTATGTTTTTGCACGATTAACTTTAACTTTAAGGTGATTCAATGGCGCATTTTTCAACTTTTCTAGACATTTTTGCGAACTTTCTAGACATTTTTTCCAATTTTCTAGATATTGTGTTCTGTTTAATTCTTATAGATTTGTGTCGTATTTTCTTTTAAAAAATTCAAATTTTCAAAATGTTACAAATAACAGAATGCTACATCGTTTCCTTTGAAGTCATTTGTTCATAAAAATCGCAAGACCATTACACGAGATTGCAATAATCATCACCAACAAAATAACATTGAAAAAGTACGTGCAAAGACGGCATTACGACCTTGTCCGAATTGTCTTAAGCCTGTACAATTGACTTGTAAAGACAAGTTTGTATGTTTCTAATTTGTCATTACCAGAGAGAGAATGATTAATAAATTCCATTATATTTTTTTTCCCGATGACACTCGTGACTTTTTGCAGTCCAAGGTTGGTGTATGACACGGTTAAGCTGCGCTTGCCAGAATATGAAGGGACCCATTGATATGTTTGCTTTGTTGAACGTCACATCTTCCAGGATCAACGTGGTGGTTTTTTAGTGGGTTTTTCTTCTTCTTCTTCTTTTTTGTTTATTTTTTGTCTTGATTTGGGGTTTTTGTTTTTGTTTAGGTGGGGGCTCTGAATTTGTTAGATTATTTCTTGAAATATCCTTGCTTTGTTTCATGTTGTTTTTGTTTAGTTTATTTCAATTCGCAAGTTTTTGCTTTGTTTCATATCAGGAATATTTCTCCATGCGTTTACGATTTTCTTCAGTTTTGTTATAGATTATTTGACCTACTTTGTGAAATTGTCAGCATATTTTTGATAAGAAATATTTCAAAAGTCGACTTGTTTTTACGAACGTTTTTGTTTTCGAGAGCCAGATTAGAGTAAAACTCCTCTGCAAAATAAGATCAAAGTAAATAAATACATACAGACATACATAAATATATAAAAATGCTTATAAATAAATTTTAAAAATAAATAAATAAATAAATAAATAAATAAATAAAAAAATAGTCGGTACGCGAAACAATATTGTTTTTGTGTGGGCTGCTGTCAATTGCGTAATGTTATCTGATGTTAAGACACCTTCAGTTGCCAACTAATCATCATTGTCACTTTTGATAATTTCCTTTATGATTTGTAAGTTACAGATAATTAAGTCTAACCAGAGACACTATAATTGAATATGACCAGTGACACTCTATTAATTTAAAATGACATATTTAAATCATAATATATCACATATCCCCGAGGTCGCAGTTCACTGTCCTGTGTAATTCTGTGTTGAGAGATACAAATTGCCACCGTATGTATGTTCATGCACTTGAATTTGAAGGTTATCGAGTATAGGTGGATGTCAAAGACATAGGTTTTATTTTTCCCATCAGAATAATTGAATTTTATTTGTTTTACCAGCTCAATCTGTTGTCCATCAGATTTGAGTACAATTATTTGACAGAACTTATGAACTTTCTGATGTGACGACATACGCGGCACGCCATTTTATGTAGAATGCGCAACAAGTACATATTTTTATTAAGGATTGTTGGATATGAAGTCCAGTTTCTTGCATAATCTTTTTTGTTACATTATTCCATTGCCATTGCCACACCTCATCATTCTTTTAAGAATGCTAAGCGCTTTAAAAAATGTCAGATTGTTAAAGTATTGCTCATGCAAATTACTTACTATTTTGTAAATAAGCGAAATTTGTGTTATTGTAAATCTATCAAATCTCTGCGAAGCGCAAAGATATACTAAGTATTGAAATGTGTTGCAGTAACCTTTCTGTGCCCTGCTCCTCCCGACTACAAATAAAGGGGACTCGCACCCGGCCTATTCTACATTTAATTGAATCGGTGCATGACGTCATTGCGTGAACGAACAGTGCTACTTAATTGTCCTACTCATCATGAAAGAGGTGTGTCTTATTTCTGAAAATCTTGAACAAAATGGCAGCTAATCCGTCACATTGATAACATTTTCTTTATATTTGTAAAACTATAGGCCTGTTTTATATACCTAATTCTGTTCTTTTAACAACATACTATTCATCGCGTATTACTGAACAATGGCTATGGAATAAATCTGTATGAAATCTTAATAGAATGAGTATTACCAGACTTGTATGTGCCATTACATTGCAGGTATTAAAATTAAATGAATTACTATGCATTGATTTTATAATTCAAATATTTTCAGATTAATCTGGTACACAAAAAAAGGAGTTGACCTCCTATATTGGTTCCAGCCGTTCCCTCCCTCACAGTTCCGAGTTGGAATTAGTTCCGTCTTTTGGAAAATTAATTATATTAGTATGGATGGGGCAGCATAAACTAGAAAATGTGGCAATGCCCGATTAAACCACCAAATGGATAATGCACAACTTCGGCGCACGGCTTTATTCTGTGTGTAAAGTGTCGTCACGGATGAAGGAACAATGTATTGCCAAAAGTGTTGCTTCTGTAGTAAAATTGGGTTTTGGGGATCGAGTCCGTTACATGCTGGCGACGATAGCGGTCAGAAACTTGAAAACGAGGTTAATTAAAATGATTCCGAATGATTGATTAATATTATAGTAAATTGTCTCCAATAATCGTCTTTAATCCTGTTAATCAGCAACAATCACGCTGCAATCATCATCAATCACGTAATGCGAAGTAATCAAGAGTATAATGGACAACAACGAATCATCAATAATCATCGTTATCAATCAGAATAAGTACTTTTAATATTAAGTTACCAATGATTTAATCGAGATGGACATTACGTGAGATTTCTATTGTCTCACCGAACCTAAAAAGAAAGAATCCACCAAATATTACACTTCCTTCAAGCGCATTCTTTGACGCGGTATCCGTAAATGAGTACCTTTCTCCCCGTCTTTTCATTTGGGACTCCATGTTGAAGTAGAATGCCCTGATTCAAACCTCATTTGGAAAATGCTAAGATCACCCTCTATAGATCTCTCGACACTTAACATAAGTCCTTGCAATTCCAATGAGAATTGACATGACAGGTTCTCCTAGCTCCATCAGAAAAGCTTATAGATCGCCGATAACAACAGTTCTTTCAGACTTTGTTCTTTGAGAAATGGTGATTGAAGTTTCGCTGTCTAAACAGTAACTTGGAGACGGTTTTATGTCTTAGTCTTCTCTCCATCCATCAAGAATTCCAAGTGTTTGGCCTTCTGTATATACGATGTTGGTTATGTGGTTGTGTCAAACCTTGTAAGAAGGGTTGGGTTCCTGACGGACACTGTAACCTGCAATGGTTAAACCTTGGTTTGAAGATGGGCTTAAGGTTGGTGGGAGGGGGGTTATCCATACGTACATGACGTACGACTACCGAGAGGCCACATTGGCCTCCCTTTATATAGTATAGACTTAATATCACTATCAGTTAATTCTCGACCTTGTATATATTACTAGAGCTCACCAATATTATATTTGGATGATTTGGTATGGCCCGTATATCCGCTTTATGGTTGGAACACTTTGTTTTGTCTGTCAACATATTAAATTGTATTCCGGAAGTGCGTTGATAAAAGAATTATGGGAGTTTTCCTGATGCAGATGCCGGAATTGATAGTTGGACCTAAAGATCAGTCTTCCCGGTTTGATAACCACTGGTATGCCCCAGCCTCGTGTTTAGAGTTTATTTTACAGAGACAAATCGACGCAATGTCGATATATGGATAGGGTATCTGTCATATAATATGTATTTTTCCCGAAGTACTTTCTCGCGCGCTCCGTGCTCATTTGGCTATGAACAGTGTCTGTGGCCTAAACAGCAATGCAGTATGTATATTTTAGAAGCCATTTTGGTCGAACATAGGCCTACATTTTAATCGCTCTTATCTGCATGTGCGTGTATCTTACATTATATGAAGAGGAACCGGAATTTTCATCTATACCCCTGGGCCCGGCTAGTTCTCGGCGGCCAAACTATCCTAACCTTTATCAATTGTATCAATTTTACAAAGTTACACACGGGAACATTCCTGCACATTACACATCTCTAAGATACACTACTGTTGACATAGTATAGATAACGTTGCCGTGGCAACTAAGAAGATCCACGATAGTATCATTGGCGATGAGCCGTGACTCCATTTCCAACAAGACGGGCGGGCTAAGGGGCTTCCGCACCTGTGCTCGGTAGCTATAACACTTGACCCATAATGCACTTGGAACAAATGAGAACTACCCACTACACAAGTAATGTGAAAATACACTTGATCAAGATTAAGTTTTTGGTAGCATGCTTTGCAGTGGTTGAAACGACATCGAGTAACCAGGGTTCTACAATCATGACAACAATCCAAGTTGATGATCTATAATCATGCCTAGGCGACGAAAAAGGAAAAACCTGTAATAAACGGGAGAATGGTAATTATTTGTCCTTAATCTTTTTTTGTAAATTTTGGGTAATTTCAAACGTTTGAAACTTAAGAACTCTTTCAAACAATGTCAGACAATTTCAAAATGTTCACAACTTTTTTTTTAATGTAGTATATTTTCAAAATGTCAAAAAAGAAAAGAAAAAAGAGTCTCATCTCAAATTCGATAAAATGAGTCGGTCAGGCCCGTATTACTCTTTTGGGGGTTTTCGATTTTTTTTCTTTCTTCTATTCTTTTCATTTCTTTGGCATAGACGCCTCGGCCTTTAGTATCACCCGGTTAAACCCGGAAAAAAATGTCGATTATTTGCACTATGCATTCTGGGACGACATTATGACTCCTACATAGTATTAATGTCCATAATGCGAGATGAGACATAGAGGGTCATTGTCTTATCTGTTCTTTGTCATGACTTAACACAAATAAGTGAACTTGAAATATAGAGGGTGAAAACAGGCCAATATGTACCTGAACGCTGTCCACTTAACAATGTCCGTGTGCGGTTTGGGGATTTTCCTGTCAAATTTGATGAGCTTTTTATTTAGCGATAAGGTTATCTGACTGTCACTCATAATAAATCTACACGTAAATGAATATAAATAGGTTAATTTATTATTTGAGCGGTGCACTTGGCCAAATTGTAGGCCAAACAAGAAATTTGTCTCAGAAGAAACATGAAAATAGACTATGCGAAATGTTTAATAGTAAAAATGCTATGCCAAATGCGGTATTTTTTTCTTCTAAACATGAGACGGGCTCTATGAAATGTATAGTTTAAAGGTAGATGACCCGATCACATTTCCGATTTTCAACTTGAAGTTTTCTATTCTACATGAAAGGTCATCCTTAAAAAAGTCGTGTTCCAAAGTTTGAGTTGCATAGCTCTAATGGTTCTTATTTTAGACGCACAAGATGCTGTGAACTGTACCCATTGAGTAGTTCACAAACTATATCGGTGGTATACCACCATTCGCGGTAATTCGACGTTATTTCATCGATTTCTCCGTAATTATACCGATTTAGGCCGTCAAATTTCAGTATGATGATGAGAAAAATACGAGCTTTCATATGATATGAAAATCTCTGTATGTTTGAAATAATTCTGTGTTACGAAAATATGATCGGGTCATCTACCTTTAACATGTTTAACACTACCATAGTAGAAACAAATCACATCTATTTGTATGTGGCAATGTTACTCTTAAAGCAAGAAAATGAAGCTGATACTTCACAATGTGAAATTAAAATTTGAAGAAGCATCAGTGTCAAAAGTTTTAAAAAAAACCAATGGGGGGGGGGGGCGGTTATGCGCTGAAATTCGCATTTTAAAAGCTATACGCGCGCGGTCTTCTGAGACAAACTTGGTGGGTTTTTTAACCTTATGACCTTTTAACCTTTTAACCTTTTTTAACCTATGAGTTGGATTTCGATACTTGTCCGCTAAACCCATGATTAAGCATGTGAGGAGTAACAAGTATAATTGGTCCGAAAAAGGATTAATTACTTTTTTTCTTTCTGTACGATGAAACCCATTGATACCTGGATACCATCACTCTTTATATTATAAAATGTCATTTCCATTGGTATAAAAGCTATGTCACATCAAATAGATATCCAATTGGATAAATCGGAGCTCAATCTATTCGATTGGCCCAGTGATGTATATTCGATTGAACTTCAAATATATGTAATTCATGGATGGAGTTGAATAAAGAGACCTAGAAGTTCACATCTATATATTAATTGGAATTCAAGGGAACTTAATTTTCAAAAATCAAATTCAACTTACTTGGCGTTCGAATTAGATAATAACTAAGTAGATCGTAGATCGAAGTTTTATTAATGATAATCCTACATGTATATATATATCAAAAAAAATCTCCAATAAATTTAGTTTAAACATTTTAACATGATAACGATGGTTAGTCGATCTGTGAACCGAGGGAAGGTGGGAGGCTGAGAATTTCCGTGGGATCTCTGAGTAAAACTACGAAATACATGACGCTCATTGGTGCAATTGCATTTTCTGCTTTCATCAAATGTTAGACCCTGTAACCCACAATATCCACCTTCATTGAATTAGTATCCCTAACTAACGTATACGCTCAAATTTGTTTGGTGTAATGCCCTCTATTACCTATACTAAAGCAGGCCCGTAAGAAGGGGGGGGGGGGGGGGGGGGGGGGGGGGTGGTGGCGATCGCCCCCCCCCCCTTTGAAAATCTACGCGCGCATTTGTCTTCCCAAAATGCAATATTCTTTGCTACAAGCTTGTTTAGAGCCAAAATGTACCTCGACCGTGCAAAAAATAGGTGCAAATTCGAAACTTTTCGCGCGCTACGCGCGCATATTTGACTCACAAAAATCTTGTCGGTTCATTATCATTTCTCGCCCGCCCCCCCCCCCAATATCAATAACCTAGCTACGCCACTGCCAAAAACAGAGAAAATCCCCCCTCCCCACAAAAAATCCCCCTAAAAATATCTCCAAAAACTACTTCCGGTATTTCTGTGCGTCGACCAACAAGAAAGGTAAACTATATGACACCATAATGGAACAGAAAAATTAGAAAATCAGCGTGTCTCCGACGGAAAAAAACTAGCTCTATCACTTCCGGTGATTTTTTTTTTGAAAACGCCCCCCCCCCCCCCCCCCTTTGAAAAAAGTGTCTTGCGGCCCTGTAAAGGAATGTCCAGGTTGACTGTCTTCAGCACAAAGTGTTACATCCCAACATTGTGTGTCACCCTGTATACAAGACTAATATGGTACAAAGCCGATTGTGTCACCCTGTATACAAGACTAATATGGTACAAAGCCGATTTAAGCCAGGTAAATCCGCGAGTACTTGGGAAAGCCTTCAAATAGCGAATGACTTACAAGCGTGCAAGGTATCGCTAAATCGTTTAACAAATATGTAAGTTGTTTTTAAGGAAATATAAGACATGGATCATCGTATGAAAATGGGTTGAGGAACTGTACACAATAACATAATAATATATTGTTCAACATAATCACATTTTAACATGTCTTGTAGTATTATTCATCTTGTTCACTCAGAATGCTTAGTACCGCCAGTCGCCGAAAAGGTTAACAAAATAGCATATCCATGCACTTTGCAAGTTTAAAAACATGAGTAATTTCAGTCCTCTTAGAGGTAAGGTAGCGATCGAAATAATTGAAGCCAGAATGTTAACGTTAAACTATAGACACCAGACTGGCATCTCTCAAATACACCACCACAATGCATTGCGTTTTTGCAAAATGCCCTTAATCTGGTCTCCAATTCGTCTCGGTTCTCATAGACATGCACAGAATCATGGCATCATAGTGCATTTCTTTTAGATTCTAGTTTACATCAATTAATAAATTAATTCTCAGTGTTCCTTTTTCTTATTTTTAAAACTTAAGAGCTCCACAAAATGCATTATGTGAAAACAGCCTTAGTTGGCTGATGCTCCCGCAATGCACTGTGGGATATCCTTAAAATCTTCTTTGTGCATCTCTTGTCTTTAATTTCATGATTCCGCTATTGCTTGGTCTTTGGAGCCACATATTCCTTTTATTGAATCATTCTGCCATATCATTTACCTTTTTGGTTTTATGTTATAGTTTCTGTCATAGTATACTTTCTGTAATATGCACATTGAATTCTTACCGTGCTGAAACTCACAGATCTTGGCGCCAAACAAACTAACGAACAAAATATAAACAGATTTCGGCATAAGTATGGCCTACATTGGTTTATTACCCGCTTTGTAAATAATAGCTTTAAACTAGTGTACGAACTAGTATGAATTGAACTTGAATGAAAACGATTTGATTTCCATCCAAATAGATTTAAATTCCAACGTATTAGATTTGAATTCAAAGTTAATAGATTTTACTTCCAATCTGATAGAACTGAATTCTAATATCATAGATTTGAATTCCAAACAAACAGATTTGAAGTCCAATCTTATCAACTTTAATTCCTATCTTAAAAGATTTTAATTCAAACCTAATAGTTTGAATTCAAAGCTAACCGATTTGAATTCCAAAAGTAATGGATAAAAAACGTACCCAATAGATTTTAATTCCAATATACCAGATTTTAATTCCAATCTGCCAGATTTAAATTTGAATTTCAGCCTAAATGAATTCCGATGTAACAGTTTGATTTAAAAATTCCAATCGAATAGATTTGAAATTCCGATCTAGGCCTAATATATATACATTTTATTTTGAAGCCAATAGATTTGAATTTTAATCTAACATATTTGAATTCCAACCTGATTGATTTCACTGACTTCTAATCTAATATATATTGGAATTCCAAACTATAATTTTGACTGTGTGCTAAGAACGTACATGTACATGTACGTATGAAGAACACAATAATATGAAGACAATCGGGTTTTAGACCGCCTGCAATATTGAAATTAATGCTGCAAAGGGGTCCTTAAAACACTTTCCACTCGGCAGGTGTCTGCAGACGACAGGTCAAGAAATATCATCAAATGTTTTACCAATGTCAAAATTATTGAAATTCATCAACATATTTGGAATCACCGTGAGAAATGCATTAAAATAAGTACAAACATGCCTAGTATTGGTTCAGTAATTCATAAGATATGACTTTGAAACCCGCTTTGAAAGTTGGGACAGGTTTCTGAAAATCTGTTTTTAATATAGTAAAACTAAGGGGATCATAAGAACTTTAACAGGCCTACCCATCGGGATAAATAAAGCATTGGCCTAACTATGATGACTAAGTGCGTGGGGTAGTCCTAGCTATAGATATGCATAGCATAACTCGAAGTGAATTCATAATGGGTGTGACAAGCATCAATCGTTGCACCTCAGGGGCAAAACCGAACACCTAACTTGTCTAATTGCCTATACATCAAAAAGGAAATGAAGCAATATTACTAGCACAAATTAATTTAATCGTGTTAAAAACGATTGGCGGGTGTCCAAAGCCATCTCTAACGCCGCTACATGGCCTTTAATTCTCAACAGAGATAAGTTTGATTTCGTGTATATCATTGCTACATGTGCAATTTAATGTACAATTCCGCGAGGGAAGCATTTAAAGGAGCATTTAACATATTTAACATTGCGTTCTTTTTGTAAATACTGAATTGGAAACTGTTGATATTCACGCGGCATTACAGACACGTTAGGCGTTGAGGTCACTTTCTCTGAATATCGTCTAGGTGTTAATTAGCTACGATTAGACGATATCCCCCGAATAAGTCCTCGGGAATCATATTGAAGACAGAGTTGTAACATTTGCTTGTGGCAAATGCAGGGCATTCCCCTGGTTGTCAATAATACTGTAAATCGTTGGTTCATATTCATCTTAGCCTGCAGGTACGGAAAGCTATATATTTTTCGTAGGCTAGCGAAGGACTTGAACCCTAACCGTAACCATAATATAACACGTGTTACAATCCCTCGCTGGCTACCAACTAAATAGCGCGTCCGTGAACTATGGTGAAATCAACATGTTACGCCTTCGTTCAATTGGTACTTCGTTTTCCAAACTGCCGCAAATGGATCTAAGACTAAAAGAACGACTACGATATTTTACATCGATTGTGGGTCCTACATGTACGTTCATCATTGATCGTTGTTCGTTGTGTTCGTTGTTCGTCGTTGTTCCACCTACACGTTTTCATTGTTCATTGCTCTGTTCGTTCTGCGGTCTTTGTTGTTCATCGTTCATTCAGGGTTCTTCATTGTTCTTTCTTTCTTCGTTCTTCGCCCAGTTTTGTGTTCGTCCTTTTTTGGCGCCATACTTCGTACTCGAGATACCAGAAAGATAGACCTATTAAATGTATTTGGTTAGACTATAACAACAGCACCACGCCCCATTAACAGAAAATTATAGTGATAGCTTTCGTTGATTTTATAGTGGATTGTGGATCTGTCCTATCTAATTCCATTTGTTGTATCATTTATCAATCTTGTATCTATAGGCCTATAACTTATAAGGGTAGTAATCATGGGCAACTTGGTCCAAGTCCAGGTACCAGTATCTACGTTTCTCAACAACCCACAATTGGATCAACGCGTTCTTAACAAACATGTAAGGGAGATTTGGCATGACATAATATTGCGGATCAACCTAGACACATCTAACGGTAAACCAGTGACAGTTATAAACCCACTCATAATCGCTGTAGTCGCGACAATGAAATTATACATGGTATTGAATCATAATCTGTCCAAATGCAATTATTGAATCATTAGAGCTATGTGATGTAATATATTGGTGAATTGGTTAGTTCTAAGGCGAGAACTCTAGCCAATCAAACACATATTTCGTGCCGCCATCGCATAGTTCCCAAGGACAGGTCTTCCGCCAACGCCGACGAGGACAACAACACACTTTGAACAAAGACGAGGGGGCGTACAACATAAGCATGATAAGGACCAGTAAGAAGGTTGTCAGTCTGATGAAGACTCAGTAGAACAAGAAATCGAGAAGTTGCCAGTATGCGTTCCAAAGCAATAAGATTATCTTTAAAAGGGCACATCTTGACAAGTTTAAAATAAACATGAACAGGTTGTTACCCCATGCAACCAATGTACTTTTTTAAGGAACGATCTTTCTTGACAGTCATCCTGGTTAAGCCCCTATCACAATATATCGTTATCGACTGAAGCAATAAGATACATGTTGCTTTACAGTGTTCCTATACCAATGATTCATTAGCCCAATTGGGTGACTTTGAAATAATAACATGAAATTCCTCAATGTCACTTTATTGCGTTGTACCACTTTTGGTCATGTGTTATCATATAGAATCCGATAAATTTAGCTACTTTTTGACAGATCTGTTTGTTATCCATAATATCTTAGAACATTGAGCTGCTATTTGTCCCCACAAATCGGGCTACAAAATCAGCAATAAGCATCACATTGGATAGTAGAGTCGCCAAATAGCTAGGCCTATATCTTTGCAACCCATGGGTATCTCCCAAGAGTAATTAAGAGGTTTTAAAGCGGGAGAGCAAGGCGAGCAGAGCAATCCAAATTTCCGCTTGTCATTTTAACGCACAGTGTCGTATAACATATGTATGGGCAAATACACTTTATTAACGATAACTCACCCGGCCGGCACTTTATCATTTTTAATCATTTTCATGCTAAAGTAGACAAAACAACTTTAACCCCTTTCCTGGAAAATATTTGCCTTTGTAACGCCAAGTGCAAAGAGTTATAGAATACATATAGTATACATATATATAGTATAGTATCAAGATGTCTTCATGTTCAACAGTGTCGCATAAAGTTGCCAGTTGCCAGTCAATGATCAACATTCCAGCCCGTCATGTCATGGATTTAACGCATTCCAATCTGCCAATAACAGGTGGGAATTTGCAACTGCCTCACGGGCCCGGTCCGCATTAAGAAGACCTTAGCTTCCATATAAACTGCATATAACGACTAACATTCCATGCCATTGTCATGAAGTACCGCATTCCACATAACAGGTGGTAATTTTGATATAACCCTAAAGTTGTTTACAGGCCCAGTCAGGATTTCTATAGAGCATTCTTCTTAGTCTTTGAGTCGTCTTTGCCGATTAATTGATCGGTCAAACAATATATTCAACTGTATGCAAATTGTAACCATGGTAACGGCCACGGGGTGGAATGTAGTCCTGCTGTAGCAGGTGCATTTTATATCACATAGTTGATCCCGTGTCGTCGATCGAATGGGTCATACCTGTTATAGCGCTACATGTAGCACATAAAACCCGACACAAATTAATTATATGTTTTAAGTACTAGTAATCGTTTACACGTTCAATTTACATGTGTTAAGTAATCGCTTACACGTTTCCGACTTCAATAATATTTCGCAAAACCGTTCTGCTTCAAAATATTGTCAAGGCCTTCGCTATTGACTATTGCAATGTTTGCAATGTTTGATGTACAAAGTCAGCATCTGGGTCCTATTTCAAAAAGGCTATGATTAATCTTAACACTTTAAACATGCTAACAAGTGTTTCTCTAGCTCATATGAAGTGGTCCTATGTCAATTGTCTCAATTTTAACTCTTCTTGAGAAGAATGCTTAGAATGCAAAGATGTTGTATTTAAGTTTTTTAAAGCTTTTAGCTTAATTACAATTTTAATATTCAAGTGATTGAATTTATTCTGGAAGGAGAGGCAAAACCAACGGACAAACCATTGGCAAATGTTCAGATGCATGGTTTTAATTACACATCGGTAGTGATCTATTTAAGAATTTCACCGCTAAGTGACCCCACAATGAGGTCAAGTTCAAACATCCGCATTCTAATGACGTCACATATATGATTAATTCTCTCTCAAAGTGACGAGATAAAAGTATATGCAAAATGACAACAGTAATCAGTTAGCCGAATGTTAATAAAGTGCTATTAAACAAAAGACTGAAGTTGCGTAAATTGGTTAAATACCATTTGATTTGATTAAATGACCGGTTCGCGCGACGGGAAAACGAATCATTTGGCATTTATAATTGTTTCTGACTCGGGTAGTATTATGACAAAGTAAGCTTCTAATCCTGAAAATGAAAGAATGACGATGGACTACGTAAAGCGATATCTTATAATTTATCAATAACACATTTTCACGAACTATGATATTATGAGTGTATTTCACCGGCGTTCCCATCCAATCTAACCATAAGGAATCATAGTCACGATGAGACATTTACCATACGGTATTAAACTTACAATGTCTGACTCTGATTGATATAAAGATCCTCAGAAATCTCGGGTCCAAGAGGACTACTCTTTCACTTTAAACTCAAATAATGGTTTATAAGCTGTAATCAATGCATTTTAAGGTCCACATTTTTACATTTGATAATTTGCCGTCAAAAGACGACGAAATTTAAAACAAACAAGTGACCAATGCATTGATTTGTTTTTATCGTCATAAGCAAGTCCCAGGTTAAATATTATTG
>CM069448.1:18108571-18169785 GCA_035610835.1 Ophiura sarsii | reverse complement strand
CATTGTTTTCGAAGATGACAGTAAATAGTGACAGTAAATAGTGATCTGTTTGCGTCAAAAAGACAGATTTCGTGAACACGTGACATCCCCATGACACCTACACACTCATCAGATAAAAGGTTCCACAAAGGGTTGTCAAATTTTCACAAACTTATGAATGTTCTACAGGGTGTATCCGAATGATCTATACCGAGGTAATACGATTTTCGGTATAAACTTTATTGTCCAAACCGTTTTCATATAATTATATCTTGCGCAAACGCCCAGCATTCTTAGGAATTTTTTTTATTTTGAATCGGACATTTTTGATAGAAAATATAGACTTTTTTGTAACGATAGTAGATTTCAAGTTTTTGTCGAAATGATCCATTATGAAAATCTATAAAGTCACTAATATCCCTTTTAAACATTAAATTATTTCTGAAATGTTATTCGCATTATTATTGCACCCTCTTCTTATTTTAATTAGCTTTTTGATAACAATCGATTGTTGTGTGCATAGAAAACAAAGCTTTGATTGAGGCAGGGCAGGATTTGTTTAGCTTGAGTGGTTTTAAGGGGGGACTTAAGGTGTTTTTGGAATTTTGTGAGTGCTGTAATTATTGAACTATGACTCAAATGTATACAAAAGTATACATTTCTGTAAAGGAAATGGATCAGAGAATCCAAATTTGGCATCAATGTTGACCAAAAATGTTGATTTTGTTGTTGTTGAGAAAATCACAAAAAATCACTTTTTTGACCCAAAAAAGTTCAACAAAGCTAACAAAAATAATATTCAGTACAAAATTCCCAAATTGCTAGATTATGATGTAAAGACACTAACTTAGGGACAATTTTTTTTTTAAACCTTATTTAATATTTTTTGAAATATTGACAAAAAAATGAAGAAAAAAATGGAAAAAATGAAAATATAACTTTTTTGGCGCTTTTGGAGTTCTTTTAGTATACCCTACCATGTACCACTGCATGTCTTCAATTGGGACTTTTAAAGAACGACCCATACACGTACACAGTAAGGAATACAAAGCTTACCAGCGCTTTTTGGTCAAAATTTCAAAAAATATTAAATTAGGTTTTTAAACAAAATCGTCCCTAAGTTAGTGTCTTTACATCATAATCTAGCGATTTGGGAATTTTTTTTCTCAAAATTATTTTTGTTAGATTTGTTGAACTTTTTGGGTCAAAAAAGTGATTTTCTCAAAAAATCAACATTTGTGGTCAAAATTGAAGCAAAATTTGGATTCTCTGATCCATTTCCTTTCCAAAAATGTAAACTTTTATATGCATTTGATTAATAGTTCAATAATTATTTACAGCACTAAAAAAATCAAGTAAAAAACTTCCTTGAGTCCCCCCTTCCTTCCTTTCTTTGGCAGGAGTTTTGAACATAACTTACACTGCCGCGCAAAAGTATTTCCGGATTATGTTTTGGTAGATATTTATCTTTTATAAACCATATCATATCGGACCGTAATAAAGCAAATTCGGAAAGTTAAAAAAACACCGGGAAGTCCCCATTGACTGATTGTACTGTAGTGTTACAATAGAGGATGGATACGATCAATATCTATTCATCTAATTTGAATAGGATAGTCTAGCTCCCTCCCTATTGTTTGGAATTGAGAAGAGACGGTGGCATGGTAGCATCTTTTTATTATGTCTTGGTACGTTGTTTATCGAGCGGTCCTTTGTGAAGATGAAATAGTGGGAAACTCTACTGCTTTAAATCATCCTATTTATAACGTGGTTTGTTAAAGGTATATGACCCGATCACTTTTTGGGGCTATGATTTTTTATTTCACATCAAGATATTTTGATATCAGAAGAATCATATTTTTCTCATTATGTCTGTAACCCGGGGTCTGTAAAATATTAGGGGCCAGAAATGTTTCATTTTAAATTATAGGCTAAAATGTGGTGAATTACTGCCAAAGGTGGTTAACCACCAACCAGTCTGTGTACTACTCAATGGGCACATGTCTTTTGACCTTGCGCTTCTAAAAATAGAACCATTGGAGTTATGCAACTCAAACTTTGGAATGCAACAATTTTAATTAAGGATGACCTTTCATGTAAAATAGAAAACATCAAGTTGAAAATCGGGTCATCTACCTTTAAGGTCACTGGAGCAAATTGGACAATGAACTACGTTCATGCACACTTTGTAGTTTTGCTGGTTCTCCATGGCATAAAAATAATTTTAGATGTGCCTTAAAAAAGATGAATATCTGCCAAAAACATAATCCGACGTCACAAAAATAACTTTTTTTATTCTGGAAAGGTTTCTTCTGAAGGTATTCCAATAAACTGCACATGCCATCATTTATAAATTTCTGCACATATGTTTCCCAACACCAGTTGATCTCAGTTGAAAATTCCCATAGCGTTACATTGCCGATAATGAGCTAATTGATATTCATGAGGTGATTTACTACGGCGACATAGGAATTCTGACTTGCTCGATAAAATCATGAATTGTAATGCTTTTAAGTCACGAATCTTAATAGGAAACATGAATTTATTGGTATAAAATGTACCATGAACACAATGAAATGGTAATTGGATCTGATGGCTTTACTTTGTTGACAACACAGTGATAACTTGAAAGCTTCCAGGGGAAATACTTATAGGCGGCAGTGTATGCGGTGTGGGGTTCATTGTTTGAAATGCTGGTAGTGCTAGGGAGAATAGCTGTAAAGATGAATTATGTGAGCCAAAATAATTATGAATACCGGTACTTTATCATCGATTTTCGAGTATGTCTTGCCACAGCGGAACAAAACGAGATATCTAAATGAAATCAACAGAATAAGTAGGAAACATTTTCACCATCATATCGCAAGTGTTTAAATTTGAAACACTATTTGTTTTATATTTTTTACATATTGTTGAAACCCGATCTCGTATATCATTCTGATACACCCTGTATGTGTAGTATCTCTTTTGACCCCTAGAATCGAAAAGGGTTCTTGAATTAGTGACAACCTCGTAGCTTCTAAAGAAATCTAAAAAGGTTCTGCCAGGTGTCTCAAGAATCATATTTTGTTTACGTAAGGACTATCGGGGGTTCTAATAAAAAGGGTTCTTGAATTTCTAAAATGTGCAGGCCTATCATACTCGTTGCTTGCAGTTATAAATGTTCTTACGCGTATAGAATTATGCCTTAAAGGCGCCGAGAAAACTCCTGTTCAACGGGCGCGACCGACCATTTTTATTTTATTTAAATTTATTTGTTTAGATAAATTTGGTTAAAACAGTCGATTTAAAAAAAAATCGAAACGTTTGAATATTTTTGAAAATGTTTGATTTTGTTAAAAACATTTCGAAAATTGTTGGAAATTTCACACACAAAAACCCCGCCCGACCGACCGTAGCCCGTTTGGACATACCTGCCCGCTTGTTGTCCGGCGGAGAATGGAGATCCCCATGTTTTAGAAATTTAAAGTGACCCCTGGCCTTATGTTGTTCTCTTCAAGCCTGCATTTTACCATTCAGACCGAATGTTTCTCCCAAAATGGATCAATCGTTTAGAAAAAGAGCATACTATCTACGCTAAAATTAGATAAATAGAATTACGAAAACTTGCAATTCGATGTCATTTCCTTTTGAAGGTTATTGATATCATAGGAAAACTAGTTTACACACTGACATTCTTGAGAAAGTAGGTCGTGTGGGTTTGTCAGAGTTAGTACCAAGCAAATACAGTTGATAAATCCAAGAGTCATTGTGGGAATGGTCATCAAAGTCACGCCTAATAAATAGAATAGAATCAACATTCGCATGATTCGTGGAGTAGTGCTTGTTTTAGTGAATAGGGGCATTGAACCACCTTTGGGATTGATGCTGATAAGCTCTACAGAGACATGACCATTTAATATAATTAAAAACAGTTTCTGAAGGATTTTCATTCCAAATCCAAGGGTATGTTTTTATCCTTAGTCAGTTCTTGCCATCTGCTCATGGGGGAATTCTGATCTGTTGGTGATTCACGCGATGCACAAGACGGGACACCGATATTAATAAAGAATCACACTAAACAATGTTTAGCTTTGAAAATATTGCACTTTTTAGGTCTATTGCATGCTGTACCCATGAATTTGAAAAGTGCGATGTCTTTTAGTGCCGAATGCATGTCAATTATTACATGGATTACCAGTACCACAAAATGGTAGCATCAAAAATGCTTCAACTATTTTATCACATTTTATTAGTGATAAACATAAAAGCCATTTTAGTCTTAAATTCATGAAATTGCTTCCTCGAGAAAGGCCCGGGGGGGGGGGGGGGGGGGGGGGGGGGGCAGTCAAACATAATGGTGTACCACATGCTGACCAAATTTTTTCCAGACACCCCCTAAACAAGTTTTACCCTGCAAGCAAAATTACCCCCTAAACAAGTCTTTAGCGCGCTTTCCTTGCAAATTTTGACCCCTAAACAAGTTCTTGCCAGAATATGACCCCTAAAACAAGTTTGGTCTATTTAACGGGGAACAAAATAAGTTACCCTAAACACGTTCGACCTGTATTTTAAGCCGGGATTTTAAGCCACCCTTTTTCTTGAAAATCAGCGTTTTTGATACCCTTAACGCGTCACGCGCGTGACGCGTCCAACACTGAAAAAACACCCCTTTTAAGCGTTTTTTTTTGGTCACGCATGTGTACAACATTATGTTTGACTGCCCCCCCCCCCCGGAGAAAAGGACGTCACATTTTGGCACGGGTATTTGGCACGTGGACGTAATAATAGGTCCGAGCTTCAAGTATTTACTGGGCATCACTGTTACGAAAAAGGGTGTGTGTGTATGCTGGTTCCCTGCACCCTGGATCCCCGGCTCAACTTATCCATAGTTGTGTGGAGCCCATAGATGCAGGGAACCAGCATAGTGTGTGTGGTGGAATATATACATTAGCATGATTAGGCAGGGCCAAGGCTCCAAATAAGCAGGATCAGGCCCGGTAAGCAGGATTTTTTTAGGGGGGGGGGCGTATTTTTTTGAAAAATTGTAAAAGGTTGCCCCCAATTTTTTGTTTGTCATATAAGACAATTTTGAGAGCGGGGGGGGGGGGGGGGGGGGGGGGGGGGGGGGTTAGGATTAGGACATGTTTTACTCCAAAACGGCCCGAAAAAACGCTTTACATAATTGAAAATGGGGCGTTTTTCGGAAAATTGGGGTGGGTGGGGGCGTTTTCACACAAAAAAAGGTACATTAGTAACAAAAAAGGGTACATTGGTACCCCCCCCCCCACCCCCCACCCCCCCCTAGTTACGGGCCTGAGCAGGATCCGTGAGTTATTTATACATTGGTAGTCGTTTGGCATGGACTACATGTAGCTCCTATATAGTTATCCTCCTATACCAGGAGGTACTTTTCACCCACAGTTACTCCTTGTTGAATTGAAAGCTGTTCTTTGGTGAAGAGTGGCATCACCTGGTTCAAACGTTGTTGTTTCTAATAACCTGTATTAAAGGGGTACATAGTAATGTTGAACAATTATTTGTTAATAATATAATTTTACTTCAGAATTCAAGATGAACATTAATAATGGTCATGTTTGCTGTTGCCACTCACGAAACAGCCTTATGCCCAGCATACTTTTATTGTAACTTTTAATAGCTGGGGAGCACACAATGGTGTTGAAACACATATTACATTTTTTCTAAATCAAGGTCAAAGGTCAATTAACCACAAACGTTGGCATTTATTTCCACTTGTATGTCCAGGTTGTATTTCTACCGACTTCAAAAAACATTTTGGTATAACTCCCTCTATGCCTTGGTCAGCCCATGAAAGTAACAGACCATACTTCTATGGTGAGCATAGACCGGGACCTGAAAAAACCCTCTGCTCTCTAACTATTAGTGTGAAATTCTTGTCTTAGCCCTAGAACAGAATATTTGAATCGACGTTTGTTGTACAAAGAGAGCTGAAGTTTTTCTGAATCCTTACAAGCGAAGTTCATACATGTAGGCCTAATACAATTGTAAAAATGTACGAATCCCAGTTTGTACCAAGATTGAGGGCGCAGCCTCCAAGACATTACTGAATAAACCTTTACGTGTTCCTGGTGGCATTTCAGTTCATTTGATTACGGTTAGGGATGGCATCCAGATTGGTATGGATTGAAAACCGTCGAACGGAGAGGGTAAACGCAATGGGATAAACGGACAGTTTTGTGTAGATGAACGGAATGCATTTAAATAATGACCCGCCAATACGAAAATTAATGTTTGCTCCGTCGTATAATTGCCCACTTAAAGGTATTGATCGATCGATATAGAATATTGTCAGCGTGTAATTGGTTTCCTCGCAAGTGACCATTTTAGTAAAGCAAACCAATTATCGGATAACAATAGGCCACTTCTCACCGTTTGTTTGCTTACTTCCCCGTGTATCAATTCGGTGTTTCGGGAAATGTGTTTAGCAATGGTCATCGAACGCAATGAACAACTCCCTAGTATACGGACAGCCAGTGCGTTTTGTCAAAGCGTCGAACGTTTTTCAATCAGTATGAATCTGGATGCCGTCCCTTACCACAATACATTAATCTTGGTTTTTTTAACACTGGTATGTTTGGGATTTTCAAAATGTCTCCTAGTTCTGTAAAAATAGCTCTTGCAATTTTGAAAGGGCTATGAGAAAATATTGGAATTTCTTCTGGTATAAAATTCAAATTTGATTGGGAAAAGTGAAAGGTCCAGCCAATTCCTACGGCATTATGTACGTAGAATTATTTCGAGTTTTGTTTTTGTGGCTGTAAAAGATTTTGCTTGAAGAAAAAATGTAGAGCAATGCTCAGAATTGAACCGGTACCGGTCCACACGGCTTTGAATCATTACTCAACGATCCGATACGCGTGGCAATAATTTGTCAACTTTTGGAGAAGTTGTAACAAAATTACTTGGTCTTCCGGTTGCCAGCTGTTAGTATGGATGACATTCATGCATTCATGTGGAGTAGGGAGTAGGTCATGTCTGCCAATGCGTGAACCAAAGTCTTTGCGTGAACGGTAATGATTTTTGAATTGTAACGTAATATTAATAAAAAGTATATACATACTGTGTGGAGAAAAATTGATCAAAAGTATGGACGGCCAATAGTGTCATTTTAGTCTCAGAATCAGAAAATCTGTCTATTATACAGAGAAAGGGGTACAATCTAAAATCATGAAAACCAGGTCTCGTAATCCATTTAAGAGTTATTAAGCATTAAACATGATAAGTGTTTAAAATACATTGTACCCCGTTAATAAGCCATAGTTCTATTACCAGATCATTGGCCAGCAATGCTGGAATTAAGAGCCCATTCTCAGTGGCCATCTTCTCAATCCTATTGTTACACCTGACAAACTATTTGGAAAGCTGTTGGATTATTTGCTTGAGTAAACCAAAGGACCCCTAATGGAGTTGAATGTTTGTAAACTTTTCTAAGATAAATTAATCTGCAAGGAACATAATTTGTCCAAAAAGATTGTATATATAACTGTACTTGTATTCAGGGGCATTTAGAGTTTATGAAACCATCTTAAAATGGTTTAAAAACATTTAGGGGAGTAAGATTCACAAAGCTTCTTGATTACAAAATGTTAGGCCTAAACTAGAGATCCATGAAAAGTTGCATGTTTTAAAGCTGCCATTTTGCTTAATATTCAATGATAGCATTGTCTGCTTACTCACAAATCCCTCCAAGCAGCCTTTATTGTAGGGCCCTATTCATAACTGTTTCTATGCGTATATTGATTTGGATTAGTGCAATGTATGGTGATTGTAGACACCTTTCATAGTAGACCACTTTTCTCATACTTTTAATCCAATCCTTAAATGATATCGATTATTCATGACAATTATGCAACACGCTTAAATTTGACAAATACCGTGAACCCTATCCTATAGCAAGAGGGCTAGGGCTCCCTATTATTATTTCGTTTCTCTATGAATTTTCGCTAGGTCGTTTTTCAGTGTAACCATCATTTATTTTAAAAATATTGTCGATTTCCAAGGGCATTGAGTCAGTATCTTCTAACCGGACGGTCGTTTTATTAAAAAAATGTGGGTCATGACAATCAAATCAATTTAAAAAGGGGGTTCTTTGTTAGACTGTTAGGCATGCCTAGACTGAAATGGCAATGCGAAATGTCAGTATGTCACTTCTTGAAATCTCAAAATGTCAAGGAATTTTCAATGTAAAATAAAGTATGACTTTTATATAAAAAGAATATTGTATATAATATTTGAAGCCTAGATAGCTGTTATTTTAATAGTTTGCGACTGTAATATTTCTGTCATGGTGATCATTGAGAATTTTGTTACGTGATGTGGAAATTCCCCTTCATATCATATCATATCATATCATATCATATCAGAGGAACATTCGGTAACAAAAAAAGGCTGGTAAAAAGGTAAATCCAGCTATAGGTAACTCGCTTTATATATTAAAATAGCTCTGGGCTATTCTTTTGCAAGTAGTAATATAAGTCGGTATCGGTTATGTTTTTGCACGATTAACTTTAACTTTAAGGTGATTCAATGGCGCATTTTTCAACTTTTCTAGACATTTTTGCGAACTTTCTAGACATTTTTTCCAATTTTCTAGATATTGTGTTCTGTTTAATTCTTATAGATTTGTGTCGTATTTTCTTTTAAAAAATTCAAATTTTCAAAATGTTACAAATAACAGAATGCTACATCGTTTCCTTTGAAGTCATTTGTTCATAAAAATCGCAAGACCATTACACGAGATTGCAATAATCATCACCAACAAAATAACATTGAAAAAGTACGTGCAAAGACGGCATTACGACCTTGTCCGAATTGTCTTAAGCCTGTACAATTGACTTGTAAAGACAAGTTTGTATGTTTCTAATTTGTCATTACCAGAGAGAGAATGATTAATAAATTCCATTATATTTTTTTCCCGATGACACTCGTGACTTTTTGCAGTCCAAGGTTGGTGTATGACACGGTTAAGCTGCGCTTGCCAGAATATGAAGGGACCCATTGATATGTTTGCTTTGTTGAACGTCACATCTTCCAGGATCAACGTGGTGGTTTTTTAGTGGGTTTTTCTTCTTCTTCTTCTTTTTTGTTTATTTTTTGTCTTGATTTGGGGTTTTTGTTTTTGTTTAGGTGGGGGCTCTGAATTTGTTAGATTATTTCTTGAAATATCCTTGCTTTGTTTCATGTTGTTTTTGTTTAGTTTATTTCAATTCGCAAGTTTTTGCTTTGTTTCATATCAGGAATATTTCTCCATGCGTTTACGATTTTCTTCAGTTTTGTTATAGATTATTTGACCTACTTTGTGAAATTGTCAGCATATTTTTGATAAGAAATATTTCAAAAGTCGACTTGTTTTTACGAACGTTTTTGTTTTCGAGAGCCAGATTAGAGTAAAACTCCTCTGCAAAATAAGATCAAAGTAAATAAATACATACAGACATACATAAATATATAAAAATGCTTATAAATAAATTTTAAAAATAAATAAATAAATAAATAAATAAATAAATAAATAAATAAATAAATAAAAAATAGTTGGTACGCGAAACAATATTGTTTTTTGTGTGGGCTACTGTCAATTGCGTAATGTTATCTGATGTTAAGACACCTTCAGTTGCCAACTAATCATCATTGTCACTTTTGATAATTTCCTTTATGATTTGTAAGTTACAGATAATTAAGTCTAACCAGAGACACTATAATTGAATATGACCAGTGACACTCTATTAATTTAAAATGACATATTTAAATCATAATATATCACATATCCCCGAGGTCGCAGTTCACTGTCCTGTGTAATTCTGTGTTGAGCGATGCAAATTGCCACCGTATGTATGTTCATGCACTTGAATTTGAAGGTTATCGAGTATAGGTGGATGTCAAAGACATAGGTTTTATTTTTCCCATCAGAATAATTGAATTTCATTTGTTTTACCACAGCTCAATCTGTTGTCCATCAGATTTGAGAACAATTATTTGACAGAACTTATGAACTTTCTGATGTGACGACATACTCTCTTAATGTGAAAGAGTGAAAAACCACTCAAAAAGAGTGAAAGCTCACTCCTAAAATGAGCTGTATGAGTGACGCATCTTTTAGAGTGAAGTTCACTCTTATGAAAGAGTGACAAAATTCACTCTAAGGAAAGAGTGAACTGATCACTCCTTTAGAGTGAACTAATCACTCTTTTAGAGCTGTGAGGGCAACTCTTCAAGAAGAGTGAAAAAATCACTCTTTTGAAAGAGTGATTTTATCTCATGGTCTTAAGGGGGGACTCAAGGAAGTTTTTGATTGATTTATCGAGTGCTGTAATTTTTGAACTATTAATCAAATGTATATAAAAGTATACATTTTTTGATAGGATTTTGGTCAGAGAATCCATTTTTGGCATCAATTTTGACCAAAAATGTTGTTTTTTAGAGAAAACCACAAAAAATCACTTTTTTGACCCAAAATTTTTGTGACAAGCCAACAAAATTATTTTTGAGTAAAAAATGCCCAAAACGCTGGATTGTAATGTTAAGACACTAACTTAGGGGCGGATTTTTTCACCTAAACTTGTATTTTTTTTGAAATTTTGACCAAAAAGTGCCAAAAATGTGATTTTTTTCCACATTTTTGGCACTTTTTGGTCAAAATTTCAAAAAATACAAGTTTAGGTGAAAAAATAAAAAATCCGCCCCTAAGTTAGTGTCTTAACATTACAATCCAGCGTTTTGGGCATTTTTTACTCAAAAATAATTTTGTTGGCTTGTCACAAAAATGTTGGGTCAAAAAAGTGATAATTGATGCCAAAAATGGATTCTCTGACCAAAATCCTATCAAAAAATGTATACTTTTATATACATTTGATTAATAGTTCAAAAATTACAGCAGTCAATAAATCAATAAAAAACTTCCTTGAGTCCCCCCTTAACCCAAGAAAAGTAAAATATATAAAGTCCTGTAACGTTAATGTGATGTACATCAAAGTATACATTTTTTAAAGGAAATGAGTCGGAGAATCCATGGCACAAAATGTTATTGAAAATAAAGCTTTTGTAGAAAATGTGTCAAGAAACACTTTTTGACGCCCCCCCCCCCCCCCCAAAAAAAAGGAACTATTTACTTTTTGGTTTAAAATGCCAAAATTTGCTCATGTAATCTAGAGGCAATTCTTTAAGATGACTTGTGCTTTGCTTTTTTGACCAAAAAGTTGAGTTTTAGCAACAACAAACAAAAAAGTCAATTTTTGGCTTCCAGATAAAACAAATAAAAAATACCATTCTAAAATTGTCTTTAGAAAGCAAATTTCAGAATTTGTATGCAAACAGTGATTTCTGTACCAAAATTGAACTTTTTGGGGCCTTTTAAATTGATGCCATAAATGGGTTCTCCGACTCAATACCTTTAATAAATGTATTCTTTGATGTACATCACATTAATAGTTCAAAAGTTATACAGGGTTCAATATATTTCTTCTTTTCTTGGCTTAGAACCAGCCTCGAAAGATGAAGAAAGACCATGCAAGAAAATTGTAGTTAATTGCAATAATTAAATGTAATATACTTTGAAGGTGTTAATTTTTTGTTTTCTACATGTATTCAAGCATTTAATATTGAATTAATCTTCGCATTGCATGGTTTTTCTGTTCTTACCCAAGACACAGATTCACTATGACAAAATAAACCAATATATCCATGTGAAATTCAATCCTTTGTATTTATTTCATGAGGTCTCGCCCCTTCAACAACTATATACACTTTATTCATTTAGTTGAACACATTGAGCAGCACAATAACATTTGTAGACCAAAGCATTCATGCCTGTTGAAGTGCTCCATTTCCTCAAGCACAAATTGAAGAATTAATGATTCTAATTTCAATTTCTTAACAGCACATTCTAAGATACATTAACTCTTTCCATGCGGCTGGCGGCTGCAGACGACATTCAAAAATTTCACAAAATGTTTTAAAAATGTCAACATTTATGAATGTCATTACCATATTTGGAATCACCATGAGAAATGCATTTAAAAAAGTACAAACATGCCTAGTATTGGTTCAGTAATCCTTGAAATAGACCTTGGAAATTTGGGAAAGGATTCTGAAAAATCTGTTTTGTATGGTAAAACCAATAGCCGCGTGGAAAGTGTTAACTTCATGAAATACATCACATTCTTAAAATATCAAAGAAAATCCAACATTTTCAGGCAAATCAGCCAACTGCTAAAAAGATATTGATGTGAAATTTCTCAATATGGCTACAAAAGGTCAAAATCTTGTAAATGTGTTGCAGGGGCCACAGTGCAGGAGCATGTGATATACGGAAACAGTGTGTACTTTCAGTAAATTCACATCTTCGCAATGATAAGGGCTGTACCCATATTCACTTTTTGGGTGTAGTAGCTGGCAGTGGATAATTGGCATACACCCCATACATGCAGCTTTTACGCATGCATCACGTGTTGCCGCTTTTGCGTGCACACATAGAAACTAGGCCAGCACTTTAGTACAATGCCGATTGGTGTTCCAGTCATCCAATTACGCACAGTCTATACTGCCATGCCAATCCAGGTTAACAATGAAATCATGGTTTTGATCTAATTTACTGTTAAGGCCAAACAAAAAAAGGTTGTCTCAAAGCTTGCGAAGGCTTCATAATCGGACGGCGCGCGGTTTTTTTTAAAAACATTTTTATTTCTGTGTCAGTCATCACACTTAATAATATTTGCAACCGTTGACACTTTCTGATATTGGTTTTTTGTATTCAAAATGAAATATTGTGATGTAGTTGTGAGGTGGAAGGACAATAAAGATAATAAAATGACAGTAAAACAATGTTAGTGTTTTTTATGTATCCTTTTTTGTTACTTTTAGTGAAAAAATCCACAAAAAATTTGTAGGTAAAATAAAATAAAATTATACGATTTCCTACATTTCAGACGCGGTATTTTCGGCATTTCAAAACCAATGCGCGCGCAAGCTTTGAGACAAACCTTTTTTTGTTGTTGGCCTAAACAATCATTTTTCCATTTATTTCAAGCCATCTCCATCATCATTGGGTTTATTTTGTAAAAAGAAACAACTTTTACTTCAGTTAGTCAACTGCCCATTTTCGCACTCAATTCTGTGGTAATGAATATGGAATGCCCAAGTATTTTAAAATAAATAAGATTCGGGGTAATAAAAAACCTGTTGTACTTAGGCTGCTTGCCCTAAAGTGAAAAAAACAAGAAGGAAATTTGATGACGAATCCAAAATGCACTTAATTTCTCTGCAGCTTCTAACTCAAAGGCGATACAAGTAAAATATGAGCATGGTAACAAGCATTTGACATTGTTCTTGGCATACTCTGATGATGTTGTAAAAAATTCACCTCAAAATTAGGTTAAAGTTGGATAGTCTTACTGGAAAATCATAGTTCCTTCTGGAATACATCAAATTCTTTGAAATATCAATTCTTGAAATGCAACAAATTATTGAAATACAATTCAATTCAATTTTAATTTAATTTAACAGCAAATTTCAGACAGCATATACAAAATTCCAGTAAAGGTATGGTATAAAGATTGTGCTTGATTTGAATGAGTGGCCAGGAACAAATGAATGACTCTACCTGAAGAAAAAAAAAGCACAACCTTAGAAGTTTTGGAAAACGTATATTTTGGGCCCAGGAATGCATGCATTGGACAATACTGGTATATTTTTGTGTTCCAGTCTTGATATGAAATTGGACCAGGTTAGCACGCTCTCAGCTACACAGCCAGATTATTCACCTAGGTGTTCACCATATAGTAAGTACTCCATGTGTACTCCCAGTGCGACTGCAGAGTACCCACTATCTACACACCTACACCAAATCTACTGCTTAGCTACTCCAAAGTACACACCCTACTAGGCACACAGGAGATGATGTCCTTCAAAGTACACACTCAGTGGTATACTCAGTGAGTCAACTTTGTATTGGTACACAGTAGGTGGAGGTACTCCATGTGTACTTTCAGTACCTACAGATTACCTACTACATGGTGGCCATATGTGGTGGGTACAATGAAGTACCTATTATATCATTATGCGTAGAGTTTTGGCCCCCTCTTAGGGACACACCAGGTGAGGAATCTGGCTGTGTACGTAAATATGCCATAACTTGTCAATACTGGTACATGACAAATGCTCCAGTATTTACCAATACTGGAATAGTCCTGTATTTGGGACTCAAAGTATAGATGAGTTGACATGTGACGTCATGCCCGGCAGTTTGGTTGGCAATGGTCATTGTTCCTTGCCCGGCAGTATGCGCGCGCATCATGTTTTGGTAAGGACCTGTGCTTTCAAAATTCGCACCAATTCAATAGAGGGCTATTGAAACGCACTATGGTAATTTTGCTGTCCGCTCATGCATAACGATGGACAATCTCCTTTCCTCTGTTTATAAACACTGATGTCAACTCATCTATACTTTTTCATAAATGGTGTTAACTGGTTTTTTTTTATTTATCTTATTTATGAAGGTAACAATAATTTTTTTTGCCTAATAACAGGATTTCTTTACAGAAGCCTAACAAAATTATATGAAGGTAACAATCATTTATACATTTGTATTGTTCAATTGCTCAAAATCTAACTCATCAGTAGTGTGTCAGGGATGAAATGTAGTCTCAATCACATCATGGCTACAATTATTTCTGACCACATATCAGTCCAAGATACTACTCAGAAGAGATCGCCATCATCTGCGAGTACTTAGCCCTGACAATGGGCTTAACGTCGGATGACTTAATGATTCCGTACACAATGGCATCACAAAAGTTGTAAAAGGTTTCTAACGCATGAGGATAACTCACGTTGAAGACAAAGAACGCCTTATACAACTTGTCAAAGGATGCCAAGGAATCCTTCCCTACCGGGATGGTCATGTTGTCAACGATGATAAAATGTTCCACTGGATTACCTCCATTGCATAAAGCAAGTAAATACGGCTGAGAGTAAATTAGTTCCTTCTTCTGTGCAAACAGCTCAACATCTGTTCCAACCTGCAAGTCAAAATTAATAGAAGGTGCATCATTAACCTAACTATATAACAAGTTAACCATATTACGGAGTATGGTGAATTCTTATGCAGTGGGTGTGGTTTAGTGTTTTAACACGCAATCTGATTGGTTCTTGCTTTGTCTCTGCCCATCTTTTATCCGACAATAGATGGATATAGCAACAGTGGCCGGACGCGTCTATAGCAACAGTGGCCGCGTATCATAGCGAATTGTAGTGCGTACTACGCAAACGCGCTAGTTTTACGCGCAACTGAACTGGTAAACAAGTTTAGTTCATTTAACAAGGGGTGTTTTCCTTGTTTTAAGTTGATTTTTTGGCTAAATAATAGTTTTAAGTATGACACTGATAAGATAACTGAATAAGAATGAGAATAAAGATAATGAATGTTTGTTTTTACCATCTGGTCACATTTAATATAATGGTCTGTCAAAAATGGTGGAGCTGTTACATGTAACAAGTTATTTTCATTTTTCAAGTAAAATATTTTTAGGAAGCACCAAACATATTATAAACAATTTGGTATCTTTTTAAAGCCAATTTTGTCCTCTTTCTACTGCAAAAAGTCCCAGGTCATTTGAGTGGAAAATAATGAAGCTATGCTTTAAAACGTTCAAGTCAGGGTGGAGCCGGAGGCGGAGGCGGTGGAGCCCCATAGACTTGCACATAAAAAACTGAAAATATGCCAAACTTTAAAACTGCATAATTTGAAAATTATAAGTCCTATAGGCCTCAAATTGCACAGTTATTGCAATGATTAACATATTTAACTAATCAGTATATAAACTGTAGTCAAATGTAATACTAATTAGTTTTTTAATTAAGTGCTAATTAAGACATTTTTCCTGTACGTTACTGTAGAAGAGTGCACACATGCTCAGAAATTTTCCAAATGACATATCTCTTGAAGGAGTTAAAATACTTAGGTTAAAACCACACCCACTGCATAAGAATTTATCGTAGTGGATACCGGCGCACTACTCAAAATCTTCTATGACACGTAGTTGATTCTTGACATGTTCAGTGAGTCATACCTTCTTACATTCCTTGGCATCTTATCGCTCATTTTGAGAACAAGTCTAATTTTTAAAGTCTGCTCTTGGTTTAAAAGAAGTTGTACATTAAAAGCAAAAGCGTGTTAACCGACCAGGTGCCATTTACATGTGTAAGCGCAGCTGCTCCATGCCCTGGTTAGAGTTAGGGTTTTAAATGATTTGAATGACAATTCCTTAAAATATGTTGATGAAAAACAAATACAGGGAAAACAAGACAGTTCTCAAACCACTATCTGTCTGGCCTGCTTTTGTGATCAACACCTTTTGCAATCAGTAGGGGCCCTATATCCTGGTTTAAACTATCAAGGTGACCATACATCATTTAAGTTTCAAGGCAATAAGAATTCAACTTCACAATTTTACTCATTTTAGAACTTGACTTCATAACCCTTGACCTTGGTGCTTGATCATAGACATTAACATCATACAAGGGTTAATTAATTTGTGTTCTAAGTTTCATGGCATTTGAAGTGTGTTATAATGGATGATCATTGTTGCATAGTTGCACATACTTTTTCAAGAGTGTCTGCTGTAGGGGTAGCAGCTGGTGATTCAGTTGGTGGTACTGTACTTGGTTTCTTGCTCGCTACTCTGCCATTTCCATAAGTACTCAAAGCTGACCTTTTCAGGCTGTTTCTCACAGTCTTCAGCCTATACTCTATGAAACCATCTCCCTTGTGATAGAATCCCTCCTGTAAGAATTTGTGGAAAAATGGAAACTCCTGTGATCAACCAGAATTAACAAAGGAAAATTCAATTGAACGTTTCTTACTACCAATGCCTTATACCAGGTGTATTCTTCTGCCAGGCAAAAATTTCAACAATCCCCAATGTAACACTAGTCCCCATTTTTTTTTATCAGAGCTTGTCCCCTCTCCCGCTCGTCACCCCAAAATTTAAAAATAGTAATACATTTTTTGTATAAAATTTGACTACCCCTACACCAGAAAACTATTATTTCATGCTTAAAACACCAACAATTGTCAAATTTTATATTTGGCGGCAGTTTCTGCTTCATCAGATTTTTTCTCACAAGCCCCCCCCCTCCAGATTTGTCACCATCGTAACACTGCCTGCTGCCATCAAAAATCTAGTGAAAAAAAACCCCCACATTTTTATACTTTATTCATATCAGTGAATAATCTTTTATTAATGAATCTTGTATCATTCTGAGAGTGAGAGTCACAAGATATAGACATAAAAATAGGTACATTATGTTAAAACTTGTACTCACAAAATATTTACTGTGATAATTGCTACCTATTTTTAGTTTATGCAATTTACAATTTATCTAATAACTTGCTATTAAGTGTTGTTTAATTCACAATCAGGGCACATCTTAAGACTTACAAACTCCAGCAGCTTTTCACTGGAATGCAACATTCTCAATCAGGAAGGCACAGTGGCAGAATCTAGCTATGATACTTACATGACCCATGCTTCCAGGCATCCTGTCCTTCAGTTTCGGGAACTGCCACACTATGGCTTTTGCCAGTGTTTCCTTCTGCTCTGCTGATGGTTTGCTACATATTGAAGGCAGAAAATGAGAAAAATATTTGTGAAAAACATGGCAGAAAATAAGACATTGCATTCAATTAAGTTAAAAAAATATTATTTTTTTGGTTGGGAGAACTATGAGATAGCACTCACAAGGGGGACAATCCTAAAGTAGGCCTACTTGTTGGGATTTTACATGAAACAATGGCAAAATCACTTATTTCTTTACTTAGCCTACCTGGGCCTAAAAATACTTAATTAACCAATATTTTCATGCCAAACACTTTTTTGACGTAAATATGAGTGCGGTCTGTTTGTCTTAATTGACCGATCCTATACGTAACTCAAAATTTACTAGCGTTGCATATTGGGGACAAAATAGGGAACTTTACTTCAAAAAGGAGCGAACGCTAAAACTCATTTTTGTTTAAAAAATGCTTAAGGCCACATAAAATAAAGAAGTTGTTTCACGTCCGGAGGTTTTTCAAAATTTGATGCGGGAGGGAGGTGTTTTTTGTTTTTTTTGAGCGAGTGAGCCTCCAGATTTACCCTTTGTAGATGTAGAACGGTTGCACAAGCTACCGCTCCAATCTTGCGAACCGTAAGTGTGCAGTATCGAGTCTGTAAAAGCGACGTAGACATCGAAATAAAAAAAATCATTTAAAAAGGAAAGTGGCATCTCGATTTTTAGAACGTTTTAGCTTATTTCTAATGCAATATCAGCATTTTCATCAAAAAAAAAGAAAGAAAAAAAAGTGATGCGGCACCCAAAAGTGATGCGGGCGGGGACGTGAAACAACTTTTTTTTTTATGTGGCCTAAACAGCTGATATTTTCATACCGAACACTTTTTTGATATAAATATGGGTGCGGTTTGTTCGTCTTAACTGACCAAACTTATACGCAACTCAAAATCACTTTGCGATGCATATCGGGGGAAATATAGTGGGATTTTACATGAAAAAATGGCAAAATCACATATTTGTTTTCTTTGGCTCTTGACTTAGCATAGCTGGGCCTAAATATACTTAATTAGCCAATACTTTGATGCAATACACTTTTCTGACGTAAATATGAGTGCGGTGTGTTTGTTTTAACTGACCGATCCTATACGCAACTCAAAATTGACTCGCGTTGCATATTGGGGACAAAATAAGGAATTTTACTTGAAAAATGAGCGAAAACACACATTTTTTGTTTAAAAAATGCTCAAATAGCTGATATTTCCATACCGAACGCTTTTTTATATAAAATATGGGTGCGGTTTGTTCTTCTAAACTGACCAAACTTATAACAACTCAAAATCACTTTGCGATGCATATCGGGGGGAAATATAGTGGGATTTTACATGAGAAATGTTCATCCTGATTTTGCCCCTTTTCTTCCCGATTTTCTGCCCAATTTTGCCTGACGGGGGCCACTCTGCCGTTCAATAATTCAGTCATGTTTTGCCGTCCCGGTGTTGTCACTCAACATTGACTAGGTGTACGCATGATCGTTCTAAAAATCGCGGAAAAGGGGTATTTTTCCAAGCTTGTCCGCGGACATTTGATGTCCGCAAAATTTTTAAAAGGGGGTGTTTTTAAGCACAGTGTCCGCGATTTAAAAAAAATGGGTATATTTCAAGTGCCCACGGCAATGTTAGCACCGTAAAATTCTATCTTTTCACCATTTTTAGAATGCTGAAAAAACAATTTTGTTATAGGCCTAGGCCTAGAGCCTATTGACAGTAATGTCCTTGTTTTTTTGCATGAAATAGGGGTATAGCCTAGGCCTAATTGTAAAAGTGTCCTTGAAATGGTAAAAATAGGGGTATTTTAAAACAACAAATTGTCCTTGTTTTTCTGTGAAATAGGGGGTAAAATTGCCTAAATATGTCCTTGAAATCCTGCGAAATAGGGGTCATTTTAAATTTCTAGAACGATCATGCATTGCGCCTTGGTATACAGGGTGACAACACCGGGTTTGCCGTTCACAATACATACATACATGCATATGCAGACAGCCAGCTCAGTGTGACAGCGACAGACTGTGTGGTAACGTGGTAAAGCTTAAATATGTGCATGTGTGTACACGTTAATCGTGGCCTTACATACTCCACACTCACAGTCAGCAGTTCAATATCATTTGGTCGTTTAACAGGCAGGCTGCTCTGTTTTAGAGTAGGCCTATGTGAGCGTCATACTGCTAGAATCGGCAGTAATCCATGTAAGCCGTGATGTCATTATGTAAATCCCCCGATCGGCGGAATTTGCAATCCCGGTTTGCGATATAAGAAGGCTTTTATTACAATTGGATTTCTGCCCATTTTAATACGTTTTTACATAGAAAGAATCCCCTCAAATTGAAGGTAAGAAAACATAGAACATTAATACATGCTTTAAATATCTGTAACCAATGCAGTAAAACCGTTACAGATGCGCAACGAAACCGCTGACATGACGATGACCGCCGCCGCCGAAGACACGCTATCTAGCCATGCTCATTGCCCTGTACAAAATCAACACTCACGCAGTAAAAATGTCAAGGGCATGAATGTATCGTGCTAGGCGCAGACTATCACAGTATGTATAAGTTTCGGGATAAGTTACCCAGTAATAAAACTAATAGTATCATAGTAAGTCACATTTTACGCTTCTCCAGCCTTGGTCTGTAAATGCTATGAATTATGACCTACACATACAATGTACTCACCATGAAATATTTCGATTATTTCTTCATTAAATCCGGTATTTTCAAGCCACTCGCTTACACTCATCTGCATTTCGTCTGCCATCTTGTTAACAGCGCGAAAATTATCGGCCGATTTTCGGCGTTCCTGATTGGCTAATAGTGCACTCTGAAAGAGTGAGATTTTGAGCCACTCGACAAGCGAGTGAGCACACTCAAAACCGCGAGTGAAATATGTGAACTGTTTTTCACTCTTTTAGAGCTAAAATCCACTCGATTAGAGTTAACTCAAAATCACTCCGAAATTCAGAGTGGTTTTTCACTCTTTGACATTAAGAGAGTACGCGGCACGCCATTTTATGTAGAATGCGCAACAAGTACATATTTTTATTAAGGATTGTTGGATATGAAGTCCAGTTTCTTGCATAATCTTTTTTGTTACATTATTCCATTGCCATTGCCACACCTCATCATTCTTTTAAGAATGCTAAGCGCTTTAAAAAATGTCAGATTGTTAAAGTATTGCTCATGCAAATTACTTACTATTTTGTAAATAAGCGAAATTGTTGTCATTGTAAATCTATCAAATCTCTGCGAAGCGCAAAGATATACTAAGTATTGAAATGTGTTGCAGTAACCTTTCTGTGCCCTACTCCCGACTACAAATAAAGGGGACTCGCACCCGGGCCTATTCTACATTTAATTGAATCGGTGCATGACGTCATTGCGTGAACGAACAGCGCTACTTAATTGTCCTACTTATCATGAAACAGGTGTGTATTATTTCTGAAAATTTTGAACAAAATGGCAGCTAATCCGTCACATGGATAACATTTTCTTTATATTTTGTTAAACTATAGGCCTGTTTTATATACCTAATTCTATTCTTTTAACAACATACTATTCATCACGTATTACTGAACAATGCCTCTATGGAATAAATTTGTATGAAATCTTAATAGAATGAGTATTACCAGACTTGTATGTGCCATTACATTGCAGGTATTAAAATTGAATGAATTACTATATGTATTGATTTTATATTTCAAATATTTTCAGATCAATCTGGTACACACAAAAAGGAGTTGACCTCCTATATTGGTTCCAGCCGTTCCCCCTCCCTCACAGTTCCGAGTTGGAATTAGTTCCGTCTTTTGGAAAATTAATTATATTAGCATGGTTGGGGCAGCATAAACTAGAAAAATGTGGCAATGCCCGATTTAACCACCAACGGGATAATGCACAACTTCGGCGCACAGCTTTATTCCGTTTGCAAAGTGTCGTCACGGATGAAGAAACAAGGTATTGCCAAAAGTGTTGCTTCCTTCAAGCGCATTCTTTGACGCGGTATCCGTAAATGATTACCTTTCTCCCCGTCTTTTCATTTGGGACACCATGTTGTAATAGAATGCCCTGATTCAAACCTCATTTGGAAAATGCTAAGATCACCCTCTAATCTCTCGACACTTACAATTACATAAGTCCTTGCAGTTCAAATGGGAATTGACATGACAGGTTCTCCTTAGCTTAGCGCCATCAGAAAAGCTTATAGATCGCCGATTACAACAGTTCTTTCAGACTTTGTTCTTTGAGAAATGGTGATTGAAGTTTCGCTGTCTGAACAGTAATTTGGAGACGGTTTTATGTCTTAGTTTTCTCTCCATCCATCAAAAATTCCAAGTGTTTGGCCTTCTCTGAATACGATGTTGGTTATGTGGTTGTGTCAAACCTTGTAAGAAGGGCTGGGTTCCTGATGGACACTGTAACCTGCAATGGTTAAAACTTGGTTTGAAGATGGGCTTGAGTTGGTGGGAGGGGGGTTATCCATTACCAGCCACATGTATGGTGTTCTTATTGAATAAGGGGGTAACCACATCTTTAAAAAAATGAATTTATTGTACTATCCTTCCCCGTTATATTCATGAACCAAAAATAGTTCTATCTGGATTTTCTCCCGTCACAGTGCATTCGTATGAATCATGGCGATTGCTTCTTCAGTTACATAATCTTGAACAATTTTAACTTCAACTTATTCCAGACACAGTCTATATTAACAATAAGAATCAGGCCCGTAACCAGGGGGGAGGGGCGGCAAATCTGAAAAGTCCCTTTTTTTGTACCAATGTACTTTTATTTGTACCAATGTACCTTTTTTGTACTAATGTACCTTTTTTTGTGAAAACGCCCCCCCCCCCCCCCTCCCACCCCCTATTTTCCGAAAACGCCCCCTTTCCCATTGTGCTGAGCATTTTTTCGTTTTGACATAAAGTATGTCCTAACCCTATGCCCCCCCCCCCCCCCCTCAAAATTGTCTGAGATGAAAAATTGGAGCAACCTTTTACGATTTTTTGGGTACCAATGAACCTTTTCCAGAAAAAACGTCCCCCCCCCCCCGCCCCCTAAATAAATCCTGCTTACGGGCCTGATTAGAATTATGACATTTAGATAAATGATCTTTAGGCCCTACGTACGACTACCGAGAGACCACATTGGCCTCCCTTTTTATATAAATTAGTATAGTAGACTTATCAGACATTATTGCAATAGTTAATTCTCGACCTTGTAGATATTACTAGAGCTCACCAATATCATATTTGGATGATTTGGTATGGCCCGATATCCGCTTTATGATAGGAACACTTTGTTTTGTCTGTCAACATATAAATTGTATTCCGGAAGTGCGTTGATAAAAGAATTATGGGAGTTTTCCTGATGCAGATTCCGGGATTGATAGTTGGACCTAAAGATCAGTCTTCCCGGTTTGATAACCACTGGTATGCCCCAGTTACAACCTCGTGTTTAGAGTTTATTTTACAGAGACAATTCGACGCAATGTCGATATTATATGGATAGGGTATCTGTCATATAATATGTATTTTCCCCGAAGTACTTTCTCGCGCGCTCCGTGCTCATTTGGCTATGAACAGTGTCTGTGGCCAAAACAGCAATGCAGTATGTATATTTTATTTTCAGAAGCCATTTTGGTCGAACATATATAGATTTTAATCGCTCTTATCTGCATGTGCGTGTATCTTACATTATATGAAGAGGAACCGGAATCTTCATCTATACCCCTGGGCCCGGCTAGTTCTCGGCGGCCAAACTATCCTAACCTTTATATTATCAATTGTATCAATTTTACAAAGTTACACACGGGAACATTCCTGCACATTACACATCTCTAAGATACACTACTGTTGACATAGTATAGATAACGTTGCCATGGCAACTAAGAAGATCCACGATAGTATCATTGGCGATGAGCCGTGACTCCATTTCCAACAAGACGGGCGGGCTAAGGGGCTTCCGCACCTGTGCTCGGTAGCTATAACACTTGACCCATAATGCACTTGGAACAAATGAGAACTACCCACTACACAAAAGTAATGTGAAAATACACTTGATCAAGATTCAGTATTTGGTAGCATGCTTTGCAGTGGTTGAATTTGAAACGACATCGAGTAACCAGGGTTCTACAATCATGACAGCAATCCAATTTGATGATCTATACTCAAGCCTAGGCGACGAAAAAGGAAAAACCTGTATATACGGGAGAATGGTAATTATTTGTCCTTAATCTTTTTTTGGAAATTTTGGGTAATTTCAAACGTTTGAAACTTAAGAACTCTTTCAAACAATGTCAGACAATTTCAAAATGTTCACAATTTTGTTTTAATGTAGAATATTTTCAAAATGTTTCAAAAAAAGAAGAAGAAAAAAGAATCTCATCTCAAATTCGATAAAATGAGTCGGTCAACTCCAACTTTCGATCAAATGAGTCGGTCAACCCCAACTTTTTTGGAGGGTTTTGGATTTTTTGGATTTTGTTTTCTATTCTTTTCATTTCTTGACATAGACGCCTCGGCCTTTAGTATCACCCGGTTAAACCCGAAAAAATGTCGATTATTCGCACTATGCATTCTGGGACGACCGTATGACTCCTATACATAGTAATGTCCATAATGCGATATGAGACATAGAGGGTCATTGTCTTATCTGTTCTTTGTCATGACTTAACACAAATAAGTGAACTTGAAATATAGAGGGTGAAAACAGACGAATATGTACCTGAACGCTGTCCACTTAACAATGTCCGTGTGCGGTTTGGGGATTTTCCTGTCAAATTTGATGAGCTTTTTATTTAGCGATAAGGTTATCTGACTGTCACTCATAATAAATCTACACGTAAAAAAATATAAATAGGTTAATTTATTATTTGAGCGTTGCGCTAGGCTAAATTGTAGGCCAAACAAGAAATTTGTCTCAGAAGAAACCTGAAAAAAGACTCTGCGAAATGTTTAATAGTAAAAAAGCTATGCGAAATGCGGTATTTTTCCTAAACATGAGACGGGCTCTATGAAATGTATAGTTTAACATGTTTAACACTACCATAGTAGAAACAAATCACATCTATTTGTATGTGGCAATGTTACTCTTATAAGCAAGAAAATGAAGCTGATACTTCACAATGTGAAATTAAAATGTGAAGAAGCATCATTGTCAAAAGTTTAAAAAAACAATGGGGGGGGGGGGGTTATGCGCTGAAATTCGCATTTTAAAAGCTATACGCGCACGCGCGCGGTCTTCTGAGACAAACTTGGTTGGTTTTTAACCTTATGACCTTTTAACCTTTTAACCTTTTTTAACCTATGATTTGGATTTCGATACTTGTCCGCTAAACCCATGATTAAGCATGTGAGGAGTAACAAGTAAATAATTGGTCCGAAAAGGGCTAATTACTTTTTTTCTTTCTGTACGATGATACCCATTGATACCTGGATACCATCACTCTTTATATTATAAAATGTCATTCCCATTGGTATAAAAGCTATGTCAGATCAAATAGATATCCAATTGGATAAATCGGAGCTCAATCTATTCGATTGGCCCAGTGATAATATATTCGATTGAACTTCAAATATATATAATTCATGGATGGAGTTGAATAAAGAGACCTAGAAGTTCACATCTATATATTAATTGGAATTCAAGGGAACTTAGTTTTCAAAAATCAAATTCAACTTACTTGGCGTTCGAATTATATAATAACTAAGTAGATCGTAGATCGAAGTTTTATTAATGATAATCCTACATGTATATATATATTTAAAAAATCTCCAATAAAATTAGTTTAAACATTTTAACATGATAACGATGGTTAGTCGATCTGTGAACCGAGGGAAGGTGGGAGGCTGAGAATTTCCGTGGGATCTCTGAGTAAAACTACGAAATACATGACGCTCATTGGTTGGTGCAATTGCATTTTCTGCTTTCATCAAATGTTAGGCCCTGTAACCCACAATATCCACCTTCATTGAATTAGTATCCCTAGCTAAACGTATACGCTCAAATTTGTTTGGTGTAATGCCCTCTATTACCTATACTTAAGCAGGCCCGTAAGAAGGGGGGGGGGGGGGCGATGGTGGCGATCGCCCCCCCCCCCCCCCCTTTGAAAATCTACGCGCGCATTTGTCTTCCCAAAATGCAATATTCTTTGCTACAAGCTTGTTTAGAGCCAAAATGTACCTCGATCGTGCAAAAAATAGGTGCAAATTCGAAACTTTTCGCGCGCTACGCGCGCATATTTGACTCACAAAAATCTTGTCGGTTCATTATCATTTCTCGCCCGCCCCCCCCCCAATATCAATAACCTAGCTACGCCACTGCCAAAAACAGAGAAAATCCCCCCTCCCCACAAAAAATCCCCCTAAAATATATCTCCAAAAACTACTTCCGGTATTTCTGTGCGTCGACCAACAAGAAAGGTAAACTATGACACCATAATGGAACAGAAAAATTAGAAAATCAGCGTGTCTCCGACGGAAAAAAACTAGCTCTATCACTTCCGGTGATTTTTTTTTGAAAACGCCCCCCCCCCCCCCCCCCCCCCTTTGAAAAAAGTGTCTTACGGCCCTGTAAAGGAATGTCCAGGTTGACTGTCTTCAGCACAAAGTGTTACATCCCAACATTGTGTGTCACCCTGTATACGAGACTAATATGGTACAAAGCCGATTTAAGCCAGGTAAATCCGCGAGTACTTGGGAAAGCCTTCAAATAGCGAATGACTTACAAGCGTGCAAGGTATCGCTAAATCGTTTAACAAATATGTAAGTTGTTTTTAAGGAAATATAAGACATGGATCATCATATGAAAATGGGTTGAGGAACTGTACACAATAACACAATATATAATATATTGTTCAACATAATCACATTTTAACATGTCTTGTAGTATTATTCATCTTGTTCACTCAGAATGCTTAGTACCGCCAGTCGCCGAAAAAGGTTAACAAAATAGCATAGGGCCTATCCATGCACTTTGCAAGTTTAAAAACATGAGTAATTTCAGTCCTCTTAGAGGTAGCGATCGAAATGATTGAAGCCAGAATGTTAACGTTAAACTATAGACACCAGACTGGCATCTCTCAAATACACCACCACAATGCATTGCGTTTTTGCAAAATGCCCTTAATCTGGTCTCCAATTCGTCTCAGTTCTCATAGACATATGCACAAAATTATGGCATCATAGTGCATTCATCGTTGGAGCTTTTAGACTCTAGTTAACATCAATTAATAAATTAGTTCTCTGTGTTCCTTTTTCTTATTTTTAAAACTTAAGAGCTCCACAAAATGCATTATGTGAAAGAAGCCTTAGTTGGCTGATGCTCCCGCGAATGCACTGTGGGATATCCTTAAAATCTTCTTTGTGCATCTCTTGTCTTTAATTTCATGATTCCGCTATTGCTTGGTCTTTGGAGCCACATATTCCTTTTATTGAATCATTCTGCCATATCATTTACCTTTTTGGTTTTATGTTATAGTTTCTGTCATAGTATACTTTCTGTAATATGCACATTGAATTCTTACCGTGCTGAAACTCACAGATCTTGGCGCCAAACAAACTAACGAACAAAATATAAACAGATTTCGGCATAAGTATGGCCTACATTGGTTTATTACCCGCTTTGTAAATAATAGCTTTAAACTAGTGTACGAACTAGTATGAATTGAACTTGAATGAAAACGATTTGATTTCCATCCAAATAGATTTAAATTCCAACGTATTAGATTTGAATTCGAAGTTAATAGATTTTACTTCCAATCTGATAGAACTGAATTCTAATATCATATATTTGAATTCCAAACAAACAGATTTGAAGTCCAATCTTATCAATTTTAATTCCTATCTTAAAAGATTTTAATTCAAACCTAATAGTTTGAATTCAAAGCTAACCGATTTAAATTCCAAAAGTAATGGATAAACAACTTACCCAATAGATTTTAATTCCAATATACCAGATTTTAATTCCAATCTGCCAGATTTAAATTTGAATTTCAGCCTAAATGAATTCCGATGTAACAGTTAAATTCCAATCGAATAGATTTGAAATTCCGATTTAGGCCTATGGCCTAATATACATTTTATTTTGAAGCCAATAGATTTGAATTTTAATCTAACATATTTGAATTCCAATTTCCAACCTGATTGATTTCACTGACTTCTAATCTAATATATATTGGAATTCCAAACTATAATTTTGACTGTGTGCTAAGAACGTACATGTACATGTACGTATGAAGAACACAATAATATGAAGACAATCGAGCTTTAGACCGCCTGCAATATTGAAATTAATGCTGCAAATGGGTCCTTTAAACACTTTCCACTCGGCAGGTGTCTGCAGACGACAGGCCAAGAAATATCATCAAATGTTTTACCAATGTCAAAATTTTTGAAATTCATCAACATATTTGGAATCACCATGAGAAATGCATTAAAATAAGTACAAACATGCCTAGTATTGGTTCAGTAATTCATAAGATATGACTTTGAAACCCGCTTTGAAAGTTGGGACAGGTTTCTGAAAATCTGTTTTAGTAAATATAATAGTAATATAGTAAAACTAAGGGGATCATAAGAACTTTAACATATAGACCTACCTATCGGGATAAATAAAGCATTGGCCTAACTATGATGACTAAGTGCATGGGGGTAGTCCTAGCTATAGATGCATATATAGCATAACTCAAAGTGGATTCATAATAGGTGTGACAAGCATCAATCGTTGCACCTCAGGGGCAAAACCGACCACCTAACTTGTCTAATTGCCTATACATCAAAAAGGAAATGAAGCAATATTACTAGCACAAATTAATTTAATCGTGTTAAAAACGATTGGCGGGTGTCCAAAGCCATCTCTAACGCCGCTACATGGCCTTTAATTTTCAACAGAGATAAGTTTGATTTCGTGTATATCATTGATACATTGCACGATTAAGAATTAATGTACAATTCCGCGAGGGAAGCATTTAAAGGAGCATTTAACATATTTAACATTGTGTTCTTTTTGTAAATACTGAATTAGAAACTGTTGATATTCACGCGGCATTACAGACACGTTAGGCGTTGAGGTCACTTTCTCTGAATATCGTCTAGGTGTTAATTAGCTACGATTAGACGATATCCCCCGAATAAGTCCTCGGGAATCATGTATTGAAGACAGAGTTGTAACATTTGCTTGTGGCAAAAGCAGGGGCATTCCCCTGATTGTCAATAATACTGTAAATCGTTGGTTCATATTCATCTCAGCCTGCAGGTCCGGTAATTTTTTTTTTCGTAGGCTAGCGAAGGACCCGCTATTTTGAACCCTAACCGTAACCATAATCATAAACCTTAAAACCTAACCCTAACTAACACGTGTTACAATTCCTCGCTGGCTACCAACAAAATAGCGCGTCCGTGCATGGTGAAATCAACATGTTACGCCTTCGTTCAATGGTTCCAAACTGCCGCAAATGGATCTAAGAAAAGAACGACGACGATCTTTAACATCGAAGATTGTGGGTCCTACGTTCATCATTGATCGTTGTTCGTTGTTCGTCGTTGTTCGACCTACACGTTTTTCATTGTTCATTGCTCTGTTCGTTCTGCGGTCTTTGCTGCATGTTCGTCGTTCATTCAGGGTTCTTTATTGTTACCTTGATTTTTCAAAAATCAAGGTTCTCTATCTCTGCCGTTTCTTTCTTCTTTCTTACCTTGATTTTTTCAAAAATCGAGGTACTCTATCTCTGCCGTTTCTTCTTTCTTTCTATCAGACCCATCTAAAAATGCTATTTTTTCTACAGTTTACATGCTACAATCACCAGATTTGGTCAGTAGGACCCCCTACCTGACCTACATATAGGGTCTTCACAGTTTGGGGTCAAAGGTCACACAGGGGTCATAAGGGGTCAAAACGTGATTTTCACTTAAAACGCCCTTGCTTCTTAGTCAAATGACTTAGAACCTTCATAATCAATCAACATATTCATTATGAGCGTACCCATAAATAATACTCCGTTTTTTAAAAATAGGAACATATTTGGGGTCACTAGGGGTCAAAATGTCAATTTTCACTCCTTTCACTCAAAATGCTTCTTGTCTTAGAGGAAATGACTTATGACCGTCATAATTGGTCAAAAGATTCCTTGGGTCCATGCTCATATAGGGTCTTCAGCGATTAAAAGTGACATGTCACATGGGGTCACTAGGGCCATTCCCCTTAAAATGTTAGGGATTTGACTAGATATTTGAGAAAAAAGATCTATGCCTTAAGTAACTCACGTCAAAAATAGCGTATTTAGTCGGGCTGGATAGCAAACGGGAAGCAATGTCAAAATTCAGTCCTGAAAAATCCTCCGTTTTTATGACCTTCTCACCTTTTTGGGGACCCAAAATGCCCCCAAACACTGTTCCAGAACTAATTGAGTACCAAATAGTAACTTTTAATTTATCTGGGAAATCAGAATTTGGACAATGGAGGGATTTTGTTCTTCTGGCATGGTTCCTCTTTACATTAGCAGCTGTTCAAGTACCATGAGCAGTATATCCTATTTTATTCCCTGCATCAATGGCTCCACACCACTTATCTATTAAGAGATGACTTGTCCCGGGGATCCGGTTGAACAGCGGTGGCAGGGAACCAGCATAATTTTTAGATTCCAAGGATCCACGCCTTTATCTGAAAAGGCCGTAGCTATTTGCACAACTGTTGTACAAATAACATGAGATGCTGTAATTCGTACGACTGCCTAATTCGTAACGACAGTCGTACCAATATTGGTACAACAGTTGTACGAATAACAACTTTGTACAACAGTACTGTTGTACAAATAGACTCAGCCTAACTCTGTAGCTATGTGGGTGGTATTTTCTACCCGGCAGAGTGATACACATGATAAATCGTGAATATGAAGTATACGGTTTATTCCGTGACATACCTCCGGCGGGGAGAGCACAACGCTTACGCTATTGTAAACAATACTACATGTACGATGATGTGTTAGTGAAACAGGGGCTGTAATACTTTTCCCTTGATAGGAAAAAACGCTTAAATCCCATTAATCAGCCGATTAACTACTTTAAAGAGGAATACATTCAGAATCAGCACGTTCTTACGATGAATTTGATACCATGATCATCACTAAATAGTTTGTGGAAGATGAGATATTTTGATATTACTGACGGGCATCTCTCACTCACACACCGACGCAGACGCTGGATGTCGTAGGACGGGGATCGGCGCGGTACTGCTCTGGACTCATGACTGGCCATGTTTTCCTGGGAAAACGGCCATGAATCTGTTGTAAATACTCATAGCAATCTCTTCCTACCCTGCCCTGTTGAGCATGATTAGAACTTGTCCCTGAATCTCATCATCGATTCTAAAATGACAACAGGAATTCAATGAAATTGAAAAGGTAAGCTTACAATTACATATTCATTTCTATATCAAAAGACTTGTAATGCCTTGCCTACATAGGCCTATAATACCGGAGGTATAAGATTTGAAATACAAGACCCGTATGGTACGTCTATGAATTGAGTTCTCAGGTGTCAAATAAAATTCTATTTGACACCTCCCTGGTTCTCCCGAACTTAAAGGCATATTATGTGATCTTTTCCATGTGAGTTTTGTTTGTTTTGGAAAGTAGATTTTCTTGCAGATTTACATTTCCGATCATAAATCATACATACATTCCAAGTTACGATTCCTAATTACCTCAAAATCATGGTTTTAGAGTGAATTTAGAGTGAAAAATATAAACTGTCGGGATTCCGGCAGTTTATTTTCACTCTAAAACCACGATTTTGAAGTAATTAAGAATCGTATCGCCCTGTAACTTGGAATGTATGCATGATTTATGATCAGAAATGTAAATCTGCAAGAAAATCTGCTTTCTATTTTTTTTTCGATGTTGAGGGCGTTCCCTGGAAAGATCACATAATATACCTTTAATACATTGAATTCGAATCCCAGGGGTTTCGCGGTGATTATTTGAGTAAAATATTCATACCCCCCCCCCCCCGTCTCAACACAAAAACATAGCCAGCCCCCCCCCCCCCCCCCCCCCCCCCCCGTCTCCACACAAAAACATAGCCTGGCTAGGGATGTTCATATCATGGAATATAGAGGGTGCCCTTTATTTGAAAATTTGTTGCAAAAATATGTGGAAACCTCCTTGTTCACATCTTTTAAATCCAGCGAAGTATAGGACGAATTGGGTTTGTATACATGTAGGCCTATTCATTGATGTCTAAATAACCAAACACTTAAGCAACTGGACATAATGAAAGTAAACTTTTTTTACCTAAGGGACCGTTTATAATTTCCACCGGAGGGGGGGCCGGCACCAAACAGGGGTGGGTCATAACTTTTTCAAGAAATCAAAAGGGGGGGTTACAACTTTTTTAAGGAAATTAAAGGGGGGTCATAACTTTTTTGTACTAATATTTCAAACCATAATTTTTTAGTACAAATATGGCTATATTTCTCGTGCTATGCGCGCATGTGCCCACAAAATAGATTTTCGGTGTTTTAGAGCAGGTTTTAAGCAAAAATAGACCTCAATCATGGGAAATATGGCTATTTTTCACGCGCTATGCGCGCATGTACCCACAAACTAGATTTTCAGTGTATTAAAGCATTTTTAAAGCCAAAATAGACCTTAATCATGGGAAATATGGCTATTTTTCTAGCGCTAAGCGTGCATGTGCCCACAAAATAGATTTTCGGTGTTTTAGAGCACGTTTAAAGCTAAAATAGACCTCAATCAAGGGAAATATTGCTATTTTTCTCGCGCTATGCGCGCATGTACCCACAAAACAGATTTTCTGTGTTTTAAAGCATGTTTAAAGCCAGAATAGACCTCATTCATGGGAAATATGCCTATTTCTCTTGTGCTATGCGGGCATGCATGCCCGCATAACCACAAAATAGATTTTTCGGTGTTTTAAAGCACGTTTAAAGCCAAAATAGACCTCAATCATGTGAAATATGGCTCTTTTTATGTGCCCACAAAATATATTTTCAGTGTTTTAAAGCATGTTAAGGAAGTTTTTTTGGAATTTTGTGAGTGCTGTAATTATTGAACTATTAATCACAGTGTTTTCACTCACCCCATACAAAGGGTGAAATACCCCTCACTTATGAATTTCACCCTTCAACATTTTTCTCAAGAGTGAAAAATGTTGAACATTCATTGTTTTTCTGCCCAAAACGCAGCGAAAATACACATTTTGGCCATCACTTCTGTTTTTCACCCTCGAGAAATTAACCCAGTGAAAATGCTGAATCAAATGCATACAGAAGTATACATTTTTGGATGGGATTTGGGTCAGAGAATCCATTGTTGGCATCATTTTTGACCAAAAATGTTGTTTTTTGACAAAATCACAAAGCTATTAAAGCCAAAATAGACCTCAATCATGCGCATGTGGCCACAAAATAGATTTTCTGTGTTTTAAAGTATGTTTAAATCCCAAATAGACCTCGATCATGGGAAAATAGTAAATGTTTGCGCGCTACGTGCACATTTTTTAGTCGGTAAAAGTATTGTTGGTTAATTTTTAATTTTCGCCCCACCAATATGAAAAACCTAGCTACGCCGCTGCATGCCCATGCTGAGAACATGCCCATGCAGTGTCCGATTTAAAAAATAAAAGTTACCTGCACAACAGCAATATTTCCTTGAAAATTTTTTTAAATTTTTTTTTAAATTTTTTTTTTCCCTTAAAATTGTAAAAATGGCTGAATATCACAATTTTACATGCACACAGGCAAATGTTTGCATGCACAGAGCCAAAGTTGCATACACTGTGCCCATGCTGACAACATGCCCACCCCTACACTCTCTGAAATTATACACTTTACTCCACAAAAATCACAAGTGTATATAATAATATAATTGTTGTACATTTTTATTTTTTGTGTGTATATTTAAAAAAAAATAGTATTCTCAAATATTCATAATTGAAGGGGTGGGTGCAATAAAGTGCTAATTTATTGCAGCCACCCCTTCAATTGTGTATGCTTATTGTTCCCGGGATAGCGGGGATTAGGGCCGGGACGTTCAAATTGCCGATGTACGTCCCGAGAACAGTCGTGTACGGTCCCCGCGGCGGGGCGGGGCACCATTTTGTGTACGTCCCCGCTACAGTCCCGGCCCCTTTACTAATCCCTTCTAAAAAATAACCTGGCCATTGAGCCGGCATGAACAATTGGGCAATATTTTGCTACACATCCGCACGGAATAAACCGTGCACTAGTACTACGCATTTTAATTGTAAATGAGTATGCGCACATCAGCTACGTGTATAGCAAGACGTTGCAAAATTTGGGGTTTGGAATGAAATAGTGGGTGCTTAATTAACATCATAATAAATTTTAACTTTGTAAAACGAAACCAAAAACAAACAAAAACAGTCAAGTCCTTCTAACTTATAGAATCAAATGCTGTTCAATGCTTCTTAATCTTTAGTGTTTTCTACCATTGAAGTGATGACGCCATCTTTGATGATAGTCTTTACTGTTACCGGCATTGACTGTTTTAGCTCTTCTGAACATCATCAACAATCCAGTCGACTGCTAACTGGCCTGCTGACACGTTTGGTCTTGTAAATGGTGAATCGCTACTGCTAGCATGAGCAATCGCTTCCTTTAATACTTGTGGACGTCGAACCTACTCTGCCTCCACCTCCTTGAACAAGATCTCTTCTACGGATGACAAGCCTTCTTTGTAAAGTATCCAGGAGACTGATAACCCAACTGACACATTTGATGTATATCAGAAGGTAAGATATACTTTTACTATAATTATATTTTTAAAATTTGTCTTGATTTGTATGCCTACTATATATAGCTACTTAATTGATAATACATGTATAATGACTTTTAAATACATGTACTTTTATTTCTGTCGTTATGCAGTCCCCTGTTAAACTCCAGTTGACGGACAACTCTGCGGATACATTTGGCCCATAGATTGTGAATCTCCTCTGCGCTGCCTAGCCCCAAGCAACAGGCCCCTTCTACTTGTAAACGCCAAACCTCTTCTTCCCCCTCCTTGAACCAACCCATTCCAAGCATACACGACTGATAAACCGGCTGACACAATTGGTGCCTCAAAAGGTACGTTAAATTTACACTCTTAGCCCTATTTTACACAAATAAGACAACATCAAATTAAAAGCATAACACATTCACTTCAAGTCAAATTCAAGTACAACCATATGTAAAGAACAGTTTCGTTTACAATTCCTTTCCTTCTTTGTACAGGCATTCAACTGTCCGAGTCCGCTGTCGGATCCACTGGAGACAACTTCTCATTACCAAGCAGAAACGGAGTGTTCCCGATTATTGCTATTAATGAAACTCTATACACAGGTCTACCTGCTTTTTAAACACGCTGATCAGGATAGCATGATTCACCGTCTGCAACAGTGCATCAAAGACATCAAGGCCTGGGCTGTTCTGAACAAAATGAAATTTGATGACGACAAGACTGAGATACTGTTCTTCGGCACACGCACCACTAGCAACGATAAACCGTCTTCACTGACAATTGGAAACGCAGACGTTTTGATGCGCGAACAGAAGCTCGCAATGAAGCTCGCAATCTAGACGTGATTTTCAGCACTAGCCTACAAATGAGTAAACATATATCAAACACATGTCGTGCTGGATGGGCTTGTAGACGAAAGATTGGTAAAATCCTGAGATATCTACATAAGTGTGCTGCGAAATAGATGTTTAATAAATAAATGATTATGATAATAGCAATATTTCAGGCTCTGTTTTTTCCCCCTATATTCTTGGGGATAATTTTCTCAGCATCCTTAAACACTAAGTTACGAACATTGCTATTTGTCTCAGAGAGAATGAATGATGACCGTCAGAATTGGTCATGCACATTAGGTTCTTCAGCGTTTAAAAAGTGACATGTCATATGGGGTCACTAGAGGTCATTAATCCATACAAAAATCAAGGTGTCCTGGTCTCTGACCAGATCCATGTCTAGTTCTTTCTTCTTTCTTTCTATCAGACCCATCTACAAAATGCTATTTTTTCTACAGTTTACATGCTACAATCACCAGACTTGGTCAGTAGGACCCCCTACCTGACTTACATATAGGGTCTTCAAAGTTAGGGGTCAAAGGTCACACAAAGGTCACTAGTGGTCAAAATGTGATTTTCACTTAAAACGCATTTCCAATTTAGTGAAATGACCTAGGATTGTCAAAATTGGTCCACATATTCCTTTTGACCGTACGCATATACAAAAGAACGGTTTTTTAAATTAAAAATCATTTGGGGTCACTAGGGGTCAAAATGTAAATTTTTACTCCTCGCACTGAAAATACTATTTTTTCGGGAGGAAATGACCTATGATTGTCAGAATTGGTCAAAAGATTCCTTGTATCCATGTACATATAGGGTCTTCAGCGATTAAAAGTGACATGTCATATGGGGTCACTAGGGGTCATTGACCTAAACAGGGGTAAAATGTAAGACATGCTCCGATTTTGACCGGTCATGTTTCATTTTGTAGGCATTGATAAGACAAGAAAAAAAGTCAATCATTTTCATGGGGTCAAAGGTCAACATAGGTCACTAGGGGTCAAAAGGTCAATTTTCATTCCTCGCACTCAAAATGCTATTTTTTCTACAGTTTACATGCTACAATCACCAGATTTGGTCAGTAGGACCCCCTACCAGACCTACATATAGGGTCTTCACAGTTTGGGGTCAAAGGTCACACAGGGATCATAAGGGGTCAAAACGTGATTTTCACTTAAAACGCGTTTGCAATTTAGTGAAATGACCTAGGATCGTCAGAATTTGTCAACATATTCCTTTTGACCGTACGCATATATGATAGTTCGGTTTTTAAAATCATAAAATATTTGGGGTCACTAGGGGTCAAAATATAAATTTTCAATCCTCGCACTAAAAATGCTATTTTTTTCGAGAGGAAATGACCCATGATTATCAGAATTGATCAAAAGATTCCTTGGATCCATGTACACATAGGGTCTTAAGCGATTAAAGGTGACATGTCATATGGGGTCACTAGGGGTCATTGACCAAAACAGGGGTAAAATGTAAGACATGCTCCAATTTTGACCGGTCTTGTTTCATTTTGTAGGCAATGATAAGACAAGAAAAAAAGTCAATCATTTTCATGGGGTCAAAGGTCAACATAGGTCACTAGGGGTCAACAGGTCAATTTTCACTCCTAACACTCAAAATGCTATTTTTTCGGGAGGAAATGACTCATGATTGTCAGAATTGGTCAAAAGATGTCTTGGATCCATTAAAAGTGACATGTCATATGGGGTCACTAGAGGTCATTAATCCATAAAAAATCAAGGTGTCCTGGTCTCAGACCAGAACTATGTCTAGTTCTTTCTTTGTTCGTTCTTCGCCATACCTCGTACTCGAGATACAGAAAGATAGACCTATACTCTTTAAATGTATTTGGTTAGACTTTAAGTTCCAACAACACCACGCCCCATTAACAGAAAATTATAGTGGTATAGCTTTCGTTGATTTTATACTAGTGGATTGTGGATCTGTCCTATCTAATTCCATTTGTTTTATCATTTATCAATCTTGTATCCATAGGCCTATAACTTATAAGGGTAGTAATCATGGACAACTTGGTCCAAGTCCAGGTACCAGTATCTACGTTTCTCAACAACCCACAATTGGATCAACGCGTTCTTAACAAACATGTAAGGGAGATTTGGCATGACATAATATTGCGGATCAACCTAGACACATCTAACGGTAAACCAGTGACAGTTATAAACCCACTCATAATCGCTGTAGTCGCGACAATGAAATTATACATGGTATTGAATCATAATCTGTCCAAATGCAATTATTGAATCATTAGAGCTACGGTATGTGATGTAATATATTGGTGAATTGGTTAGTTCTAAGGCGAGAACTCTAGCCAATCAAACACTCATTTCGTGCCGCCATCGCATAGTTCCCAAGGACAGGTCTTCCGGATTAGCCGACGAGGACAACAACACACTTTGAACAAAGACGAGGGGGCGTACAACATAAGGACCAGTAAGAAGGTTGTCAGTCTGATGAAGACTCCAGTAGAACAAGAAATCGAGAAGTTGCCAGTATGCGTTCCAAAGCAATAAGATTATCTTTAAAAGGGCACATCTTGACAAGTTTAAAATAAACATGAACAGGTTGTTACCCCATGCAACCAATGTACTTTTTTAAGGAACGATCTTTCTTGACAGTCATCCTGGTTAAGCCCCTATCACAATATATCGTTATCGACTGAAGCAATAAGATACATGTTGCTTTACAGTGTTCCTGAGCTAATTATTCATTAGCCCAATTGGGTGACTTTTGAAATAATATCATGAAATTCCTAAGTGTCACTTTATTGCGTTGTACCACTTTTGGTCATGTGTTATCATATAGAATCCGATAAATTTAGCTACTTTTTGACAGATCTGTTTGTTATCCATAATATCTTAGAACATTGAGCTGCTATTTGTCCCCACAAATCGGGCTACAAAATCAGCAATAAGCATCACATTGGATAGCAGAGTCGCCAAATAGCTAGGCCTATATCTTTGCAACCCATGGGTATCTCCCAAGAGTAATTAAGAGGTTTTAAAGCGGGAGAGCAAGGCGAGCAGAGCAATCCAAATTTCCGCTTGTCATTTTAACGCACAGTGTCGTATAACATGTGTATGGGCAAATACACTTTATTAACGATAACTCACCCGGCCGGCACTTTATGATTTTTAATCATTTTCATGCTAAAGTAGACAAAACAACTTTAACCCCCTTTCCTGGAAAATATTTGCCTTTGTAACGCCAAGTGCAAAGAGTTATAGAATACATATAGTGTATAGTATCAAGATGTCTTCATGTTCGACAGTGTCGCATAAAGTTGCCAGTTGCCCGTCAATGATCAACATTCCAGCCCATTGTCATGTCATGGATTTAACGCATTCCAATCTGCCAATAACAGGTGGGAATTTGCAACTGCCTCACGGGCCCGGTCCGCATTAAGAAGACCTTAGCTTCCATATAACGACTAACATTCCATGCCATTGTCATGAAGTACCGCATTCCACATAACAGGTGGTAATTTTGATATAACCCATAAGTTGTTTACAGGCCCAGTCAGGATTTCTATAGAGCATTCTTCTTAGTCTTTGAGTCGTCTTTGCCGATTAATTGATCGGTCAAACAATATTCAACTGTATGCAAATTGTAACCATGGTAACGGCCACGGGTGGAATGTAGTCCTGCTGTAGCAGGTGCATTTTATATCACATAGTTGATCCCGTGCCGTCGATCGAATGGGTCATACCTGTTATAGCGCTACATGTAACACATAAAACCCCTACACAAATTAATTATATTATGTTTTAAGTATCGTTTACACGTTCAATTTATATGTGTTAAGTAATCGCTTACACGTTTCCGACTTCAATAATATTTCGCAAAACCGTTTTGCTTCAAAATATTGTCAAGGCCTTCACTATTGACTATTGTTTGATGTACAAAGTCAGCATCTGGGTCCTATTTCAAAAAGGCTATGATTAATCTTAACACTTACTTGCTAACAAGTGTTTCTCTAGCTCATATGAAGTGGTCCTATGTCAATTGTCTGAATTTTAACCCTTCTTGAGAAAAATGCTTAGAATGCAAAGATGTTGTATTAAGGTTTTTTAAGCTTTTAGCTTAATTACAATTTTAATATTCAAGTGATTGAATTATTCTGGAAGGAGAGACAAAACCACTGGACAAACCATTGGCAAATCTTCAGATGCATGGTTTTAATTACACATCGGTAGTGATCTATTTAAGAATTTCACCGCTAAGTAACCCCACAATGAGGTCAAGTTCAAACATCCGCATTCTAATGACGTCACATATATGATTAATTCTCTCTCAAAGTGACGAGATAAAAGTAGATGCAAAATGACAACAGTAATCAGTTAGCCGAATGTTAATAAAGTGTTATTAAACAAAAGACTGAAGTTGCGTAAATTGGTTAAATACCATTTGATTTGATTAAATGACCGGTTCGCGCGACGGGAAAACGAATCATTTGGCATTTATAATTGTTTCTGACTCGGGTAGTATTATGACAAAGTAAGCTTCTAATCCTGAAAATGAAAGAATGACGATGGACTACGTAAAGCGATATCTTATAATTTATCAATAACACATTTTCACGAACTATGATATTATGAGTGTATTTCACCGGCGTTCCCATCCAATCTAACCATGAGGAATCATAGTCACGATGAGACATTTACCATAAGGTATTAAACTTACAATGTCTGACTCTGATTGATATAAAGATCTTCAGAAATCTCGGGTCCAAGAGGACTACTCTTTCACTTTAAACTAAAATAATGGTTTATAAGCTGTAATCAATGCATTTTAAGGTCCACATTTTTACATTGATAATTTGCCGTCAAAAGACGACGAAATTTAAAACAAACAAGTTACCAATGCATTGATTTGTTTTTATTGTCATAAGCAAGTCCCAGGTTAAATAATATTGTCTTTGGCTTGTTTAATTTGGAATGAAAAATATCGGGGAGGAAAATAATAAACGTTGATTGGGATGATTTAAAAAAAACCCAATTAGTATCATTCAGGGAGGATTAGGCTTAAAAATCCAGGCCCGCAACTAGGGGAGTTACGGGGGGGGGGGGGGGGGGGGGGGGGGGGGGGCTGAAAAAGGTTCCACATCTTGATGAAAAGGTCCACTTTTCCAAATTCGCCCCCTGGTAAAAAGGTCCACATTTTTAGGGAAAGGACCACTTTTAACCAAATTCGCTCGCCCCCCCCCCCTCCTCGAACAAATCCTGGTTACAGGTCAACCATGATGCACTCTCACACCGGGACCGCAGACGGGCTCCTATTTATACAGATTCATTTATTATATACGCATCTAATATAAAGCTATAGAGAAGCCTTATAAAACCGTAATCATAAATGCTTTGACAATTCTAAATATAAATTATGTAATCAACCAATTTCAGCATTCAAAGTGTAATAGAATTTCATAAAATGAGTTCAGTGAAGAATTCATGTAAAAGACAATACATTGTATGACTGAGTAGGCTCTAATGCAACGGGCCAATAATGACACAGTCATACACTTTCATATAACAACATAAAAGTACGAAAAACCTTCACGTTGCATTGAATTAATATTAAAACGGATGGAATATTCAGTAATGTTGACAGCATAATACAAAAAGTGCACGTCACCTAATTTGATGAATGTGATATTACAAAAAGTCATGTTTTTATTACCAACATGTACACTATAATAGACCTACTCTCTAAATGTAAAACGAGTGGAAAGAGTGGAAATTCACTCGAAAAGGAGTGAAGGGAATGAAACGCAGGATAACCCGTTTTAGAGTGGAACATTTACACTCTAAAATGAGTGTGAAAGTTAATTTTTCACTCATAATAGAGTGGAACATTGTCATATAAAATCCCCTTTCACTCCTTTTAGAGTGTTTTTCTCCTTGAAAGAGTGGAAAACCACTCTTTTACATTTAGAGAGTATAGACCTGTATATTATAGTCTAAATAAGACAGTGCCATTACCCATTGTCCTATAGCCCCATCCCTGCCATTCTATAGTTTTAAAGTTTTCTACTTAACCTAAATCTAAGCTGACCCTGAGTTAGCCATAACCTTATAAAACCCAAACATTATAATTATAACCATAACCATAACCACAAACCCAACTATAGCCCTAGCCCAGACGTAACCTTCCCTAGTCCTAACCGTATAACCTGAACACTAATTCGGGCAATAACAATACCCATAACCCGAACCTTAAGCATTACCGTAACCATTACCCATATCATTTAACCCTAACCCTAACCCTATAATCTTAACCCTAACCATTAGCCTACCATATCATGACCATAACCATAACCATAACATTAATCATTACCCTAACCATTACTCTTACCTATAACCTCAACCCTAACCTTTGCCCTAACCATTAGCATACCCATGACCATAACCATAACCATTAGCATACCCATTACCATAACCATAACCATTACCATTACCATTACCATTACCATTAACCATAACCATAACCATAACCATTATCATTAACCATAACCATTACCATAACCATACCACACTCTATTAACCCTGATCACAACGCTAACCATAAACCCAACTCTAAAACAACCCAGCCCTTGAACTCTAGCCCTAAAACCTAAACCTAACCCTTAACATAATCATGACCCTATATCCCTAAACCCTAATCCTGTCCCCAGCTCATCATTCCTAAAATAAAATCTGAACACTAAACTTAATGTTTGATTCCCATCCTAACATAATTTCTTATTCTTTTAATGCCATAATATGAAAGATTGTCAAGCCTAGTCAACATTAAACCGTCAACATACTTTAATCAAAAAAGGCTATGTGTTTGCACCAACAGGTTTCATTCATATCAGCTGATGTATGTACAATATCGTATATTGGCCGTAAGGGTTGGACAGGCTTAACACGGAAAGCCCTAAGTTCCTTGAGAAAACATAACTACTAGACTCAATAAAAATAAGTCAAGTCTAATTCCATATCATTCTATTTAGGTCACGTTAGGAGGAGCTTCGGTCCGTTTCAAAACTGTTATTTTCAATTTGTCATATGAGATCTGACCGCCTTTATAAGCTTCTAAAACTGTAACATCAAATTCATGTACCCTGAATGTTGATAAATTTACGGTAATGGCGGACGGTTCGAATCCCAATGGAAAGTACATTTTTATCTCATTCAATTTAAATTGTCGTTACAAAATATCAAAATCTTAACAATAATAACAAAAAATGAAATTAAACATGTAGCTACAATCTGGAGTTGCCAATCTTTAAAACGTAACCTCTTTTAAGAGGTTGCGTTTTAAAGATTAATTGAACTTTGATAAGATTTTTAAAAATCTTATCAAAGTTCAATTAATTTAAGTTGACAAAAAGCCTGCCTTAAAAATGTGTGACCTAAATAACATTTGTTATAGAGCATCATGTGTAAAGTGATTTCTGTCAATTTGAGGTAACCATATACATTATGATAACTGCGAACTATGTTCTTACACAATGATGATTCAAACTAAATATGAGCTCATCATCAGACCTGTTGATTGAATCATTGAGCATGTTATTTTACACATACTTTTGCAAGAACAGAACCACGTGCGTGTACAATAGAGCAAATATTTGTCTAAATCAGTTCCAAATGAGTCTCCCGCCACTAAACGAAACAATAAGCTTATATTGATCGTATTTTCAATTCTTCGTGTCTGACTTGGATTGGCTATAGACATTTGACATTTAAGAACTAAGTAAGCATACACCAAGCAATGGCGCAAAATAATTGTGACAAACACAAGCCTTAAGGAAAATAATATAGTAGGATTTTTAAAGACGCTATTTATCAAATAGAAATTGTTTACCTATCACAGAATTACGTTGAAATAGCCATGTTTCTAGTTATAATCTATAAGGGCGTGGCTCATAGTTACAGTAGGGAATGTCCCTGTATACGCAACCAGGCACCGCTATACTCTTATGAGAAGGTGCAATGCCGGTCTAATCATGTCAAGTATTTCTACTCTTTATAGATATCTGAAGTTATCTATTCGAAAATGCTGAAGGACAAATAGTCTATCTGGATCTGGAAACTATATAGGCCTATTTTAAATTGAGCCAATTCGAACTAACAAGAAGAGCATGCTTGTCTCACCCACACAGCACTAAATGTAAAACAGTATGCCAAGATCATTGCATTGATTTCCTTTTAGATACGTACATGTATGTACCGTACGAGTAATAGCGCTAAACGTTCTGGTTCGCGCCGAACCCCTCGGAAAACAGGATCAAGTGGCTTTTTCGAAAATAAAATGCTGTTTTTATACTGGAAAATGATGTTTGCCCTTATATTATTGTTTCTCTGTTGACCTTTAAATCAATATTTCACGCGGGCCATATTCTGTTTTCTATTGGTTCCTACCGCGAAAAATGTGCACACATAATTTATGCTAATTCCAGGCGTTGCAAAAACTTTATTTTACAAGCGAAATAATTTTTCTCTCAAATGAATACTGCTAATAAAGAAAATATACTTTCGTTTAGCTGTAGACTAGTAATATATGCATAAAATGCCATTAAATTAAGCAGACTATAAAAATATGTGACTTACCTTAACCAGTAAGTGTCATCTCACGTCCAATGGTAGCATGTCGAATTTGGCTATTGTCTGAATCGTAATCCCATCCCGTGAATAAATCATATCAGACGACACACACAAGTTGACTTTAGAGAAAGTGTCATGGTTTGGTGAGGCAAGTCTATCTCCCAGGCGAGGCAGATCACACACTACACTGATATTAAGCTCGTTCCCTTGCTCCTTACACGGTCATCAGACTTAAGTGAATGACACATTCGTCATTTAAGACTTTCCAGAAGCAACAAGCATACAGCAAGCGTGGCAGCAAGTTATAAAAAGTTCCACTTGAAGCGGCTTGGCTTGTAATAGAAGTTGAAGGGTAGAGTTGATTATTAGGCTGATTTAATGAGGGAAAAGTAACCTGTATTCAATTCAAGAATTGAAACTTGAACTTGAGTAGAAATCTTTCCTTTGCTTGATGTTGTGTTGTTGCTAACTTTCGTCTCCCTGTTCTTACTCAACTTTCAGTGCAGTGTTGTTGAAGAGCCTGCCTCGAGAGCCCGCTACCAGGACAGGAACCTGGCAAGAAAAGGAACGATGACTCGCCGACCGACCAGATCCCCCTAACATTTGCGTCTTTTGAATAGACCTATTAGCTATTATTGCCTAATAGCTATGATATGCATACTAATTATAAAAAAGTCATATCTATGTCTCACACACAAAACTGTTTTCTTAACATTAGGGATGGTGTGATGCTATTACAATACACTTTGTTCCAAACAAAAGTAACCGGTACTTTTTTCAAGTGGGATTTAAAGTTAAAAGATATAAATAATAAAAGTTTTGATTTTTCCCTGCAATGCCACCCATGTAATAATTACAGGCTATTGCGTTGTGAGAACGAGTACGATGCACCGTTATAGTAAACCATTTAATCCGGGGGTACCACTATCAAAAAATATTATACTAAATCGTATATGTACAGTATACTTTCAGATGGAACTTAATCTTATAAAATAGACCAGTAGCATAATCTCTCAGCAGGTCTCATCTGGTACATGGCTTGAAAAAACCCAGGCTGTAAAAAACGTTACGGCGCTTTTCACCCCCCCCCCCCCCCCCCCCCCCATGCCATGTCTTGCTTGTCATTTTGGGAATTCATTACCACCATGGACCAACGTACGCACCCACAAACCAATTCGCGATGTTAACACATGATTTATCACAAATAGCCTTAGAAAACTTCATTGTGGTCAGACGTAAATACATATAGAATTGGAAGGAACAAATCTGACTTTCGCAACGCTCCAACTTATAGTAGCAGCCAATTCACTGAAGTTGCACCCCGGCCCAACACTCACTTCGAACACTTAGACTTCCTTGCTTTATCATGTTTATTGTAATGGGTTTCCTCCAGGTATTCAATCTTCGAGAGTTCTCAATTATTGCAATTAACTTAATAATACCATGAAAGAATACAGAGCCATTATAATACATCAAATTGAATGACAATAACATATCCGATGAGGGATGAAGAAATGCTATTTGTGTTTGTCAATTTTCGCTCAACAAGTAAAAATGCGCGCTGGCGGTCTGTTCGTAAAGAAAAAAACCATTACAATTTAGTGAATATAACCGTAAACATTGACATATTATTATGTTTGACGTAACTCTGCAGATAGTGCCAAACCTCTTAAAGAGTCCCAAAAACTGGGTCAGAAAATGGACAAGATTTACACTTTGGTTAAAATAATGTGAATTTCTTCATGATATTTCCTGATTGGAGAGTGTATGTATACAGTTTTATGAGAGTCCAATGCAATGATTTGCCGTTCGGGATTTAGGCAAAATTTGTATTCTGTTCATGTTCAAGGTATCTGATATATTAATGCTAAAAATCAATATGACATTAATCCGATAAATGGTTTTTGTTAGCTAATTGTTTAGTTTGTGTTTAGCAATATTTTTAGCTCTATTATAGGAGGGTTCCTGTTATCATGGGTATGACATTTGTTAGATAGCTCCGACTGAAGTAAACGTTTTCATGGAATGGATGCTTAGCAGTGTCGTAGCTAGGTCTTCAATCGGTCCTACATGTTTTACATGCATTTCAATGATCAGTAGATGTAGGGTCCATGTGTGTGTGTAAATGCAAGCAAAGCAAGAAAATGAATGAAAGTAACTAGCAAATATGGGGACCTCGCAACTCCAACTCGTACTCGCACTCACAACTCGTAACTCGCAACTCGCACATTGTCCAAACCCGATTATCCTTAGGTGTAGTACTTTTCTGATTCTTACTCGCAAATCGTACTCGCAACTCCAACTCGCTACTCGCACTCCAACTCCAACTCGCAACTCGCAATTCGCGACTCGCAAATTATCCTCAGGCGACAACATTCTTAAATATAAACTATAAAGGATTTATTTGCTTTATTTCAAAAGTTACCAGCTCTCCCGTTTTGGACCCAGTTTTTTGGATCACGCAGTATTTCAAACATAAGACTTAATCCAAATGCTCATATTCTAACGCAAAAAGAAGGAAATGATGCAATTAAGAAGATGATTACTTACAGAAATTATTACTCTCGAAAGGGAGTCCAGCCTACATGTGACTCTATGTCAATATTGACTCCATTTGAAGAGTCACAAGACTTCCTTGAAGAGTCATGCATCATGACTCTCCAAAGGAGTCAGTAAATGTTGACTCTCCAAGGGAGTCATGTGACTCAATATTGACATAGAGTCACATGTAGGCTGGACTCCCTTTATAGAGTAACCCTGACTCCAGTTTGGCTTTCAGTGTTGTTGCAGTAGCTTCCCAACCAATTCCCTCCTCTGTTCCAGTCTACCGATGAGATTGTTGCAGTAGCTTTTCATCACATTCCCTCCTCTATTCCAGTCTACCGATGAGATTGTTGCAGAAGCTTTTCAACCAATTCCCTCCTCTATTCCAGTCTACCGATGAGATTGTTGCAGTAGCTTTTCATCACATTCCCTCCTCTATTCCAGTCTACCGATGAGATTGTTGCAGAAGCTTTTCAACCAATTCCCTCCTCTATTCCAGTTTACTGATGAGATTGGTGCAGTAGCTTTTCATCACATTCCCTCCTCTATTCCAGTCTACCGATGAGATTGTTGCAGAAGCTTTTCAACCAATTCCCTCCTCTATTCCAGTCTACCGATGAGATTGTTGCAGTAGCTTTTCATCACATTCCCTCCTCTATTCCAGTCTACCGATGAGATTGTTGCAGAAGCTTTTCAACCAATTCCCTCCTCTATTCCAGTCTACCGATGAGATTGTTGCAGTAGCTTCCCAACCAATTCCCTCCTCTATTCCAGTCTACCGATGAGATTGGTGCAGAAGCTTTACAACCAATTCCCTCCTCTATTCCAGTCTACCGATGAGATAGGTGCAGCAGCTTTTCAACCATTTCCCTCCTCTATTCCAGTTTACTGATGAGATTGGTGCAGTAGCTTTTCAACCATTTCCCTCATCTATTCCAGTCTACAGATGAGATTGTTGCAGTAGATTTCCAACCAGTTCCCTCCTCTATTCCAGTCTACCGATGAGATTGTTACAGTAGCTTTTCAACCAATTCCCTCCTCTATTCCAGTTTACTGATGAGATTGGTGCAGTAGCTTTTCAACCATTTCCCTCATCTATTCCAGTCTACAGATGAGATTGTTGCAGTAGATTTCCAACCAGTTCCCTCCTCTATTCCAGTCTACCGATGAGATTGTTACAGTAGCTTTTCAACCAATTCCCTCCTCTATTCCAGTTTACTGATGAGATTGGTGCAGTAGCTTTTCAACCATTTCCCTCATCTATTCCAGTCTACAGATGAGATTGTTACAGTAGCTTTTCAACCAGGTCCCTTCTTTATCCAGTCTACCGATGATATTGGTGCAGTAGCTGTTCAACCAGTTCCCTCCTTTATCCAGTCTACCGATGATATTGGTGCAGTAGCTTTTCAACCAGTTCCCTCCTCTATTCCAGTCTACCGATGAGATTGTTGCAGTAGCTTTTCAGCCAGTTCCCTCCTCTATTCCAGTCTACCGATGAGATTGTTGCAGTAGCTTTTCAACCATTTCCCTCCTCTATTTCAGTCTACCGATGAGATTGTTGCAGTAGCTTTTCAACCAATTCCTCCTCTATTCCAGTCTACCGATGAGATTGGTGCAGTAGCTTTTCAACCAGTTCCCTCCTCTATTCCAGTCTACCGATGAGATTGGTGCAGTATAGCTTTTCAACCAATTCCCTCCTCTAATCCAGTCTACCGATGAGATTGTTGTAGTAGCTTTTCAACCATTTCCCTCCTCTATTCCAGTCTACCGATGAGATTGTTGTAGTAGCTTTACAACCATTTCCCTCATCTATTCCAGTCTACCGATGAGATTGTTGCAGTAGCTTTTCAACCATTTCCCTCCTCTATTTCAGTCTACCGATGAGATTGTTGCAGTAGCTTTTCAACCAATTCCTCCTCTATTCCAGTCTACCGATGAGATTGGTGCAGTAGCTTTTCAACCAGTTCCCTCCTCTATTCCAGTCTACCGATGAGATTGGTGCAGTAGCTTTTCAACCAATTCCCTCCTCTAATCCAGTCTACCGATGAGATTGTTGTAGTAGCTTTTCAACCATTTCCCTCCTCTATTCCAGTCTACCGATGAGATTGTTGTAGTAGCTTTACAACCATTTCCCTCATCTATTCCAGTCTACCGATGAGATTGGTGCAGTAGCTTTTCAACCAGTTCCCCCTCTATTCCAGTCTATCGATGAGATTGTTGCAGTAGCTTTTCAATCAATTCCCTCCTCTATTCCAGTCCAAGCTTCTCGTTAGGTAAAATATTATGGGGTCCACTGGACCCCATAATCTATACCAATTCTCAAAATTATGGGGTCCAAGAAGAAATTATGGGGTCCAAGTAAAAAATGCAATTTTCGAATTGTGACTTCGGAATCGGATACGGAGTGGTTAAACGGGGACTACAGCGCTGAAATGTCTAACAATTGTCTACTCTATTTGTTTTGTTTTGATGTATGCATTCAACGAAGACTACGGAGTACGGACACGACGAAATCATTTGTAGATGAAGTGAAAACATAGACGATGGTCGAGAGTTGTACAAGGAAGACCGAGAATATTTAATATTTTATTACCAAGTATATTTTGATTCGGATTGTGACGAAAACTAATATTTGTTAGCTTACACGTGCCAAATTATTTTGACACACGATTAAAAATTATTGCGTCCAGATGGACGCAATAAAGAGTCCAGTTTAAAATGTATTGCGTTTTTAGCAAAAATATTGCGTCCCCAGACGCGAAAACGCAATGTAACGAGAAGCCTGTTCCAGTCTACCGATGAGATTGTTGCAGTAGCTTTTCAACCAGTTCCCTCCTCTATTCCAGTCTATCGATGAGATTGGTGCAGTAGCTTTTCAACCAATTCCCTCCTCTATTCCAGTCTACCGATGAGATTGGTGCAGTAGCTTTTCAACCAATTCCCTTCTCTATTCCAGTCTACCGATGAGATTGTTGCAGTAGCTTTTCAACCAACTCCCTCCTCTATTCCATTCTACCGATGAGATTGTTGCAGTAGCTTTTCAACCAATTCCCTCCTCTGTTCCAGTCTACCGATGAGATTGTTGCAGTCGCTTTTCAACCATTTCCCTCCTCTATTCCAGTTTACCGATGAGATTGTTGCAGAAGCTTTCAACCAATTCCCTCCTCTATTCCAGTCTACCGATGAGATTGTTCCAGAAGCTTTTCAACCAATTCCCTCCTCTATTCCAGTCTACCGATGAGATTGTTGCAGTCGCTTTTCAACCATTTCCCTCCTCTATTCCAGTTTACCGATGAGATTGTTGCAGAAGCTTTTCAACCAATTCCCTCCTCTATTCCAGTCTACCGATGAGATTGTTGCAGAAGCTTTTCAACCAGTTCCCTCCTCTATTCCAGTGTACCGATGAGATTGTTGCAGTAGCTTTTCAACCAATTCCCTCCTCTATTCCAGTTTATCGATGAGATTGTTGCAGTAGCTTTTCAACCAATTCCCTCCTCTATTCCAGTCTATCGATGAGATTGTTGCAGTTGCTTTTCAACCAATTCCCTTCTCTATTCCAGTCTACCGATGAGATTGTTGCAGTAGCTTTTCAACCAATTCCCTCATCTATTCCAGTCTACCGATGAGATTGGTGCAGTTGTTTTTCAACCAGTTCCCTCCTCTATTCCAGTCTACCGATGAGATTGGTGCAGTAGCTTTTCAACCAGTTCCCTCCTCTATTCCAGTCTATCGATGAGATTGTTGCAGTAGCTTTTCAACCAATTCCCTCCTCTATTCCAGTCTACCGGAGATTGTTGCAGTAGCTTTTCAACCAATTCCCTCCTCTATTCCATTCTACCGATGAGATTGTTGCAGTAGCTTTTCAACCAATTCCCGCTTCTATTCCAGTCTACCGATGAGATTGTTGTAGTAGCTTTTCAACCATTTCCCTCCTCTATTCCAGTCTACCGATGAGATTGGTGCAGTAGCTTTTCAACTAATTCCCTCCTCTATTCCAGTCTACCGATGAGATTTGTCCAGTAGCTTTACAACCATTTCCCTCATCTATTCCAGTCTACCGATGAGATTGGTGCAGTAGCTTTTCAACCAGTTCCCCCTCTATTCCAGTCTATCGATGAGATTGTTGCAGTAGCTTTTCAACCAGTTCCCTCTCTTTTCCAGTCTACCGATGAGATTGGTGCAGTAGCTTTTCAACCAGTTCCCCCTCTATTCCAGTCTACCGATGAGATAGGTGCAGCAGCTTTTCAACCATTTCCCTCCTCTATTCCAGTCTACCGATGAGATAGGTGCAGCAGCTTTTCAACCAGTTCCCTCTCTTTTCAAGTCTACCGATGAGATTGGTGCAGTAGCTTTTCAACTAATTCCCTCCTCTGTTCCAGTCTACCGATGAGATTGTTGCAGTAAGTAGCTTTACAACCAATTCCCTTCTCTATTCCAGTCTACCGATGAGATTGTCGCAGTAGCTTTTCAACCAGTTCCTTCCTCTATTCCAGTCTACCGATGAGATTGTTGCAGTAGCCTTTCAACCAATTCCCTCCTCTATTCCAGTCTACCGGGGATTGTTGCAGTAGCTTTTCCCGGATCTATTTAAAAAACCTAATTTTGAGTTAAATTGAGTAATCAAAATTGAGGTTACTATTGCAATTGCATAATGATATGATTATCAGAATAAGTTTTGATATATTTTTCCGAAGTGTATGATAGATAATTGATTCGCTGGCACAGCATTCTACATTGTAAAACGATCGCTCTCGTCCTTATTCGTGCACCGCCCTTATCGTCTGCGTCGTTCGAGGAGTGGTGCACTCATTCAAACACTAGCAATTACCACGTCAGAATGCACTGTAGCTCATACATTATCCATACATCATTTTACCGTCTTCATGTCATTAAGGTATGCTCCCCCCCACCCCACACCCCAAAAAAGAACAGAAATTCCAATCACCACATAGAACAGTCAAACAGTGGGAGAGTAGTTGCAAAGGTTAAACCATGGCAAGTAGTAAGGGCTCTTATTACCTGCCATGGTTAAACCTAGCCTTTTAACAAGGCTTTGTAGTGCATGGCGGTCGATAGGTCGTCATACAACTCTCTTAGCTCGGCGCTCGACAAGTAATTTTTCGAGGTGTCTTTGACAAAGACTAGGTTAAAACCATACCAAAGGCCACTACTCCATGTTTAAATCAATCATTTTTCCACAACACATATTGATCTCTAATCGCTGTATAAAAATATCAATCTCGTACGCCTACATGCCAGGTAATGGTAATAACCAATGCAACTTCTTGCAACCCTTTCTTTCTATAGTCATGCTACTTTGAATTGTTTGATTAGCAGATGATAGGATATGAATATGGACTAACTCTTCTGTGATTATAGGAGTAACCCTATGTCTCTGACGCCCAAATAGCACCGGACAATAGTCAACTTGATATCGAATTGCTCCCATATAGGCAATCAATCTGATGTAGAACACAACAACAGCTTACCCGACCTCATCCACAGTATAAATGAACGCATCATCAACATTGATAAATGGAACAGCTCTCTGCGCCTCGAAGTGCCGGTTGAATCTGAAACGTTCGAGACAGGGCCGAATGTAAGACAGAGTACGTTAGATAGAGAACGGTGACCCGGTCTGAAGTGAAGCCAAAGTCATATCTGCCATGTCAACACAACAAGTCACGCGATCATGTAATCAGCAAGAACAAGCGCGAATTGTCTTATGGTCAGTACCAAGATCTTCCTCAACCGCTTTTGAGCTCTGCATGAGTCAAGTGAGCGATTCTGTAATTTGGCACGAGCCGTTTCTTTGCGCAATGTGGTTTGGGACCGATCGACGCTTTCCTCCACCTGGTGCGGATGGATGGGCCGGAGACGACGGTCTAGGGTTCGAATCCCGTGCTAAATCTATTGGTCTGGATATCGAGACAGGGTACGATGCCTATAAAAGTTCCTATCCGTGGGTAAAACAGGAATTGGAGGGCGACTTCCCTGGTAAACGATTGGTCTTCTGTAAAGATATTACCTATGCTATTTCAACCAGATACGACGCCATACCACAAGGATATCGTCATACGTTCTTAATCAGACATCCATATAAGGTTCTGTCCAGTTGGAAGCAACTCTTCACCAACGGACTCAAAGTTCCCGTGGAGGAGTTTAAATTAAACAGTTTGCCAGAATCGTCGATGCCATCTGGTTATGCCTTCAAGGAAGCGTATGATCTTCTGCAGCATGTGAAGCAGCACCATGACTCCAAGCCCGTTATAATCGACGCGGACGATTTGCAGACCAATCCGGAGCAGATATTGAAGGCGTATTGCACTGCAATAGACATTCCATTCAGCAATGATTTGCTCAGCTGGAAAAATGGTAAAGAGATTGCTACCAAGTGGAATATACCGCGGTACTTCTTGCAAGGCAATAAGCTGGGAAGGTGGTATGAGGCGGCTTTTGCAAGTGAAGGATTTCAGAAACCTAAACGAACGCCATCGAGGTCTGAGCTGTCTGAAGATATTCTGGAATGTGCGGACGCGATAATGCCGTACTACGAGGAGATGTATAAAGAAAGATTGATATGAACAGAAAAAGACTATCCCGAGGATAGTCTATATTTGAGGTACACATTAGGCCTGTATATAAGGCTGTAAGACCCTTTCCATCAGTAACCTCGGCCCCTTATATATTTTGAAAATGTAACTAAGGCAACTGTTAGGAGACCCTAATGAAAACAAATAAACACAAATTTGTACATTTCTCATCAAAAGACCTTCTTTTTTGACAATTTTGAAAATTTGTCACGAACCTAGACGCTGACCTTTAATATACACAGATGACATGCTGTAGCTATCAGAACAATTTAAGACCGTTTTTATTCAAATCGGTGTTTCAAAATAAAGTCACCCCATTTAAGAATTTGAAAGGAGTGAAATTTCGGAGTAATTCTGTTAAATACCCTTCACAGAGGTATTCATAGTGCATGATTTTTAAGAACGACGCATACTACCGATGTTGGTGTGTAGGGTATAACAGAATTATGCCGAAATTTCAGTCCGATTGAAATTTCACTCTATAGATTGAATATGTTCAATCTTTTAGCATGTTTAAGATCTTTCCCTCAGCACAATCTTTAAGATTGACTTTTCAATCTTTTGATTTAAGAGAGTAATACCTAAGTTATATTAGTCTCAGGCTAAACACAATCGGATCAGAAGCTAATATCAACTTTAGTCATCCCTCGTCCTCCTGACAGGGCCTAAAATAAGGGAAAATCTCAGCTGCACATATTTTATTTAGCAACTGTGACACCAACGCCCTGATCTCACCCCGACACCCCCCCCCCCCCCCCCAACACATTAGTGTGGCTTTTTTAACAACATCATTTTGGGAAACAACATTTGCATTGATTCAGCTAAAACACATTTATTTGCTAAAGTCGTAAGTTTGGCCCACATGATCTAAATATTGTATAGGACTACGCTTATGTGTGAACAAATTAAAATTAAACGATGACAAAACGGAACTTATCATGTTCACAACTCCAAGAATGCACACTAAAATCAATGACAATCATATTCAGATTGCCAATGCAAGCATTACGTCTGCACATTCTGCTCGAAACCTGGGCATTGTCCTTGATGACAACATGAAAATGGCTGAACAAGTAAAGAAAATATGTCAGTCAGCATATTTTCAAATTCGTAATATTTCTTCAATCAGAAAAATCTTGTCTGATGACACTGCTTCAATTCTCGTTCATGCCCTCATCACCTCCCGTCTCGACAATGGAAATGCACTTCTATATGGCATTTCAAACGCCCTCCTTGATAACTCCAGCGAACACAAAATGCAGCTGCTCGTGTGCTTTCCAAATCTCGTAAATATGACCACATAACCCCAACTCTTATACAGCTTCACTGGTTACCCATTCGTCAAAGAATTGATTTCAAAATTCTTCTGTTAACATGGAAATCACTCAACGGACTCGCGCCATCTTATATTACCCAGCTACTCACTCCATATGAGCCGGCAAGGACTCTTAGATCAGCGAATAAACTTCTTCTGTCAGCACCAAAAACAATATCTTCGTATGGTGATAGAGCGTTTTCTTCATGTGCACCCAGATTATGGAACTCTCTACCTGTGGACATTCGTTGCTGTGTTTCAATCAATGCTTTTAAACACCGTCTGAAAACATATTTGTTCCAATGTGCATATCATGTTTAATTGTATTTTAATCCATTTTTTGATCATTGCTTCAGGTCACATGCTTATGTTTAATTGTTCATGTTTATGTTTGTATGTATAGCGCCTCGGAATAGGCTGCCTAGATAGACGGCGCTTTATAAATCCATTATTATTATATTATTATTTTACGTTTACAATACAAGGCATGATACATGATCCAAAATATCAGGGGCAGATCTAGGATTTTCAAGGAGGTTGGCAGTTTTCTTACTGAACATTGCGAGCGCGGAACACGAGTATCCGGGGTGCAGGGGGTGGGGCACACAGAAAACACTATGTAAAAAAATTACACAAATTATGTAAAAAATACACAATCTGTGTAAAAATAGAACTCCATAATACTATGTAAACAGTTGTGTTAAGCTTTTGCATAGGAATTTACACAAGCTTGGGTATATATCACATGTTTTATGTAAACTCTTACATAATAATTATGGAGTTCTATATTTACATAATTTTTTACATAGTGTTTTCTGTGTGGGGGTGTCCCTCGGTGGGGTTTCGAGGGGGCAGAGCCCCTTCGCTATGGGAATGTTATGAATTGAGTCCGCTAAAACACGATTTTAGCTGTATTTTGAGTTATTTCCCCTTCAATTTCTCAGAAATAACTGCTCAGGTGATCATTTCGACACATTCTTGTACTTCTGTTTGGTAACGTTCAATGTAGTTATAAATATTATAAAAAGGGCAACACATTATTTTGTTTTGTTTTTTAATTATTGTTTCACAAATGCAGTCAAACTAATTCGATGGGCAATGGGCGGGGGTTGCAAGGGGAATCGTCCCCTAATGGCTGTGGATTTTTTTTAAAAATTTAGTCCGCTAAAAACACAATTTTAGCTGTATTTTTTAGCTATTTTTCCATCAAATTACTGAGCCTCAGGCCTTTTGGGTTTTTTACTATTAAACAAGTATTTTCTTGAAATCACATTAAATTCAATAGCACTAAAAATTGAAAGTGATCAAAATGTTATCATTATTTATAACTACAATGCAGTTATAAATAGAAAGAAGGACAAAGCCTTATTGTCTTAGTTTTGTTGTTTAACTATTGTTTCAAAAGTGTGGTCCAATTAAATTTGATTGGCAAGTGCGGGAGTTAAGGGGGAAGAGCCCCTTGGCGTGGCATTTTTGAAAAATTTAGTCCGCTAAAAATACAATTGTACCTTTATTTTTACGTTTAGCAAGCATTTTCTTGAAATCTAAAAGTGATTATTCTGACACATGTTTATACTTTGGTTTGGGAAAGTGTTTGTACGAGGGTCGTTCAATAAATAATGAAAGTGATCATGGTATGGGATGCATGAGTGATTCTATTGAGGGATAATGTGATCAATACAAAGTATGAACCTTTGTCTTTCAAACAATACACTTTTGGATTGTTAGATACCTTTGGTTATGTAATGTCATTAACATAAACACAATAGGTTTCATACACTGACTGAAATCGGTCAATTATTTGGCTGGATATGTACTATGTTGAAAATGGGTTGATTGATACATTTGCGTATATCTCGGCAATGCAAGCATAAAAACAGATAACACTTGGCACATAGTTAGAACACACACTTAGCTCTGCTTGACATTATTTTTTAGATCTGAATTCCTTAACACAAACAAGAAGGGACCATCTCAAATGCGCTCTTATTTAGCAAAATCCGCAATAATATACCTTTGAAAACAACAAAGGATAAAGAACAATGGAGGGATTATAGTTTAGTAAATTTTTGTGGGATGTAAAGCAATAACAGTAGGGATTTCAAGAGGAGCTGTTCATAAAATTTCCTCAAACCATTGAAATTATGTGACGATTACTTTAACAATACATGTATAGTAGCTCTGAAGATAACAGTAATAAGAGAGGTTGTGGCAGCCATCTTTGATTGATACATTCATGTATATCTTTATTTTGACTATCACAATATTTAAACACATTGATTTAAGCATTTTTTATTATTTCTGATTAGAATTTGAAGGCACAGTAAGCTTTTATCTGGTAAATTTCATGATTTTAGCCATTTGTTCAAAATGATCTGCCGTCTGCGCATGCGCACATTTTCTGCAGGTTTCATGCGAATATGTTCGGAAAATTAGTTAACTATCATATGGAATCTCCCAAACTGGTTAATTGCTTGGATTTTTCATAAATTGTTTGATTTTCCGCAATATTAGTGATTCGCTGACTGGGCATTTTTCAATGAAAATTGGCTATTTGAAATACTGATATTTGTATACTTTTTATTCGATTGCCTCTCCTTACTTTTTCCTCCTATACTACATACATCAAATTACACAGGGATTAAAGTTATTGTCTTTTTATCATACTTACGCGGGAAAAAAAGGGATTTACCTGCTTCTGGTGTCATGTTATGCAATCTTCTTATCACATGTTTCATACAAATAATTCAAATTTCCAGCCAAATATCTGATTTAGTAGTGTCCCAAGTGTACTTACTTTGAGACAATGCTATGACGTCATAGTTCACACTTATAAATCCAAAACTGTACTGTTTGAAAGATAAAGGTTCATACGTTGTATTGATCACATTATCCCTCAATAGAATCACCCATGCATCCCATACCATGATCACTTTCATTATTTACTGAATGCCCCTCGTATGTAGTTACAAATAATATAGAAAGAAGGCAAATCCTTATATTGTTTTTGTATTGATTTATAAATATTGAAGAAAAAACTCCTAGTCCAACTTAATTTGTTGGGCGGGCGGGGGAGGGAAGGCGTTGATAGCCGTGGGATATTTTTTTGAATTTAGTCTGCTAAAAACACAATTTTTAGCTGTATTTTTAGCTATTTTCCCTAAAATTACTTTTAATCCTCAATAAGTTACTCGATCAGAATAAATATGAAATTCTTTAGTAGGATCTTAATTACTTTGCTTTGGTGTGAGCCATGGGTTGTTTCGGCCCTTTGGGTCATCCAAGGTTATGTTATACTTCTGGACTTTGAAACAAATACTATAGTAAGTATTTCATACAGTCATATTGTACCGTATCTTTCAGTTATGTCTCTTGATATAGGCCTTTTGTTATATCTGGTTTTACTCCTCTGTTATCTTTTTCAGTTTATTAACATTATTGGCAATCATTAGAAAGTAATTGATTGAAACTGATACTTTGTTGCCTTTTATGTTAACTTGAGTATGGTTCAATCGGTAGTTCTACATAGATGTTTCATTGTTTACCACAACTTATAAAATTTCCAAGAATAGTATAGTACATATTTTCTTCATGAAAATAATCTAAGATATTCATTGACAACAGAAAAATGCTGTGCTTTACTTAGATTATTCTAGAAATTTGTCTTTTTAAAACTTGTTTTGCAGTAAATACAATAAACCCAAATATTATGAAACCTTCAAAGATGTAAATCTTGCTTTTTGCAGATTAGTTTGTACACATTTTCATTACATGTATCTGAAGAAATGTTACACAAATCATATTATGTCAACACCAACCAAAACTGTACGCATAAAACACACAACATACGTATGACATACAGGGTGTATCAGAAAGAACTGTACCGAGGCAATATGATTTATTACAGTATGAATTCGATTGATATTGTTCAAATCGTTTTCACATTTATCTTGCGCAAACGCCCAGCTTTCATAAGAATTTTAAATTTTGAAAATCGGAAATTTCGGATGGAAAATACAGACTTTTTGGTAAAGATGGTAGATTTCAATTTTGGTCGAAATGATCAATTTAAAAATCTGTGAAATTTCTAACCCTACCTGAGATATCCTTCTGTCCATAGGACAGTGTTTATTTTTGGTCGTCATATCTCAACTTTTCACATCACTCTTGTATAACTTTTTATTATTTTCATACTTTTGTGGGTGAAAGTTGCAGATAAATTCTGATTTTTAATCCGCAAATAAACCAGGATTTGTTCTGCTTGAGTGGTTTTAACTTTCCTTTCTTTGGCGGGAGCTTTGAAATATATTGCTTATGTGGTGTGGGCTACATTGTTCAGAAATCGGTGAAAAAAAATTCACGTGCAAATAATTGTTTTGGATTCTAAAAAAAAGGCAAGATTTTTACAGATTTGTTTTGATTTTTACAGTCATTTTCAAGGTGAAAAAAGTAATATTTTTTAAAAAAAACAATACCCTACCTACCGACCCACTCCTGAGACCTAGCCCGTTTGCCAGAAGGCACAGGGTTTCTTGTTTCGTGGCCTCATGGGACATATTTTTGTAATGAACCCGTTTGAATTAAATTTTGTTTTCAAATGAACTTTACTTTTAATATAGCCTACATAATTAATCGCCAAATTTCAGCCTATAGAAGCGTCAAGCAAAGGATAACATGAAAGAGACGGGGGGGGGGGGGGGGGGGGGGGGAGGATGGTTATTATATTTTGATACAAAAATGATCCAATTTAGTTCAGTCATAATACAGATATGATGATTTGTGTGACTGTATCCCTCTACCGTTTGACCATGGATTTATCAGATCATTGACCATCACAATAGTCATTTCACGTCACAAAACCTAAATAGCGATGGGTTATGGGAAAATGGGGCAATTTGGGACACCTTAATCATTTTGGCATACAGTGTTTACAATTATTTCATTGAGGTATTAGGAACTATTTTCACAAAGCTTTGTGCTATTTTGATGTTTGAAAGATTACATTTTCTCTTTTTTTTAATTTGTCCCATTTTGCCCCACATGTTGGGGCATAATGGGACACGCTCAAAAACTGAATAGGCCTATGGGGTAAAATGGGACGCTTTTTGGCATCAATAAAGTATATTTGATGCATCTTTTTCTGGATTATCTGGTGCTACATACACTTGTGTGCAAAGTGTTAATTATTTAAATAATTAACTATGTAGTAAAACAACAATGATATAGCTATAGGGCCTAGTGCATTTTAACGCAGAACGTGAACACAGTTTGTATCAATACACTCAAAGCTATATAAAATATTCAATCATTTAACTTTGTTGCATCACATAAGTCAGTCTTATAACACCAATTTGATTGTGTCTTTTTATTATTATTATAGAACACCTTAAAACGGTGATAAATGAATGGATGGTTATGAAAGCTGTTATATTCCATAACAAATCAGTCTTATAACACCAATTTTAGTTTATTGGATTGCATTTCATATACAATTAAAATTGTATATGAAATGCAATCCAATACAAGTGTCCCATTTTACCCCCGGGGGTGGGGGTACTCGGATTTGGTTTGGTCGGGGGTGTGCCGCTGGAGATTCAAAACCCATACCCATTTCCAAGGGTGATTTTGGAAAAATCGGTACCCATTTTTAGGGGTTTTGCTTCATTTTAGACCAAATTTTCGCAAATTATCGGGAAAATAGACTTAATTTTTGCAAATTTTCGCGAAAATAGACACAAATTTCGCGAAAATAGACCCATTTGTAACAGGACCCATGTCTAAGGATTTTTCTGTTGAAAAGCCTAACCATGGCTAAGGATGTCTCATGAAAAAAAGACCCACTGGAGCTGCACGTCCCCGTATGCCTTACATACGTGAGTACCCACCCCCCCCCCCCCCGGATTTTACCCCGTGGCCGCGTCCCAATTTACTCCAGTTATATTTGTACACAAATAAAGCCGTTAGTTCAGGCATGGACTTATCTAAGGGACACATCATTTGATTTTGAAGGGGGGGTGGGCGCATGGAAGTTGGGGTCGGGCGGTGTGTTATTTTCGCCGCAGAAGTCCGCAACATTTTTTTTTCGGGGACAATTTTTTTTTTTTTTGCAAAGGCGGCAAAGTTGGTTTTTTAAGGTTTTACTGTTTTTCTTTACATTGAGTTGGGCGAGTCAGATTTTTTTTTTACTCAGCAGAGGGTCCGGGGGGGGGGGGGGGGGGGGCAGTCAAACATAATGTTGTACACATGCGTGACCAAAAAAACGCGTAAAAAGGGGTGTTTTTTCAGTGTTGGACGCGTCACGCGCGTGACGCGTTAAGGGTATCAAAAACGCTGATTTTTAAGAAAAAGGGTGGCTTAAAATCCCGGCTTAAAATCCAGGTCGAACGTTTTTAGGGTAACTTATTTTGTTCCCCGTTAATAGACAAAACTTGTTTAGGGGTCTTATTCTGGCAAGAACTTGTTTAGGGGTCAAAATTTGCAAGGAAAGCGCGCTAAAAACTTGTTTAGGGGGTAATTTTGCTTGCAGGGTAAAACTTGTTTAGGGGGTGTCTGGAAAAAATTTGGTCACGCATGTGTACACCATTATGTTTGACTGGCTCCCCCCCCCCCCCCCCGGCAGAGGGTCAACATTATTTTTCTTTCTTGGTTGGTGGGCAAATTTTTTTCTCCGGCTTTAGGGACCGTTCATTATTTATGGTGGAGGGCGGTTGGGTAAACTATAGGGGGTCATGTAACTTTCATATGTTGAAATAGGGGGAGGTGGGGGTTATGTAACTTTTTAGTAAAAAGCTACTGGTTAGTAGGGGGTAGGTAATTTTAACATACGAGTCACGAATTTGTCCCCCCCCCCCCTCCACCATAAATAATGAACGGTCCCTTACCTAATTGTTTTGATGACTTTAACGATTTGCCCAAAAATGTGACACCACAATTTTGAATTGACTCACGACCGACAC
>CM069448.1:17873374-18108471 GCA_035610835.1 Ophiura sarsii | reverse complement strand
GTTATGTAAACAAAAGTAATCTAATTTTAGGGGGGGGGGGCTTACTTTTTTGACCCCTTTAGTTCTCATCCGGGCCAGAAACAAACAAACAAAAATAGAAAACCTAGCAGCCGACACCCGACGACTATAAATTAAACAGCGCCATCAGTTGAATTTTTCTTTAAAAAGTGAATATATAATTGCACTTGTACTTTCAACAATAAATTATTACAATTTATGTCAGTTTTAAGATAATAACAACTTTCGTTCAGTTATAAAATACAAAAACAAATACAAAAACATATTTTTGGCCAAATGCCTACAACATTTAAGAAATAATTAAATTAAATAGTTGATAAAATGAATTGATACATTTATAAATGCATAAATTCATTCAGGAAGTAATTTTGTTGTGAGTCATTCGGTTTCGAGGAATACATTTGGGGCGGACATATTTTGTAAACATTTTAACGCTTTTATTCCGAAGTTAGTGAACAAAAAGGTATGACATATCATAAGCTTAACATTCATTCTAGACAGTAAGGCGTTTTGTGTTGTTTCTTAACTAATGTGTATTACCTATTATGAGTTAAATGTCTGGAGAATAATTCACGGAGTCGAATTCATTAGACACGACGACGCAATCCATCCATCCACAGAGCAAAGTAAACAAGCATCTTCTGTCGCTTTACTCGCTCTCTAAGGCATAGTGTAGCAGGCTGAGACGAATACTCAAATATATTCGTCTCTGGTAGCAGGGGACCGGACATTTTCACTTGCGTTGAATGTTTTTTATCAGGGCTGAAACTTTAGAATTTTTTCAACTCATGAACTCAGTCCTACTCCTACTGACTCGTCGTAGCATGTCTAGTCTTAGCAGGTGGCTAAATTGTCCAGCCCTGGCAAATATAATCCAAAAGTAGCGCTTCCACACAAAAAAGGGCATATTCTACCCTTCATACATGTATATCAATTGTTTAACTCAATACCTAAATATTTTTTGTCGCTTCAAAAAAAATTCTTGGTTGCGTTTTGCCAGAAAAATGATGACATTTCAGTCATTTTGACTTTGTGGTAAGTGGACATTTTTCCAGTATTTACAGTTAATCCAAAAGTAGCGCTTCCACACACAAAATGGCATCTTCTATCCTTCATAGCCTATATCGATAGCTGAACTTGATACAAACATTTTGCGTCGCTTCAAATTTAATTCATGGTTGCGTTTTACTATAATCAAAACAATAATTTGTCGATCACAGCGTCATGATCCGAGCGCTAGCGATATTACAGAGGTTGAGCGTGTCTTTTGCATGCAGTGCGTTTCAAAACATTTGTGCTGTTGGTGCGTGTGAACTGTATGAATGACGCGGTACAGCACGATACGCACTCATGCGCATGGACGCTAGGAATCATTACGCTGTGATCGACAAATTATTGTTTTGATTATAGAAAAAAAATGCAATTTCAGTCATTTTTGGCAAAAACTATTTTTGAAATTTCATTTTCAAGCTTTCATTGAAAGTGCACTATTACTTTAACAAACAGGGAATCCTATACCCTTATGAATACTGATAGCTTTACTAATACCTAAATATTTGGTGAAACTTCTAAAAAATAATTTGTTTTACTGGAATGGAAAATAAATTAAATTTCAGTCATTTTGCCACCACAAATCAATCATTTTTGACTTTTTGATTCTTTTCAAGATTTGATTGAAATGATAATTGTTGGATATTGACATAGCAAAACTCACCTTGTTTAATGATGAGGATACCAAATTTACAATCTCATTCATCACACGTAGTCATAATTTTGACTGTTTGTTATATATTGAAAATGGATAAGATGGCCAAACAATTACCATCCAAGCAAACACCAATCCCCACCACACCCCCACCACAAACCCCTCCCACCACACCATAAACCCACCCAACCCCAACCACAAACCTACTCCACCTTCCCACAATGCCCCCTCCACATCCAAACCACCCCTACAACCTCCCCACCACAAACCCCTCCCCCTCGCATCCCCACCACAATCCCCATCCCCACCACAAACCCCTCCCCTCCCAATCACAACCTCCCCACCACAAACCCACTCCCCTTCCCATCCCCAACACCTGACCAACCCACTCCCCTTCCCATCCCCAACACAAACCCCCTCCCCACCACGAACCCCCTCCCTTTCCCATCCCCACCACAAATCCTTCCCCTCCCATTCACAAAACTGCTCTCCCACCACAAACACACCTTACCCACCCATGGCCTACCCTCCCCACCCCACGGTGTACCCTTCCCCAGCCCATGCATCCACGTCACCACAACCCCCACCCTAAACCCCCTCCCCTTCCCAACCCCACCAGAGATACATTTTTTAACAAATTATTTGTGGTACTTGAACATTTCAACCCAAAAATAGTGTTTGCTGTATATTGGAAATGTTGTTGTTGTTGTCATTTTACAGCATTCATTATGTGGCGAGCTCAAGCTGGCAACACTGTTGTAGCAGATGATGTAGAGGATGATGACTGGGAGACTGATCCTGACTTTGTTAACGATATCAGCGAGAAAGAATCCAGATGGGGCTCTAAATCAATAGAAGGATCTGGACATCAGGAATCTATAGAGTAAGAAGTCATTGTTTTACCATTATATTCAGGGCAAGCAGGGACTCAGGGAGGAATTGTTATGTAAAGGTTTTAGAGCTCAACAATATTTGTGTGGCGCTTGAATTTTTAAGAAGAAGATTTAAATTACTGGAATTAATTCAAGTATTGAGTTACAGAATTGTATTCAATACAATATTATAATCCAGGGGTTAGGGTACAATCTACATATCAGAGGAAATGACCACTCTTCCATGGGTCACCAAATGCGGAATCACCAACATGAGTACACACTTTGGTGAATACCTTGTGTTCAAAGGATTAGCACAACAACTACTGTAATGACATGGATATTTAAGCCCATATGTGCAGCTTATAAGCCCACTCACCATTGTGTTCAAATACATATCAAGCAAGACTTCAAGTCTTGCACAACCACTTATTAGCCAGCACAATATTATCTGCTGATATCAGAACACCAATAAATTATATGATGAACCTATTTCATTGGACAAAATTAAGTAATAGGTGGAAAATTCAATACTTATTATCTTATTCAAATGTTTAAAAGACAACCTTTTACGATTTTTGGGGTACCAATGTACCTTTCTTGGATAAAACGGGGCTTGGTCAGCCCCCCCGTAAATTTTAATCCTGGATCCACCACTGGATAGCAATAAAAAGCTAACTTAAAACAAGTTCCTCAAAAATAAGTATCTTTATGCCTGGTTCTACTGCACTAGAAGGATCAAAAATGGGGAGGTGGTGCAGCGGTTAGGAGCGCTCGTATATACTGTTGTGTACCGTAGTTCTGTTGGTGGATCGTCTGAGCGTGAGTTTGATTCGATCTACAGTACCAACACAGCCTCGTCCCCATGCCTCCATTAGACCATGCAGATTGAAGTAGGCATGCTCATAGCGCACTGTGGTTCTGAAGTCACAGAGAAATGTTGATCCCGTGTATCGGAATAGCTATCCCTGAGCACGTTAAAAGGTCACAGACTCCTTCGTAAAGTGTAGGGGATCATCCCGGTCTGTGTCTGTACACCATTCCTAGGTTTCAGGAACGTTAGTGAAGTACAGTTTATCTGAGTATACTGACGCAATTGAAACAGAAACCGAAACCTGTGTCAGTTTGTTAAATACTGTAACTTGCAGGGCGACTCAGAATAAATGCAACACTTTCTATGTACTATAAGTTAAGAGTTTGACAGCTAAAGTAAGCTTCGTGAAGGTGTGCATAAAGACCACACAAATGTTAGAGAAAAAGAAATGGCCAGTGGCCCCAAGGCGTCGTATGGTTATGGAGGAAATTTTGGTGTTTGATCTGTAGTAGACAAGGGACAGTCTCTTCGTTATTTCCATTGGTCAAGGGGCAGTCCTTTGGAATAGGTTCTATTAGAGAAATTTATAGTTGGCCAGCGGTAACCTACGTTTAGAGCTCTTTTCAGAGCCACCATCTCTGTTCAGTGGCAAAGGGGCAATCCATCAAAACGGCTCTTTTCAGAGCCACCAATCTTTCACTGTTAAACTCTTAACTTATAGTATGAATACCCGTCGTAAAAGCCAATCTCACAATTTTACTTTCTATGTAGGTAATTATTTTAATCAGTAATTAGGAAGACTTATCTCTTTTTAATTAGAAAACATTACAATCACAGAACATACAAAAAATACAGAGTAATACAATACAAATGCATAGTAAAGTATACATCAGAAGGCACCACATGATCAATAAAAGATGTACTGAATGTGAAATTTACTTAAGATGGTGAATAACAGTAGAAGTGTTGGAAGTGTTAATGCTTTCATGAAATAAGTCTTATTTATTTACTCATCTTTATCTCAATACCTGTTTTTCACTTTTGATTGACAGCTTAAGTAAGCTTCGTGAAGGTGTACATAAAGACCACACAAATGTTAGAGAAAAAGAAATGGCCAGTGGCCCCAAGGCGTCGTATGGTTATGGAGGAAATTTTGGTGTTTGATCTGTAGTAGACAAGGGACAGTCTCTTCGTTATTTCCATTGGTCAAGGGGCAGTCCTTTGGAATAGGTTCTACATGTATTAGAGAAATTTATAGTTGGCCAGCGGTAACCTACGTTTAGAGCTCTTTTCAGAGCCACCATCTCTGTTCAGTGGCAAAGGGGCAATCCATCAAAACGGCTCTTTTCAGAGCCACCAATCTTTCACTGTTAAACTCTTAACTTATAGTATGAATACCCGTCGTAAAAGCCAATCTCACAATTTTACTTTCTATGTAGGTAATTATTTTAATCAGTAATTAGGAAGACTTATCTCTTTTTAATTAGAAAACATTACAATCACAGAACATACAAAAAATACAGAGTAATACAATACAAATGCATAGTAAAGTATACATCAGAAGGCACCACATGATCAATAAAAGATGTACTGAATGTGAAATTTACTTAAGATGGTGAATAACAGTAGAAGTGTTGGAAGTGTTAATGCTTTCATGAAATAAGTCTTATTTATTTACTCATCTTTATCTCAATACCTGTTTTTCACTTTTGATTGACAGCTTAAGTAAGCTTCGTGAAGGTGTACATAAAGACCACACAAATGTTAGAGAGAAAGAAATGGCCAGTGGCCCCAAGGCATCGTATGGTTATGGAGGAAATGTTGGTGTTTGGTCTGTAGTAGACAAGGGACAGTCTCTTCGTTATTTCCATTGGTCAAGGGGCAGTCCTTTGGAATAGGTTCTATTAAAGCCAAATTTATAGTTGGCCAGCGGCAACCTACGTTTAGAGCTCTTTTCAGAGCCACCATTTTTGTTCAGTGGCAAAGGGGCAATCCATCAAAACGGCTCTTTTCAGAGCCACCAATCTTTCACTGTTAAACTCTTAACTTATAGTATGAAGACCCGTCGTAAAAGCCTATCTCACAATTTTACTTTCTATGTAGGTAATTATTTTAATCAGTAATTAGGAAAACTTATCTCTTTTTAATTAAAAAACAACTTGCCACATCAGAAAACATTCCAATCACAGAACATACAAAAAAATACAGAGTAATACAATACAAATGCATAGTAAAGTATACATCAGAAGGCACCACATGATCAATAAAAAATGTACTGAATGTGAAATTTACTTGAGATGGTGAATAACAGTAGAAGTGTTGGAAGTGTTATTACTTTCATGAAATTAGTCTTATTTATTTACTCATCTTTATCTCAATACCTGTTTTTCACTTTTGATTGACAGCTTAAGTAAGCTTCGTGAAGGTGTACATAAAGACCACACAAATGTTAGAGAGAAAGAAATGGCCAGTGGCCCCAAGGCATCGTATGGTTATGGAGGAAATTTTGGTGTGGAGAAAGACAGAATGGACAAGGTGTGTTAAAATATATTGATAAGGCCGAGTACAGGGTGTCCAATTAGATTTAAATCCTTTTTGTCTTTACTGTAAGGCCCCAGTGAAGGTGCTCAATATGAATAATAAAAAATAAAAACAGTTTTCTAAGGCCAAACAAAAAAAATAGGTTTGTCTCAAAGCTTGCGCGCGCATTGGTTTTGAAATGCCAAAATACCGCGTCTGAAATGCAGGAAATTGTAAAATCAATTTTTATTTTCCCTACAAATTTTTATTTCAAGTTTTTATCAAAAATATCGGCAGATTTTCCTTTTCTCAAACTTTTACATAATTCAGTTCTTCAAAAAACGCTGCAAAATTGTTCTTTACACAACTACATCACAATATTCATTTCAAATAGAAAAAATACAATATCAGAAAGTGTCAACGGTTGCAAATAGTAAGAGTACACAAAAAAAAATTGAAAGAAGAAAAAAAAGGAAGACAAAAAACCGTGCGCGTCACCCGATTTTGAAGCCTTCGCAAGCTTTGAGACAAACTTTTTTTTTTTTTTGCCTAAACATGTGCACTGATCACTTATGAAAAATCATGTTCTATTCCATAGGAGACAGACGCAAGGGACGTCCCCCTTAATTTCAGGGACCCCCTCTGCACCCCCTAAATGTTGCCAAGCTCCCATTGAACACATGTATTAAATATATATGTCCCAGTCCCCCATAAATTTCCCCCGCCCCCACAAATTGTCCCCATCCCCCACTCAACTCTGATGCTTCCAGCTGCCATTGTCTATTTCGTGTACCATCACTGCGCTGGGTGGTCAAGCGAACTAATCAAGTGCTTTAGTATTGTTGTCAGGCATAAATACAAATATGCCATCAAGAGTAGAAGTGCCTGCATCCACTACACTTCCATTAACTTTAGTTTCTACATTGCTAAGCGAGGGACTGGCAGCTAAAAGGGGCACTGTGGGAACCCAATCTAGTCCCATTGGTTGACAAAGAATTAAACAAAATATGGCGAATTGTGACATGTGTAAGAGATTCATAACGAGTTAACAAGGTATGATCAAAATTTAAAATGAAAGAGCTAAACATACCCTATACCCAGACACTTTGCTCTTGCGCACACATACTACAACATGTCTACATGTAGGTCTCACAGAACAATTTTTAAAATGTCTTTATCGGAAAAGCATTTGCCTGTGATTTGATCATTCCACACATTTTGGCAAAGTAGCCATGCTCTGAACTCTGATGTTGAGAACAAGCTTAGTACAGCATGTTGCCATTGTCAGTATTTTCCCCTCTTTTTTATTGTCCAACTGGCAAGTATGGTTGTAAAATTACTAGACAAAGGAAGCTGAGATAATCTTTGTAATGTTGGCCTTTCTATAGTGTAATCAGTTCCAAATTGGAGAGAAATATTTGGTTCTATCTTTCTGCATGCAAAGTGTACACATACATGTAGCATATTGGCATACACACGTATCTTGCATGTGATTCACGGTGTGCCATGTTGCACCATGCAAGCTTTTTATTTGCAATTTCGCCCGGACTCTTCTGTATTAATTCGCTGCTGTAAGCAAGTTTGTCAATTTGGAACTGACTGAACTTTACTTGCATAAATTATTGTGCATATTCTTGCAAGTATGCTTTCACAACATATCCACATTTTTAACAGTTTTAAACTGAAAAATCATACTGTAACTTTGTTATCATATTGTAACCTTCTTTTCACACAGTCGGCTGTGTCCAATGACCATGTAGAGCAATTGAGCAAACACACCTCGCAGAAAGATTACGCCAAAGGTTTTGGGGGCAAATATGGAGTAGAGAAAGACAGACAGGACAAATCATCGCTTGGTTTTGACTATCAGGCTAAACTAGAACAGCATTCATCACAAAAAGGTGGGTTAATGCAAAATATTGAATAAGAACTTTTATTTTTTCAAAGAATTGTCAAATACTCACCAAAAGCCTAGGCCTTATTCGAATGCAACTAACTAATTTGTCAATTTGGTAATATTTTGAGGAGTTTTAATTTGTGGAGCAGTTTGTGATTGACTTTTTTGTTCTAAACAGTCAGCCCAACAATATGATATACTTTTTGTGGTCAATAATTTGTTTTTTAATTTTTCCTCATTTTAAATTAAAGTTTTTACGTCCCATTGAAACACATGTGAACTTTGACCCTAAATCGAGGTCAAAGGTCAACTTAACATCCGAGTTGGCAAGGATGTCCACCTAGGTTATATACTACAGACATCAAGGAACATTTTGGTATATGACTCCCTGTGCCAGCAGACCGGGACCGAAAAACCATGCGCGCTCCCCAGCTATTCACTCTAAAACCATGATTTTGAAGTAATTAGGAAACGTATTGCTCTGTAACTTAGAATATATTTATGATTTATGATCAGAAAGGTAAATCTGCAAGAAAATCTACTTTCTGGAAAAGATCACATAATATGCCTTTAAGCTTAAATTTTTGATTTTCGATAATTTTAAATGCCAATTTTGAAGAGAAATCTTAAGAAGCTTGAACCATTTACAAATTACATGAAAATAAGTGTAAACAAGGGATCTCACCATATACAGGGTGTCTCAAAAAAAATTACAACGCACCATTAGGTGATCATAACTTTCTAATTAAGTATCTGAATTTTACAATTCAAACAGTAAAATGAGGCCAAATTAGTTTTCTACAATTGGAAGAAAACAGCGTTTAATTTTGTGAAATAATTATGGAGATATCTGTGATTACGTAAGAGTAGTCACGGAACACTTCCATCCAAGTTTGCATTGGTTATTTACTCATTGATGTTCAATTAGCCACCATTGTTTAATACTATAATAAAAAAGTACAATCTGTGATCTAAGAATACTGAATAACCGATCATAACACTCATAACACCCAGAAAACCAAAAACAATACAACTCATTGTAAGGAGAGAGAAATGACCAATACTCTGTTAATGTAAACAAAACATTTATTTTGTTTTCAATTGCGATACTACTAATTTGACCATCATGCGCAAAATTGGCGATAATTTGATAATAATCATAATATACATGATTTCAGCCTTCAAGTTGCAAATGTGAAGACTAGAAGTTTTATAATTTGTATGCGCGATGTTCAGGGCTGGAAAAAATGTTTTTTTCCCTGCAAGGGAGTTGCTGTTTCCGCGAACCCAATGGTTGCGAAGCAACCATCGCGCCGCGTGAAGCTGTGCCAGGGGGGAGTCTGAGGGGGGATGTGCCCCCCTCTGATGGTAGCGCTTTTTGAAAAATGAGACTGCAATTGGCGCGATTTGGTGCACCTTTTTTGGCGATTTAAAACAATTTGCGATAAGTTCCAATTGATTGTGTGCATCATTTTATTTAATATCGGCTGTATTGCTTTATACTGTGAACAAAAATCTTTAAAAAATAAAATAAAAAAACCAGATAAAAAAAATTTAAAAAAAAATTGGGGGGGGGGGGGGGGGGGATTTCCCGCGAGATGGCCATATTTCCCAGCAAGGAGCTTGCCGTTTTGCCGGATTTTTCCTTTCCAGCCCTGGCGATGTTATTAGATCTTGAACTTGGTTTAATAACGACAATGTTCATATTTACTAAAATTACTATAATTTTGTTTCCAATTGTTATTAAAAGATTGAACTTATCCTACAAATTTTAAATTTTACTGTTCTTAAGTATGAAATGTGATGAAAATAATCTAGACAACTTTTATTTTATATTTTGTGTTAAAAGTTTCTCATCTGGCATATTATTTGGTGTAAAATAAAATCTAGACCCATAAAAACACGTTTATCCATGTCATTTTGTAGAGAAGTATTGATTTCATGTATGTGGTGTCTGAATCACTCAATATGAGCAAACTTGGATGGAAGTGTTCCCAGACTAATGTTACGTAATTGCTCATTTCTCTGGAATTACTGAACCGAATCACATTCGGTTTTCTTTAAAGTATAGCAAACTATTTTGCCTTTATTGTGTCATTTGATTTGTTCTATTCTGACACTTATTCAGAAAGTTGCAATCCTCTAAAGGTGCGTTGTAATTTTTTCTGAGACACCCTGTATTTGCTGCCAAAATATATCCAGATTTATTGCTTTTTCGCTCACAAATTTTGCCAATGTAGGCCTACCTTTTTTATCTTGGGAGGATAACCTTGTACACGATACACTTTCTTACGGAATGACCTGTGTCACATCAAAGAAAATACACAGGATGATACATGCCTACTAAAATTTTAATTGTCAACATTCTGAGAGAAAATTACTCCTTAAATTGCTATTTTGTGCCCGATTTTTTTTGAGCAGGCTTTACTGTATATATCCTTAATATTTTTAAATCTTTAAAAAAACAATTGTGATTTTCATGTATATTATTTAGATTGGCAAGGCGTTAAAAAAAACCTGTTCTATTCTACAGGCCTGAGTATCTCAATTATTTATCTTTTTAATTGGTGCAAATGAATACCTCTCCCCCCCCCCCCCCCCTCCAAAAAAACCCCACATTGGCTTGTTAATAAAAGTACAACATGTTAACTGATTTGTTTTATTTTTACAGTCATTTTAAGAGAAAAAAGAAGACCAAAAAACCACCTGACCCACTGAACCAACCTGAGAGGTCCGTTTGCTTGTAGAACAGGGTGGTTTATTTATTGCCTAACATAGATTATTTTTAAAACTTCAGACTGTCAGCATATAACCTGAAAGAAAAAAGAAGTAGCAACAAATAACTCATTTGGAGGGAAATAAAGTCTGATTATGGCAGAGCAGTTTATCTTGCAAACCATTTCCTTCCTTCAAGGAAGTTCTACAAAGGTGTGCATGTTGTATTATCTTTGTTTACATACTGTCACCAGTATTTATACAAAGGTGATCACTGCATATATTGAAGGCCATGAACAAAGTTCTGTTTATCTAAGAGACATGCTAGCCTGGGTATTTTTATGAGGGGAGTCATTTCCATATAAATTATAATTATACTTGGAGTGCTTTTTTTTAAAAATGTAACCCCAACATTTTTTAAAGGCATGGGTAGCACTAAAATTGTCAATACATATTTTTATATTCTAAACCTTCATATTGAAAAAGTTTATGTTGATTTTTTTCTCAGATTATTCAAAAGGATTTGGAGGCAAATATGGCGTTCAAAAAGACACAGATAAGGTATTTAAACAACTATAGTATGTATTAGAAAATTAACCATACTTTGGATATATATGAAAAGGAATTGAAATATATGAAAAAAATTCTTGTGGTTGTGTTTTATGTGGTATTTGGTTGTGTTTTATGTGGTATTGATAATCACTTAAAAACTTGGTCTTCCACTAAAGAAGATTTTAAAGACACCACCACAATGCATTGCATTTTTGCAAAATGCCCTAATTCTGGTCTCCCATAGGTTCCAATAGACATATGCACATAATCATAGCTTCATAGCGTGCTCATCGTTGGAGCTCTTAGATTCTTGTTTGCATCAATGAATAAATTAGTTATCAGTGTTTTTTAGCCTTTGTAGTTTGCAAATATTTTTTTTATTCTCAAACTCGACCAACAACGGGATTTTTTTATTTGAATTAAGCTCCAAGAAAACACTTGAGACAGGTGAAAAGGCAAACCCTTTTTTGGTGGGACATCTTCCTAACCTCATATTTATTTCGTATTACTCCACATGATTGTTAGTGATTATGGTTATTATGTGGTTAATAATGAGAAAACACATATCATTTGACCTGACAAATGAAAGTTCTTTTTTTTAGCCTTTGTAGTTTGCAAATCTTTTGACCTTTAAAATGATGTAAACCCTAACCCCAAGGTGTGTTTTGTCCACCATACCTGATTGCACCACAGAGTCAGCTTCAACAAATCTTGAGTTTTTCCTCAGCAAGAGCAATCTACCAGCATCTAGTAGTGTAGTATTTTATATTATTACACCTCATAAATAAAACAAATACTACATGGTATGATCGGGGCAATAGGCACACTATTTTCCCTCGAAACTGGCTACGGGCCTATCACCCCTCGCCCTTCAGGTTCGGGGTAATAGGCCCATAGCTAGTACCTCGGGGAAATAGTTTGCTCTATTTCTCCTCTAACATGTAGTATTTGTATAGTGATGAGAAAGGTAATGATCAACCCAAAATATGCTTTATATGAATACATAAAAAAATACATTAAAAAGAGCTGCTGCCTAATTCTCATGTGTAATTGATTTGCTTTCATGTTTTATATTCCTGTAGAGTGCAGTTGGTTGGGAGTACCAGTCAGAACTATCTAAACACGATTCACAGAAAGGTATGTACCTAGAAAGTAAAAGACAAAATTGTTTACAAGAGTATAAAGGTATTGGTTTAGCCCCTGTTGTGTATCCATCCATCATGTCATGTGCCTTGTTGAATTGTTGTACCATTCTTTATACATCTCTTTGAAAACCGATGCATAGTTTTAAGAAACTAATCAATCCAAGTGTAAGATAGAAACAAACAATTAGAGATGAGCTTATGATGTATTGTATTAGATTCATTGTCTGATGTTTGTCAAGGAAAAGTGGCTCTCATTTGTTTGTTACTACATTTACTATGTGATGTAACATAGCATCATTCATAATCCAACCGTAAGATAGATTTTCAGGAACTAAATTGAACATATAAAAGATGATTGATAGCTATGCAGATGCAGTGTTTCTTTTAAACCCATGCTCAAGTGGCCCTTGGTCAAAAATTCTAATGATAATATTGCTTAACATTTTGAGTGTGACCAATTCTACCAAACTAAAGACTAATAAAGTTTGAGCGCATAAAGCTTGAACTCATTTAGATCGGAAATTGTTATCGTCAATAAGTTTGTTGGGTCCCATGGTTACCAGTTGGTTATTCATGTGACTCCACTTCAGGGTGCCCGCAAACTAGCCATTTGTTTGGTTTCTTGCTCAATTTAATATTATACGCTACTTGCATGGTACAGATGGAACCATTGATGCGAGGCTCTCCCCTCACCACGCACTATCACGCCACACTGCGTCGGGGTTTCACGCAGGTTTGAGCATCGCGTGACACAGTTGGGCGCGCGCGCTGAAAGGAGAGCCTCGCTTTCATTCTAAAATGGCGATTGCGTGCAAGTAGCGTATACCCTCTGCACCTCATTTGCTTTCCAGTCTCCATATCAAGAGGATATTATTTTGAAATAAAAATTGGAGTTCTTTCTGAGCTGCTCTCTAAAGTTACAGGTGTTTTAGGTATAATCACTAGGACTTTTCCAATTTGAATAATTGAATACTAATTTATCAATGTATTATAAGGTGCCGGTACCTTGGTATGGAGCTGAGAAGCTACTTATCGTACTTGCTATCTTCTGCTGTGTATATCAATTTCCAATGTCTATGGGTAATTGTAACAGTATTATGGTATAAATGATTTATTTCAGAAATCAGCATTTACAGTAACATTGAACAATATAATTTTAAAAGGTTTGTAAACCCTCATTAACCTTAAAAAATAATCCAACGTTTGCAGATTACAGTAAAGGTTTCGGCGGCAAATATGGCGTCCAGACAGACCTTGTCGACAAGTCGGCTCTGGGATATGATGACCAGGAAAAAGTTCCCCTGCATCCCTCACAAACGGACAGCACAAAAGGATTTGGAGGAAAGTTTGGTGTGGACAATAGGCAAGATGCGTCGGCAAAGTCTTACGACGATATAGACCCAGCATCGTCATCCTACAAACCTGTAAAAGTGGATCCTAGCCGTAAGCCGTGTGTCTTTTTGATCAACCACATCCACCATGCTTTTGTTTTACCGCTTCATGATCACCATCACATAGTTGTAGCAATATGTGTGTTATAGTAGTTGCCAAAATGCTGTCGTCACTCATCAACAATAGCTCCACCCTCCCAATCGTAACATGTTTCTGTTTCTTTTATTGTTAAACATGTTTTTGTTAACCATGCCCTATGTTACTTTTATTTTGTGTTGTGTGTTTAATATTTTTACAGTCACTATTAGTTTGTCATTAACTCTCCCCTTCTCAAAGAATCATTCATATGAAATGTTTCTTTTATCTCATGCATGTTTCTGTATTGCTCAGCTTTCCTTTATGATTTATTAATTTATATTTTCAACCTTACCCCTCTCAAAGAAATTACAAAATGCATTTTCATGTATAGTACGTCCCATATTTGTTTCTTTGTTAATTTGTGTTGTATGCATGGCTTTCCATTATGCAGGCATCAATGTATATTGTCTCCAATACCCCTCTCATAAGAATCATCCAATTTCATCTCATAGCATGTTTCTTTTACTTTGTGTTGCATGACTTTCCTATAACCCTTAAAGCCCATTAAATCCCATTCGAAAACTATGCTGGCAGCACGCGTCGCCTCAGTCTACAATGTATCTCGTTGGCAACTCACGGCGGATGAAAAATGTGCATAAAATTGTTAATTTCGGGAGCGTGATCCCCTGGTCGATTCCATGCTGGAGGACCCGAGGTCGAATCCCGTCGCCAGCAAGTCTGGTTTTTCCCGCTTAAAATTGCCCATTTCCACCCAGAGTAGTTTTTTAACATTACCATCTCAAAAGTGTTCGGGTTATGCAGTCACCAATTTATTCAACCGTCCCCTCTAAAGGAATAAACAAATGCATTGTTATACATGTATTTATCATATCTCAAACATGTTTTTTAGTTTTTGCTTTGCATGTCTTTTATTTATCAATTTGTTTTCAACTCTATCCTTAAAATCTGAACAAAATGCACTTTCCTATACATCTCATAACATGTTTTAGTTTGTTGTATGGCATTTTATGCAGTCATCAATTTATGTGTTCATCCTTACAACCCCTCTCACAGATTAATCAAAATTGTTATTGAAAATTGATGTCTCGGGACAGGGGCAGTTAAAACCCCAATTTACAAGGGTTTAAAAGTCCTCATAAATAGTGGTTTTACCTACTTTGTCAAATCTGATAGCAAAATAACCTGTTCTAAAGGGGAACAGACCTCTCAGGCAGGGTCGGTTGTTCAGGCATTTTGTTTTTGTTTTAGGGAGGTTCAAAATGTTTGTGATATTTTCGGTGAATTTTCAACAATTTTACACAGTTTTTTTTAAAAATCAACAATTTCCAATTGTTTACATTTTTTCACAAATTGTTAAATTTGTTTTGAAAAAAAATAAAGTTCTCAAAAAAACCCAAAAAAGGTTTGGTCAGGCCCATATAACAGGATTGTTTTTCCCTATCGCTTTAGCCCTTGCCTTGTTAGCCCTGCCTTTATTTGATGCCATTAATCCCATGGTGACCAAGCCCAACCGACCCATTTTTTCCCTTCAAAAGAGACAATTGTTTGGCAACAGTTTTTGGATTTTTTTTTTTTTTAATTTGAAAATGTCACCAATTTTCACGAAAATTTTGAAAAAAACAATGCCTGACCAAGCTTACCTGAGAGGTCCGTTTGCCCGTAAAACAAAGTAAGAGAAAATGCCCTCCTAAAACAGGGAATGGGGGGTGGGGGGGGGGGGGGTCTCGTTACATAATGCATTAGAATGGTATATTATAAACATGATACAAACAACATTGAGATAAATTGCTAGGCAAACCCAAGTCCAAATTCATTTTTGTGAAGTCCAATTTCACAAACTTGTACAGGTTTTTTTAGGTTGTAGATACATATGTCTAATTTTAAAATGACATTGACTAATTTTTGCAATGCACATAAGTGTTGTAACGAAGATATAACCCTCGGTTCATGCCAATATATAGACCATACCACTGCAGTGTAGATTCACTGTCTATTCTCATCAAATGCAAGTGGAAGGAGCCCAGGGGGGGTACTCACGTATATTGGCCATACGGGTATGTGCAGCTGGCAAGGACCCCTTTTCACGCCTTTCGGCCGCTCCTTAAGATCCCTTTTCATCCACTGGCAGTTCCATAAGACCCCCTTTTCATCCATTGGCAGTTCCCTTAGACCCCAAATTCAACCAAAAATCATAAAATGTGTGAAAATCTTATGAATTTGAGTGATGTAGCCTCAAATTTGGCCTAATTTCAGTTCATAAGGCAAAATGTTGCCGAAAATTCAGTTTTTAAGACACAGTTTTGTATAAGAATTCAGTTCTCTAAGACCCCAATTTTGGCGACCGTTCAGTTCGGTAAGCTTGGTGCCCGTTCAGTTCGGTAAGCCCCTGTTTTTAGACTGCCCAGCCGTGCACACCTACCATCTTCAAATTCAATCCGGGGAAGGAGTGTCTAATAGTGTTTGTATCCATTGGAATGGATATTTTGTTGTGTAGGGATTGCCCACCTGTAACATCTATTGTTTCCCTATTTTCTCTGACATCGCAAGTGATCTACTAGTATAGATGGGGTGACAGCAATGTTTATCAACTAACGCAATGGTCGTAGGGGCAGGACTGTCGATACATGCTTGAGGGAACAGCATATGACCACAACACTGTCCACTGCCTTATTGCCCTTTATAATGCTTTGGCGCGAGTCTTAAAAGCATGAGTCCTATACAAAACAGGATGCGTGCACAAACCGCCAGGCAAAGAACAATGGCAACTGCCTACCAAATGCCCGGTGTGATGTCACCTGTCACCCCATCTATACATTATCCTATTTGAAGTATGAATGTGACCTCATCTGTATTCCATTGAAGCTTAGGCAAAAAAAAAAGAAGTTGACTTGTCCTTTCCGACCGAAATCTAGGGTCGCTATTTTTTTTTCTTTTTTCTTTTTTCAAAGTAAAAAATTAAATTAAAAAAATGTAAAACAAAATGTGAAAATTTGAAAGAAGCCCATAACAATAAAGAAAGATGAAAACGTGTTTTTGAGTAGTATCTGCTTGTAAGTCAAAAGTCATAAGTAAAAAAAGAAATCAAAAAAAAAGAAGAAAAATCTCTAAAACGGGTTTTTAGGTCGTCCGTAGGAAGAGACCTTATGGCAGCATCCTTCGTGTGTGGTGTCTGTCAGTCTGTGTGTCTGTGTGTGTGTCAACAATTTGGTATACACTTTTTGTATTGTCCATATCTTTTCCATACAATGTCCAATTGCAACCAAACTTCGGTCATAGATGCAACATGGAAACCTTCATATGTTAATGAGGGCAAAGGTCACATACCAAGGTCAAAGGTCATCTGAGGTCAAGATGTAAAATTTAGTATACACTTTTTGTATTGTCCATTTCTTTTCAATACAATGACCAATTGCAACCATTATTATGCAGTTTGAATCTTCCGTCCTATACTTGCAATGCATGTAAAGACCTATTATTCTGCAACTTGTGTCACTGAAGTGAACTTGGAGACCAATTTCACTCATTATTATGTTTTGAGAATCTTCCGTCCATTCATTTACACAGAGCTTTGAACTCGAGTTAATCATGTATTGGACTGTATTTGTAAGTTTAAAAAAATCGGATGAAGTTTAAAAATCGGTCATCCGATTTTTTTTACTGTATCGGACAGTTTGGAATACGAGCTTTTGATTGGTTCAATGTTTTTGCTGGATTGACCCATACATTTGAAGGGTGTGAAATTGTAATTTGTAGTTGGAACTTTTCATAACTGACGCCGGATAAATTATTGCCATATTTGTATATTTTCTGTAAAAACACAAAAATATGATGATTGATATATTTTTAACACGAGCCTAGAATGATAATTTTGGTGTTTTTGGATGGGAAACATGTTGAAAACCCATTTTCTTTACTAGTCAATTAGCCCCTACCATCAATATAATATAACCCCCTATTTAACACAATGAGGGAGCGAGGTGGCGCAGTCGGTTAGAGCGTCGTACACTGCTGTGCACCGTAGTTCTGTTGGTGGATCGTTTATGAGTGAGAGTTCAAAAACGATACACCAACACAGCCTCGTCCCCCATGCCTCCTTCAGACCGTGCAGACTGAAGGTGGCATGTTTCATGGCGCATCGTGCTTCGGAAGGTACGTAGAAATGTTGGTCCCGTGTATCGGAAGAGCTATCCCCGAGCACGTTAAAAGGTCACAGACTCCTTCGTAAAGAGTAGGGGATCATCCCGGTCTGTGTCTGTACATCAGTTCTAGGTCATGACAGGAGCGTCCGTATTCGTACACGCGGCCAGGGATAAAGCTTGTACAAGCCTGTACAAGCTGAACTAATCCTGTCACCACCACGCACAAGGACCATCTGATCCTGCGTGCCGTGGACACGAGAAGAAGAAGAACACAATGGAAAAGTCCATACATCCTGTGAAAAAAGTAAACATCAACTTAACAAGATGGCCGACACTGTAGTAACATTTTGTGTGGAGAGAAGTTTCCATCAGAATTACTCATGAAAAGGGTAAATAAAATAAACATGGATCAGGTTTATTAATACAAACAGTGTGAAATACTCTTTGGCTACAAATATTGTACTTTTGGTCTTTTGATAGTGGGTTTAAGGAGAATTTATAGCCTTTTTACTAGGCCTAAAAGTAAACCTCTTATTTTTATTTCCGATTTTTGTGCTGGCATTTTTAGACGTAAATTCCCTCAATATTTCCATGATGTTTACACAATCCAATGAAAAAATCAAATAACAATGATATAGTAAGTCATTTAAAACACATTTTGATAGCATTTATACAGTTTTCTTGTTGTAGTTCCAGAACAAAATACACCCTAAATAAGCTTATTTCTGATTTGTGTGCAGGCCTAAGTCTAGGCTCTTGATTTACCATTCAAAATGAGCCAGTGTCTTATTTATCGATGTGTTAGCATTACTTTTGGGTATATTGCAATGTAACACAGATGCAAAACTGCAACAGTCACCCCACTTTGAATTTAAAAGAGAGCCCTGGTGATGATGATGCTAGCGTGACTGGGCCTAGCCTATAGGCCTACTTCATAGGATTTTATGGCTATCCTATTTCATATAAATTACTGTGCATTTATTTAACAAGCATAGATGTCCCATCTTTAATTAGAGTCAGATTCTCAAAACATAATAATGTAAATATTGGATTCCTTTTTTCGAGCGATACAGTGAAAATTGGTTTCGCCTTGAAAAAAAATCGGACTCGCCTGCGGCTCGTCCAATTTTTTTCCAAGGCTTAACCAATTTTCACTGTATCGCCCTCGAGTCATCCAATATTACACCACACTTGGTCAGTGAACTTGGTCAGTTTGGTTACCTGCATGAGTACAATGCAGTCACAAAATGCAGTTAGACTATTTTTTTTATTTTTTTTGTTGAAATATTTTGATAATTTTTTTAGGAATATTTTTGGGGGATTTTTAAAAAATTAAAATAAAAAAAGAGAAATTTTTTGAATTTAAACAACACAAAAATTGGAATTTTTAAAAAAAAAAAGTTTAGGATTTTTTTTTTTTTTAGGTTTTTTTATAAAAAAAATTGTAATTTTTTGAGAATTTTTTTGGGATTTTTAAAAAAAAAAATTAAAAAATTTAGGATTTTTTTTTTTTTAGGAAAAAAAACATTAGGATTTTTTTTTCTTTTCAGGATTTTTTTTATTTTTAGAAAACAAAATTAATTGTCTGTTCTTTGGAACAAAAAAATGTTATTGATATTTTTACAATATTATGGGTGATTTTTTTAAATTTTTGTTGATTTTTTTGTTGTTGTCAAGTCAGATTCTCACTGCATAATAATGATAAAATCGGACGGATTTTTTCGCATGATACACAAATATATTGGTCTCGCTATGAGTTTTAAAAATATTGTGCTCGACTGCGTCTCGCACAATATTTTTTAAAACTCATAGCTCGACCAATATCTTTGTGTATCACGCTCAATCCATCCGATTTTATATCATTATTATGCAGTTTGAATCTTCCGTCCTATACTTGCAATGCATTGGTAAAGACCTATTATTCTGCAACTTGTGTCACTGAAGTGAACTTGGAGACCAATTTCACTCACACTTGGTCAGTGAACTTGGTCAGTTTGGTTACCTGCATGAGTACAATGCAGTCACAAAATGCAGTTAGACTATTTTTTTTATTTTTTTTGTTGAAATATTTTGATAATTTTTTTAGGAATATTTTTGGGGGATTTTTAAAAAATTAAAATAAAAAAAGAGAAATTTTTGGAATTTAAACAACAAAAAAATTGGAATTTTTAAAGGTTTTTTTTTTAAAAAAATTGTAATTTTTTGAGAATTTTTTTGGGATTTTTAAAAAAAAAAATTAAAAAAATTTAGGATTTTTTTTTTTTAGGAAAAAAAACATTAGGATTTTTTTTTTTTTCAGGATTTTTTTTATTTTTAGGAAACAAAATTAATTGTCTGTTCTTTGGAACAAAAAAATGTTATTGATATTTTTACAATATTATGGGTGATTTTTTTTAATTTTTGTTGATTTTTTTGTTGTTGTCAAGTCAGATTCTCACTGCATAATAATGATAAAATCGGACGGATTTTTTCGCATGATACACAAATATATTGGTCTCGCTATGAGTTTTAAAAATATTGTGCTCGACTGCGTCTCGCACAATATTTTTTAAAACTCATAGCTCGACCAATATCTTTGTGTATCACGCTCAATCCATCCGATTTTATATCAAACTTCGGTCATAGATGCAACATGGAAACCTTCATATGTTAATGAGGTCAAAGGTCACATACCAAGGTCAAAGGTCATCTGAGGTCAAGATGTAAAATTTAGTACACACTTTTTGTATTGTCCATTTCTTTTCCCTACAATGACCAATTGCAACCAAACTTCGATCATAGATGCAACATGGAAACCTTCATATGTTAATGAGGTCAAAGTTCACATACCAAGGTCAAAGGTCATCTAAGGTCAAGATGTAAAATTTAGTACACACTTTTTGTATTGTCCATTTCTTTTCCATACAATGACCAATTGCAACCAAACCTTGGTCATAGATGCAACATGAAAACCTTTATATGTTAATGAGGTCAAAGGTCACATACCAAGGTCAAAGGTCATCTGAGGTTAAGATGAGAAATTAAGTACACACTTTTTGTCTTGTCCATTTCTTTTCCATACAATGACCAATTGCAACCAAACTTGGGTCATAGATGCAATATGGAAACCTTCATATGTTAATGAGGTCAAAGGTCACATACCAAGGTCAAAGGTCATCTGAGGTCAAGATGTAAAATTGGCTGCATATGTAAAATTGATTACATTTAAACAGATGAAGTACAATTGCAACCAAACTACCCATATAAACGGACGACCTATTTGGGACCGCTGTCCCTATTTTTGTGTAGTATCTCCCTGTTAAAATTGAAGAAAAAAAAGAGCAAAAAATCTGACCGTCCGACCCAGACTCTGGCCCTGAAAGGGCAAGTCAATTTTTTTTCTTTTTCCTTATTGTTATTGGGCATGTGATTCTAATGCGCTTGCCTTATCAAAGACTAACCATGGTGTCAGCTTGTAAGGCCAAATATTTAAAAATAACATGTTTAGCGTCCCCACCCGCTTCCTTTTTTGGTCCGCTTTAATTTCCTTTTTTTCTTCTTGATTTCAGTCATAACTTTTTTTCTTCAGGTGTATCAGAATTTGAGATGTTTGTAATAGGGTTGCTTACATCTCATGCTTTCTTATAAGCATTGTATACACATTTTGTGGTCACCAACCACTCAGAACCATGGAATAAAAAAAAGATTTAAAGAGGTCTCCTGTACTCTCCTCCTCTTTAAGGTTTGCAAAATTGATCCCTAACAAGGGCAGTTTTGTACTACAAAGTAAGAGAAAATGCCCTCCTCCTTTTTTTGAAAAAGTGTGTACGCTAAACATGTTGTTTTTTACTTTGCCTAAATGATGCATCTTTCATTGGAATGCGTGCTGATGTCATGCTCATGCTTCAGATTAGATGAAGTATCAGTTTTATTATCATTAATTCTGAAACATTACATTTTGGACTAGAACATGTGTTGTAACCATTCATTAATACATCTTTATGATCACTAATTTTCATCTTTTGCTGTCTTTTATAATACCTAAAAATGCTCTCATCTTATAAAGTGTTCCGTGGTAGGTACAAAAACTTAACTTTGATATTCTATATCTATTTTGATGTCGATGTAGTATTGTTGAGTTACGATGTTGTCCTCTATACAGTACAAATTGTGTATGTGATTTCTGTTAGTGTTATGTGTGACCAATTGCATACCATTTGGGGTATACATGTATATGTAGTCACAGTTGTATGCAGGTGCCATGCATTCTGGATTCGCATGCCAACCCATCCATAGATGCAGGTACAGGCTTATACACAATATCAGAAATTGACTCTTGTACAAATGATGTGTGATCGCTGCATTGTTACAGAGGAAAAGTAAGAGTCATTGCATACTAAAGTTGAGGTGATCCATCAAATACTGAATGTATTGTCATGCTACGGTGGTTATGCGATAATTGAAAGTGCATCATTTGTAAACCCTGACGCTGTTATTAGAACAACCACTATGTACTTCGTGCAATCAGCAGATGTATTACAATTCCAGGCGTGAAGCTGGCGCTAATTGAATTTTGATTTTGGATTTACAGGGTAGGTCTGGTATAAAAAATTAAAAAAAACCAATATGTACATCCAATATCCCTTATGTTTTTGTCCAAAAGCAGAAATCATGCATTAACATATATATATACTGAATGAATTTGAATAACTTTTGTGTTTGTTCTTGTGATGTTTTGGTACCCATTAATATAGGCAATCCTGAGTTCTCTATAGTGTTAAGGTAATGTTTTGTATGCTGTTTTTGTTTGCTCGCAGACAGGACCTCTTCTTATTTGCAGAAAGCTTGCTTGAATATTCTGCCACTCGTAGCGTATCGTCGCTGTTCTGTCAAAATCTTCTATCTTCATCCGGCCCTTCAACATGTATAAAGTAATAGTTCCTATGAATAACCTTTGGGCAGTGTGCTCTATACATGTTCAAGGGTCAAAAGCACATCGATCAAAACCTTCTAAGTGCTCTTGCCCCTGAACATGTATAATGCATAACCATTAGGGAGTTTTACTTTCTACATGCTGAAGGGCCGAAAAAACATACAAGGTTTGACCGAACAGCATGCTCTCATGTATATTAATACACCTTAAAAGGTCTGAGGGCTGGTGGAATTACCATCCCCCATCTTGACAGTGGTTTTTAGTGTCAATGTTGTATTTTTGTATTGTGCTCTCTTTCGTTGGTGATGGTATTTATTTTTTCAAAGGCAGCAGTCTTCATTATGTGCAGTGTTGTTAGAAATAGATCTATTAAGCAACTTATTAATTAATAGATTAGATGATTAATAGATTAGATGATTATTTAATTGAATTTATTTTGTTCATTTGTTTACAGGATCTGGGGGAGCTGGCAGCCTTAAAGCAAAGTTTGAAAGCATGGCCAATGCTGGGGAGGAGGTATGGAATTGATTCCCAGGTTTTGAATAGAAAATAGAATGATGTTGTAGATTTTAAATGTAACAACTATTTGTAGGTAGCATGCCATCAACATTTCCATTTTAGTGTTACCTTCATACAAGTAATCAGCCTCATGTTGTAAATGTTACAAAATAAAGATCTAATAAAGCATATGAAGCTGTGTAATCCATATAACGCAAGTCTATTGGCCTGGGGTTGTTGATAATTGCCTATATTTTGTTCAATACTAAATAGCTGGAATTTGTGACTTTGAAGATAGAATTCCACCAGATGCATGCATGGGTGCATCACAAGCTTTTACACTTTATTTCATGTAATGATATTTTCTTTACTATTTTGACTCAAGATTTGATAATTCAATTTGCAATGTAAAGACTGAAAAAGAGGGAAAAAACTGTCAGTTAACCTGACAGTTTATTTTCACTCTAAAACCATGATTTTGAAGTTATTAAGAATCGTATCACCCTGTAACTTGGAATGTATGTACGATTTATGATCAGAAATGTAAATCTGCAAGAAAATCTGCTTCCAATTTTTTTTCAAGGACTGAGGGCGTCCCCTGGAAAAGATCACATAATATACCTTTAATGACTTTTAATTCCACAGGAAGGCAGAAAGAGACAGGATGAAGAGAGACAAAGGAGGATGGCAAGAGAGAAGAAAGAACGAGAAGAACAGAAAAGGATAGAAGAGGTAAGGTGACACACAATAAACATGCCCTATTCTACAGGCAAACAGACCTCTCAGTTAGGGTCAGTTGGTTGGCCGTCTTTTGTTTGTTTTTTGTTTGGTCTTTTTCAAACAAACATTTCGGTGAATTTTTTAAAATTTCAAAAATATTCAAACATTTTCAAATTTTTAAAAGAATTTAAAAAAAAATCAAAAAAATTCAATATTTAAAAAAGAAATTGGTCAGTCAGGCCTGTAGAACAGGTATTTTGGGTCGCCTAAGGAAACAAAAGAAATACAAGGATAGTATACAAAACAACCTGTTCTACGGGCAAACAGACTCTCAGGTAGGGTCAGTTGTTCGGGTATTTTGATGTTTTTTTTCATAAAATGAAAATTCAGAACTTTTCAGAAATGGTTCGGTCGTGCTCGTGGAACAGGGAACAAAAGAAAAGAAATACAAGTATAGATAGCCATATTGCTTTTTCTAATTCCGTAAATGTGGACATTTTGTTCTTCATTAATCTTTTTTCTTCAAGAAGCTATGGTAAAAATCAAAACACATAAATGCAATTATTTTGTATATCAAAATGTGTAATGAACTTTCTAAGCTCAAATTAAAACAAAAACAAAAATGGAAAATAGTTCAAAATTGACAAAGTGAAAAAACCCCATTTTAATTGTCGACAAACAATTTTCAATTTACACTCTATTTCATCTATTTGTATTGATCAGGCATGATATTTGGTATATACAAATCTGAAAGTATATATTTTTCACTCTAAATGTAGATATTTTTGCCTAAATTTGCATTACTTCAAAATCATGGTTTTAGAGTGAATTTAGAGTGAAAATAGGTTGTTGCGCAGACCTGACAGTTTATTTTCACACTTTAAACCACAATTTTAGTAATTAGGAATTGTATCGCTCTGTAACTCAGAATATATTCATGATTTATGATCAGAAATGTAAATCTGCAAGAAAATCTACTTTCTAAAAAAATCATGAATAGAGGGCGCCCCCTGGAAAAGATCACATAATATGCCTTTAAAATGTACCTTAATTATGACCAGATTAGTGATGTGCATTAATAAAAACATTTTCTCTTGTTATGCGCGCATGTTTCAAGAACGGATTTACGCACAAAATATTGAAGTTATTCGGGGGAATCAAGACCGCCCCCACCAGGGAAATCCTCTACACGCTACTGTATAAACCAGGTATGTCTCTATTATTTACATAGGAAAGGCAAAAACAATTAGCAGCAGAGCATGCTAGCCAAGAACCTGAACCTGAACCAGAACCCCAGAGAGAACCTACACCAGAACCAGAACCAGAACCCTACAGAGAACCAACACCAGAACCCCAGAGAGAACCGACACCAGAACCCCAAAGAGAACCAACGCCAGAACCAGAGCCCGAACCAGAGCCCCCAGCACGCAGCCTACCATCACCTAATCAAGGCCGAGGCCTTCCTGCAATACCGCCCTCAGAGGTAGCCAGTCCGGATTCACCACCGCCATTGCCACCTCCAAATCAACCAAAACAAGGTGGGTTCTGGAATGGAAATCTTCCAGGAATGTCTTGATTTCTTAATTATAAGGGGCCATAAACTTTTAAAAGTGAAAATTTGAAATGAAAATATTTATGCCACTTATCATGTAATGCTGCGTGTTTGACATAGACATTGGAGTGAAAGAAGGGATTAATATCCTGTGTTGTGGCTAGTTCCTCTGAATCCCATTGATTCTCTGTAGCATTCAGACAATGAATTGGGTTGCCAAAAGCCAACAGTGATACACTAATTATCTTGAAGAATAATTGTCTTTAACTTTTCATATTAGACAAGTACCTTTTTGTTAGGATATCTTTGTTAGTGAGTTTTCGTCTCTCTTTTGTAATTATGGATGTTAACTTTTTGACCAGCTTTCTTCCTTCTTCTGATTGGAATGGGATCTTTGATGCTTTTTAATATATTGTTAAATTGTCTTCAAAATCTTCATAAAGTTTAAGGCAATCACATATGTCAGATTTGAGAATATGGGTCATAGTAGGACTGGAGGTTCATAGTAGGACTGGAGAATATAGTTACTATAGTCAGATTTATAATTGAACAAACACATTGAAACAACGTATTGTGTGAGGTGCGCACAACCACAAGCGTGATAATTTCAGACGTGATCATTTTTGTGCTGCGTGCGTGTCGTTCGTTCAATTTTTAATCATACTATATTATAAATAAAATTGGACACTAAGGAGGAGACATGGAGCATTTTGTTCAAAATACTAATACTATATTAAGAGCTATATTAAATACTACACAGAGTAGATCCACAACTCTACAAAACCATCAGTATTGTGACTATAAGGTGTTTGAATACTTGAATTGCTCACAGGCACACGCCCAATTTCCAGAAGTAAGTAATAAGATATAAAATTAACATTGACTTAACCTTCCATAGTTAACTCAACAAAAGCTAATACAAAATATTTGAGGATGGAACACCTTGGTTAAGGGGCTATTTATGGCTCCAACTTCATAAGTTGTGGGATTGAAATCTTCCAGGGGATGTTCCTGTAGTTTCCAATTGAAATGTATACATTTAACATAGCTTCAGCTTAGGCTGTCTCACAAACCTGCATGCATTAAAAGTATGTGGAGTCGCGTTCGCTATGCCATGAGCTCAAAAGTTCGCAGAACAAATTTAAATAAATTGACTGTGAAGCGGAAAAATGAAAAGAATAGAAAGGTATAAATCAGAAATACAATGGTATTGCAGTAAATTGTATTAGAATGTAGTTAAAATGATATCCTCTACTCAAATAAATTCTTTTTCCTCCCAGAAAGAAACTAGACGCCTTTCCACATAGTGATAATTGTATTTGAGTATGATAAAACAAAGAGGTCCCTGTCAAGTGCGTTATATAAATATAAGCATTAGAGGATAGGGCCAAAAAAAAGTTTGATTGTCCATAGATCCACTTTTAACAGTTGGGTAGGTCGGTCGGGGATATTTTTTTTCTTTTCTTCTCACTTGCCCCTTTTTAGGTTACTTGTTGTGGTAACCAAAGTGGGGAACAAAATCTGTAATATTTTCATGAGTATTTTTATTTTCTAAACACTTTAAGGGCAGTGTCAACCCGGCACTTGTTTCAAAAATTGAATTTCATATTTCTCTATTATTTAATACTTTTATATGTATTCTATCATTACCATCATAAGTAACTAATCGTAAGCGATTATTTCCCGTTCTTTTGGGTGATTTTAAATTGTTGTTTTGGTAAGTTTGAGTCAGGAAAAGGCGCATGGTTATTTGGCGGGAATTTAAGCGGAGTTCCGCGCTTTTCAAATGCTGCGACAGCTGTTCGATCATTGCGTCGCGCGCTGAAACTCCCCGCGCGTAATACTAGACGCGCCGCTTAATATCCGCGACGTAGACGCGAAAAACAAAGAGCGCTAAACAATGTCTAAAAATGTAAACAAAGGCCAATCTTACAATCATTTAAATTTCAGTTTTCTTCCAATTTCTTCACATTGTGACAATACAAAATGAATCTGATAGTTTATTATGATTGTTCATAATAGTATACTCGCTTTTTAGGTCACACGCCCGTGTATTCCGTGAACATTTAGCTTTAAATGGTGGAAAATGTCAATATTTTTACTAAATCGATGTTTTCTAGAAGTTCAAATTTGAAGTAATTTTACGAAATTTCAGACAACATAACTAAAAATATATCAAACTATCAGGTAAGCTTTTACTACCATTGTGTAGAGGACTTTCAGCGCTAGGAGGCAATTTTTTATTTTTTCGATTTTGGATTTTAAACTCGAGATATGCATCCATTTCTAGTGGAATGTATGCAAAAAAACACGATTTTTACACTTTTCTGATGTTTTTAGCAATATTTCCAAAACCAAGCTTTATTTTAGAAAAAGAAAAAATTGCCTCCTAGACAAAATTGTTTTGTTTACAAAAAACGTATATTAGAACAAATTACCATTTTTTATTTTATAGTTATGCTGTCTGAAAAATTTGGGGTAAAAAAATTGCTTTTTGGTTCATTTCTCAAAATTTAGTTTATTTGGTATCAAATTGATATCACCATCGGATTCCTTATCAAATTTCCTTTTTAAAAATGTATACTTTTATGTACTTTTATTCAATATTCTCAAACTTAGAAGCAAAAGTTGATCATCAAAATAATAGGGTTGACACTTCCCTTAAAAGAAATTTAAGAAAATAAAAAGTTGATTTTCGACTCAAATTTGTAAAAAAAAATGAAATTTTCAACAAAAAAAGTGAAATTGATGATTTTTAAAAAGAAATTTAAAAAAAAGAAAAAAAGAAAAAAAAGGATTTCGGGTTGGAAGGATTTAAAGGGTCGGGCGTACGAGGACAATCAAACAAACAAAAAATGTTGGCCAAGGGTGTTGGAGTAATTTCACAAAATGGCTATATTAATCTTATTAATTAACAAAATAATATATAGACTCGGACAAACTGGCGAGAATTAAATTAACAAAGACCTTAAAAATACACAGCCTCGAACCCGGTCCCTCTCGCTATCGCGGCGATCGTTTACTCCACTAGGCTACAGGGACTGTGCTTACATGGATACCAGACGAACGAGCTATTATGTATACAAAGTCTTTTGTTGAAAGCCTCTAGCAGCCGAAATACATGAGTAAATAATAACAATTGATGATGGCCTATAAGCATGATTCTAGCAGAATCTATGACGAGCGAAACTTAAATTAACTATTATTAGTTATTAATTAACAGTTAAATTCAATAATTGTTTTCTAATCTTATTTAATATTTTGCATGATAGAAACTATCACAGCACAAACACTTTTAACTTTTCCATCTATTCTATTCTAACAACTCTTTTGATTCCCAACAAGTGATCTATCCCTTTCACGTAACCCTCAATTCCAAGCCTCTATTCTCTACCACTCTAACATTCAGCAATATTCCTGTCCCATTATTTTGTCTATTTCACAACTGCAATGTCCAATTAGATTCAGAACTAGTGATTCAGTCTTCTTTTACTGACTGCGATATCCCCCTTAATTTCAAGGAAGTGGTATGAATACATTGTATTAAAGTAAATGTACATATAAATGAGAAAGAAGAGTGCATCCCATAACTTTAAAGCTTTACTAACCCTACCATAATCCTTTATAATCCTTTCCTACTTGTAACTCACCATCCCTCTCTATCACCGACTGATGCAAATAGACGATGCAGACTTATACGATGACACAAGTTTTCCCACAAACAACCCCATTGAGGATGCCCCGGAAGCTATGTATAGTGAGCCAGCTATCGATATGCACCATTCACCCCATGAACAGCCTATGTATGACGAGGTGCCAAGGGAGCAAGGTATACTAATGCATTGCTTCTTCAATGCATGCACGCCAAGCTGGATTCATGCTTCTTGACGGTTTCACTGTCTAGAGAGCAAACTTTGTGGAAAACATTCCATCCCAGTCTCATTCTTATTCAATCAATTATAGATTTCTAAGTCGAGACAACATCAAGCAGTGGGATATGAGCCAGTTTATTCTTTTTGTTAACAAAAATTGACCGCTCGATTAGCTCTTTTTGTCTGTTGGATGTAGCCCAATTGTCCTTCTTAAAGGAGATTGGGTTAAAATATGCCATATATTCACTCGAGCGCAATGATCGTCTTATTTGTAGGGATGTGCCACCCTGAATTTTCAAAAGTGAGAGTTTGAGAATTAAAATATGGTAGGAACTAACAGTAGGGGTCACATTAGGATGGTATAAATTAAACTTCTTCTCACTTTACACAACAAAAGTGGCATCAACAGTTTTGAAAAGAAATGCTGCTTGTTTGGTGTTTTTTAAATTATATTCATTGGCAATATGCAGTTGACATTTAGAGAAGTGTTGTTTCATATTAAGATTTTGTCTTTATAAAAAGAGCATAATTTAAAAAGAGAAAGATCAATTTGTTATTTAGACAGTGAAACCATGAACCAACACCTGCCGGACTTATGCTTGAAACATTGAACCTTGCATGCATGTATGCACCTTAAATGCATGAAACCCTAATCAGTGCCTGCTTGATTTATGCTTTTAACTTTGCAATGTGCATGTTTGCTCCTTGCCTGAATGCTTTAGATTTAATGTACAACAATAGTGTACAAGCTGATATTGAGTCTGTGTACCATTACTCATAGCAGTAGATTTCTTTACTAAACCTGCATTGTGTTTTTGTCATATTTGTGACCATTCAAGACGATCCCAGTGTTAAGTCACCTGTACATATTTAGATATATGGGCTTGCACAGAAATCAATAAAAACACAAGATTTTTCAGACATAGTTGTAATTTGAGTACTGAAAAATGAAAGTTTGGTCTGAAAAAACATTTTTATTGATTTGTGTTTGGTTTACTTACTGGCCCATATCTCCAAATATGCATTAGCGACTTCACACTGGGTTTGTCATGGATGGTCACATTTATTGTTAAACCTTCAGTAAACATGCTACAGCTGTGTACCCATAAAAAAAAATCTGTATAAGGAACAGGGAAAATATGGGATTTGCTTTTTGTACTTGTCTTGTAAAATACAAAATTTGGTCCAACTTGTAGTATATCGCAGCTGAAATATAAGCTTGTTGCATCCAGGAGTTGACATGCTTGTTATACAAATGTAAGGTAATAAACAGGTTGTAGATTAATTTAATTGAATATCCATGTATTTTATATTGTATAAATTGCATATAGAGTATAGACCATATTTCAAGTTAGTTGCAATAGCTTTATTCCATATTTCAAGTTAGTTGCAATAGCTTTGCACCATAAGCAAGTAGGTAAAGCAATTGAAATCAAGGAAAAGGTTTGTACATTACGGTATGTGTAAAAAGTAAGACAAAGAAATGCCTACATTACCATCATTTCGATACTGTAAGCTGATCAACAATAAGCTGTGTGATAGATTCTCAACCTTTATTTCATATTATCCAACAAGTAGAGAGTGATACTTTTATGCTGATAACATACTAAGATCGCTTTGCGATCCAGATCGCCTCTTTTTTTGTTCAATCGAATGCAATCAAGTCAATGGCGACCTCACTCAACTTTTCAAAAGGCGCACCAGGTTGCTAGGCCTGAATCGCTGCAGTTGACTTCAATACAACTTGTGCGCAACTGGTCATTCGATCTTTCAAGTTGCTGTGTTGGCGATTTGTATTTCATAGTCCATCGAGCGACTCCAAATCGCCACAATCTGCGACTGGCTAGTATGTAATGAGCATTAGGATTAATAACACATGCCATATATGTGACAATCCAGTTGACATTGAGATATCAGATTGTAGGTTACACTTTTAGTACAGCTTCATCATTTAGAAATTCTCATAAGCTGACTTGACCATTCCAGCTCAAAATGCCTTGATCAGAACTATAACATGCAGGACATTGATGCTCTACATACACTTATGTTTTGGGATGACACATGTTTGGTAGTGACGATTTAGGGATTTTGTCACTTTTTTCGTAATGAGGCTAATTTGCTACATGTGTCAAATGTTAAGTACCAGAGCCTGTTGCAACCATTGAATGACTGGCTCACAATTAGCATGTTTATTTATGTCCAGTTTTAGTTTAGACCAAAACGTGCTCTCAAACATGAATTGTTATATTATAATGACAGGTCTGATTTTAGCCATTTGATTAGTAACCAAACACAACATGGTGTAGAGGGATGTAGTGTGAATTACTGATCCTGATGTGTTCGATGATTGTGAAGCAGAGGGAAGTATACTCAATCATCCAACACCAAGGGACTAGTATTACACACTATTTACCCAAAGTAAACCATGTTGTATTGTTTTATGATACCTCATCAATATTGTAGGCCTTACTTCTGGATAGTCTGCAAAGGCTTCTTGGTGTAGAATCTGGTACTCGGTGTACTTGCGAACTAAACTGCATAATTCACTCCTATCGAGCTGCTCCACTTCTAAAATATCAAAATCCTTGGTACACCAATAGGGGAAAGAGATTCCCACTGTTTTCTCAATCATAATTATTGTTTGTTATGCATCCTTTCCATCCACTATATTTTGAAACTCCTTCTCCGATAGCGTTGTGAAACAACCAGGGTTTGCTATGAAGACACCATTTTAAACAACGGAAATTATGCTCTTCCCAATAATGCGAAGCTCTTATCCTATGTAGTGTGCAATACATATGTAAACTGTTGTGTGTAGGGATGGGATGATAAGGGGTTTAGTAGTGCATTTTGGGGGATCAATTTTCCCTGCATCTTTGTGATTATGCAAATGAGGGGAAGTAGTCAAAATGCAAGTTTTGCAAGCTGGTGAATTGTATCAATAAAATTCAGTATCTAGGTAATGAATAATGTATAGACATGTTTACTATAACATCATTCACTTTGTGTCATATCATTATATAAAACAAATACTGTAAAAGTGGAAATGTTCCCGCTACATTTATTTTCGTGCTTTTCGCGCTCAAATCAGCAAGCGCAAAAATTAAAACCAGTGAACATATTCATTTTGTATGTAGATCTATGTATGGAAGCTCAAAATCGCGAAAATAAAAACAAGCAAAATTGTTCAAAATGTGCAATGCGCGAACATTTACACTCGCGAACATTTCCACTTTTACAGTATTGCATACCTTTTGTTTGTGCAATGGTAAAACTATTTCACTCGGGCAAATTTGGGCTGTCCCATTACACTCTGCTTAACCTCGAGTATTGGAATAGTCCAGATTTGACAGAGTGATATAGTTTTTACAAGAAAACGCTCAGGCATTCAATATTTGTATACTATCTTGATGGTCAGGGATGGAGAGTTTGTTTGGAGCAGGTAAGGCTGATGGTGAGTTTGTAGAATATTAATTCAAGATATGTGCATTATTTATTTTCAGAACCAGAACAACAGTATGATGATGTCACACCTGCCGAACAGGGTGGTGGTCTTACAGCAATTGCCATATATGACTACCAAGCAAGTAAGTTTGAACGTGGTCATTCATAAACTCCTGTCCCTGTACGGATGGTTTATCCACTGACTTCTTGTATAGTATAGGTCACAAAATCACTAGATTGAGATTACATAGTGGATTGTATCACTTGATGATCATTCGCAGCAATCTTGCTACGGGTCGTGTCATTTAATAGGCTAGTATATTAGGTGTATGTCATACCAGCTTCAACTAGAAAGTCATTGAAAGGAGACAGTTCACCGAGATAACACTGGATTATGACTTGTCTCTTCTATGGCAGCTTTGTGGTTGAACTGTTAAGACCACAACATATTATTCCAAAGGTCACAAGTTTACATCTATGAGAAGGTTATCTATTACATCCGCAGTTGCTCTTAGTTGGGTCTTATAAATCACAGCTCAAGACTCAGTTTTTCAAACTTCTATATAACTGGGTTAATTTGTGCAATTGGCTGATTCTACCACATTGTGTGAATTTATCATGTTTGTTTGCATGTATTACTGTTGTTTTGGCTCTCTTGTATTTGATACTCTGTAAGTGCCATGAACATTTCTTGAGTGCAGATTTGTGCGCTTTACATGTGTTCATATTATCATTATTAAGGTATTTTGCTTCATGAGATTCAAGGTTTCTCTCAAGTCTATTTCTATCCGGGGCCCCCGGCTCAAGGGTGTAATCAATGTATTCTTGATAGGGGTGTGCCACTGGAGTTTTGAATAGTAATGAGTGGGTTTGTTCTATTTTACCTAAAAAACAGGTTAACCGGGCAGCACATCCCTGCATACCTTTTATATATATTAACAATCAAGATATTTGAAGAAAGAAAAAAAATCTGCTCCACCCTTTGTCTAGGAATGGATGGGTGTGATTGATTAAATTTCTCAAATCATTGTTGTTAAAAGTCCCTGAAATACTAAGTCACAAAATCACTAGTGTTAATCAGAGGCAAGTCTCATAAATCAAAGCATCACATTGTTGTATTGAGAGGAAATAATTGAGTCCATTTGTATTGAAGAACTCAGTGTTTCGTTACCACTCTTCTCCCAATTTGTAATGTACCATAAATTATCAATTTTATTATAATATTTGATCACACTAATATGATATCACCCATCCATTTCTCTCCCTCCCTAGCCGATGATGATGAGCTGACCTTTGACCCCGATGATGTGGTAACCGACATTGAGCAGATTGATGATGGCTGGTGGAAGGGCAAATGCCATGGTGTAGTAGGACTTTTCCCAGCAAACTATGTAGAACTCACATCATAGAGTTTATGCATCAGACAGACAATATTTGGACCAACAAACTGAATGACAGAATGACAAAACGCCTACACAGGCTCTTCTTTCTACACAGTTTAACCCCCTAAGAACTACCGGCCGATTGGTCGGAAAAAAGGACGCATCATTTCTTGCACCAATCAGAGACGTTGTTAAATAATTGTATCCCTGAAAAATTTTGCAATGCAAAATTTAAAGCTGTATTTTAATTGGTTATTCAAATGAGCATATCTTGTAATTAACCAATCATAAGCACTGTTAAATAGGCATGTTAGAAATTTTCAAGATCAAGAGCGATTGGTGAGTCTGTACGAGCATGTGTGATTTACAACTTTGTTTGGTATATAACAGGATATTGTTTTCATTGATTGGTGCAAAACAACTTTCCTTGCAGCACTTGTAGAAAATAACAGAAGAGATATTTAATACTCCTCTACCCGTTTCAAAAGACAGGTTCTGAATATTTCCTATGAGTTGATTGTGATTGGAAGATCACACACATGGAAAAACACTCCATTTCAATTCAACCTTTTCAGAGTATATAATTACTCATTGTAGAAATCCATTCTGTGGAGTGAGCTTGACTGGTTACCCGCGTCCCTCTATATGGCCGCCATCTTTAAAAATGGGGCCGTGTGTGTAAAATAGGGAAGACATGAGGATCGAGTCTAAGAGTGATCATTGACCATACTGGCATAATTTCAATTGTATTTTAAAACATATGTTATATATTCAGTATACCATGACAAAATCATGAAAATAAAGTCACTTTATCAGCCAGCGTTAACAGTATTGCAATAAAGACTGACTAAAAAGTAGGATAAATAAGCTTCCATCCATTATATAGTCAGCATCATAGTGCTATGGACATAATTCCAACAATGAGTGCAGACAAGCGTATGTACGTAAACCCGAAAGTGCATACCGCGCGTCCTAATTAGTGAATCGTGAAATCGTTACGCGCACGCATGCATGGTTTCATGCATCTGGACGCAGTTCCGCTAACAACAACAAAAGATGCCCCCGTGAAATAGCTTGAAATTTGTCCATAGCATAATGACATTGACTATTTAATTAACCAGGACTTGCCAAGTTTTTATTTTGAAAAATATATATAAAATTGTTTGTATACCAGCAGATTGTTGCTCAGAAAATAATAGCATGTGTTTTGTAATAAATCTCCACTTTTTTATAATTGATGAAATTGTATTTTGTATGTGAACAAAATTGTAGCAATGAGCCAACTGCAAATGAGCTGTAGGTAAAAAGTGGTCATTTTTGTATACATTTTGCACTTGCTATTTTCACATTTAAGCATATTTGTTTAATATTTGATTTTGGACTGAACACTCAAGCAATATAATTATATTCAGCATGTAAGAAAAATCAAAACAATCGAAATATTTGATGCCTGATCACTGCTGGCTTATGTAGAGAAGTCATCAAATTTGCTATTTACTGAACAATGACGTTTGTTGGTATTAATTCACACGAAACCATTTCCACTATACACAGATTCAGATTATTTCAATATTTCCGAACAGATTCTGTGGCGCAAAATGTCCACTTTTTTCAGCCATTTGTAATGTATGATAGTAGATGATCTTATGAATAATATGCTGTATTTCAGTTTATTTACTTTAATTTTTGTGAAATAATACTATATACATGTATACACCTATTGATCGAAGTCTGTTTGACCATCGAATTTGATTTAAATTTGATTTATATGGACTTATAATATATCTATAATTGCAAGATTTTTTCTGTTTAATTACATTTTTTCGTTTAATGAAATTGATCTACTAAAAAATCTTCTTCAATGTCTATGGTAGGCCGGCCACCTAGGATTTTTTTTCCAATCAACATTCCTATATTATTTTTCTACTATATTATGTTTCATACAAAATCAGCTTGTTAAGTTCCAATTTATTATAGAACAATCAAAGTTATAGAAAAAGGGACAAGACGTTATAAAGTGATTGTTGCTGAAAATCATATCATGTTTATATCATACCTGACTGACCCCTTTTTCTTTCTTTTTTCTTTGAGATTTTTTGTTGTTGAAAATGATAACAATTTTTGGACAACTTTTGAAATTGTCGCTAACTACTGCAGTTTTTTATTATTTACTCCTAATTGGATTTAACTTGCCAATTTTGAATGAAACACATTGTAAAAGTGGGGATTTTTGTTCTCATAATTTTGCTCACATGGCCAGTTTTAATGTGTGTATGATTTGAAATTGCTATTTTGTGATTTTAAGAGGTATCCACTATTAGTAGTATTGAATGGTTCAGGGGTTGAGCGCCAGAAGGCCATAACTCAATATTTGGGCATTGATATTTTGGTACAAGAGATAACTCATAAACACTCATTTGACTAAAAATCAGGGGTGGATCTTTACTTTTTTTGGCACTAGCCAGTGGGACTGGTAACTTGAGAAAGTTACCAGTCCGTAAGAGAATTTACCTGCCCCATCTATTGACTTGGAAATCTGAAACACATAACATAACACATGCATTGAAACGAGAAGCGAACAATGAGGAAATCATAACAAATTGTCATGTAAATAAAGAAATCCGCATGCGCAGTTCGCTATTTTGGGGGTATCGTTATTGCAAATATTTTACCGGGAGGGATATGGGCATTGCTTCTTTACGACGACTCAGCTGTTTACGCTGGTTCCCTGCACGCTGTCCACTCGTCACGGGTACGTTGGTGGCTGGTGCGTGGTGTCATTGAGGCAGGGTACCAGCAATCAGCTGTTACGCTGCATGTACAGTGTACGTACAGTACGTTTGACTGGAGAAGATGGCGTGCATGGTCATTGCAATGGGCGGGGGTTTCCCAATTCTCAAACTCGGCAAACTTTAATGTTTGGTTGCGGTGGGTTTATTCTTCGTGCGTGTAAGTGTGTGTGTGTGGTGTTTTATTTTTTATTTTAAGCTTACTGCTTACAGCTACTCATTCGACAATAGAATCAACACTTCAGTTGGTTAAAAATGTTACCCGCCAGCGGGACGGGTACTTTTGAGAATCTACCCGTCCGACACCAAAGTTACCCGCCGCTGGCGGGCGGACCGGTGCTAACGTCCAGCCCTGCTAAAAATAGAGTTATAAGTTGGGTGCTACAGTGTATTGTAATGAGTCCCAAATAATTTGAAAGCCGATTATCTAAAAATAGCATTTATTGAGTTTACGTCCTTCTGGCACAATAATTTTTGTGGTTTTGTAGTTTTTGACTGGTGTGTTTGGCAATATCCACTTTGCTACTCAGTGAATGTCTTGCACTACAGAATAAAGTTGTGGAATTCTGAAATGTTCACTTTTCAGGGGGTTTAATATGGATGTTGCTAAATGTTTTGTTTATGTATATGTATGTATGTATAGAGGTACTTTATAAAGTTATATATTATGTTATTAATGAAATTATGATTATTATTTTCATTTACTATATTTGGAGTAATTGATTTGCTTCCGCTTTTTTATGTGTTAGGCCTCAGTCATCAAATGTATGTTTGCTATGCAGAATTATCTCAAAATGTTGGGTACTTTGGAAAGGATTTATCTGCAAAACACAAGTTTTTGTACTCCCAAACATAAGAAGCCTTTTCGCACTTGTCCGATGATCGATCATATTTTGACTGATAGCTGGTCAGCTGTTTCAAAACATGGGAAAGAATTTGATTGATCAATTGCCATTGTATTCACAGAGAGAAGTGGTCAAATATTAGCGATCGATTGTCATAGCGACTGTTATGGATCATCGGGTCAGTTTGAAAAGGCTTAATCATCATATGCGCTATAAAACGTTTTGAACAATCAAACTGTGCAAAGGCTATCTTTTTTCAGGCATTAGCCATATTTTGGGTTTAGATAGTTCATCTACTGAAAATCCGACTTACAAAATGTTTATAACAATTTTGGGCCAAGCTGCTGTTGCGGAAAAATGATGTGTTGGGCAGATAACATGTGAAAATTCCATGGAAGGTATTTGGTTTTTTTAAATTTTATAACTCTTCTGACCATGAGTGCCTAGAATCTTAGCCATTATTTTGCCCACCTACCCAGACTTTTGTCTGCTGCATCACACACTGCGTTATTCACCGTAACATTTTGTCGACATCAAATATTTTCACAGTTGAATATGATATTTATCAGTGTATTAAAAAAAGATTAGCATACAAATTTCATGATGTTGAAACCCTTTTTAGGAAAATTAGTCGAGCAAATTGTTTAATTTTCAAGCAAAATCCAAACGGTGCATCGAATAGATTGGTATGTGATGCATTTTTTGTCTGGTGATCAAATAGCGCAGTGTATGATGCGATCAACAATTTATAGCGGCTCAATAAAATGTTGTGGTATATACTTGAATAATTTTTTGTGTATGAAAATATTTGAAGATGTTATGATAAATACTAATGCTACAATTGTCCATGTAATGCTATCATTAATCCTTGCAGTAATGTTATAATCATGAAAGTGATATGAAATTTTTAAAAGAATAAAAAAAATATATCATGAGATTTTGTAAAAGATTTAGTTCTGGTCTATTTTATGTTGTATTGATTTAAAGGAGGGGCGACTTTCTGATTGCCCCATACTGTTTCTTGGGGAGGAGTTCCTACAAGGTGACATGGCAGATGAATATAAAGGGAAATAATGTTGCCGTGTCGCCCGTGTGTGTATCGCTACACTTCTAGCACTGAAAAATGCCTGTATCCATTGAAATACACCTCTGACATTTGGGGAGAGTGATCTTGTTCTATAATAATGATAATGTTCATCATTAAATTCAGTCAAAATGTACCATTTGAGTTAATTACTTTATTGGTTCTTATTATAGAAGCATAAATCCATTTGAAACTTTACTGCATGAAAGTATGAAGGTAAAATGGGCAAATAAAGAAGTTGTGATTCTCTCCAAAAGTGTCTAACCCTGAAAAAAAATGGTTTACCCTGCTTTGAAAACCAGACCTATAACCAGGGAGCAAGATAACCTCCCAAGTCCACCAAAAATCTACCTCATAACTGCAACTTGGCCTATACATGGTATTTTTAACCCACATTTTGAACCTTAAATTAAGCATTCATTTTCAAAAATGTGTCCAAATTTTAAAGGGACACCCCAACATTGCACTCGGGTGCAACATGACGCACCGATGTACAATTTTTTCAAAGTTTATCCCCAAAAAAATAATTCCTGGTTACAGGCCTGGTTGAAAGTAACCAAAATACATGTATAGAAAGCCAAACTGTAATGATGGAAAAAAGGAACGTGTAAATCATTCTAAAACTTTCAAAATGACTACAATAATAACGGCAGGAAGAAACAACACATGCAAATTCAATATTCCTATGTTAAAAAGTTATTTTATTTCAAAATATACGTTAAAACGAGGGAACGTAACAAATTATTGGAACAGATGGTCATTTTTAAACATGCAACCCATGAGCACAACATGAGTAATTATAGGCTTATAATATTCTAAACCAGTTTTGTTTACACACTTTATGTCACCTCACATTTGGAGGTAAGGGGTCGTCCATAATTTTCGCCATTTTCAGTTACGTACAAAGCGTACGTAAGAGGGGGGAGGGGGTCGAAATATACCCCAACCGTACGTAACTTAAATGGCGATCTTGAGAGGCGGGATTTTTTTTTTAAAGTACAAAATAAAATAAAATTTCGCCATTTATTGCGTACGTAACTCGAGGGGGGGAGGGGGGTAAAAAGTTACGTACGCTCTGTACGGTAGTGAAAATGGCGATAATATTGGACGACCCCTAATCTAATCACAGACGCAGCATTTATACACCATGTCAGACATTCTTCTTTGACTGCAAAGATGCAAGCATCATATGAAAACCAATGTTTGCCATGACATTAGTGGAGTTAGGCATGTGATTTTATGATCTAATATCTAGAATACGGTCCTATGTCACCCAACTTCAGGTGGCACAGCGTATAGTTACAGAAAGTGAGGTCAACCAAAGACTAACACTGGAAATCAAATTAGAGCAGAAAGGGAATCGGGACAAATGCTATTTAGATTCATTTTTTCGGATGAAAATAGAAAAATAATGATAGATTAAAAAATATAACTTGAGGTTAAAGGTAGATGACCCGATCACATTTTCGTAACACAGAATTATTTCAAACATATCATATCATATGAAAGCTCGTATTTTTCTCATCATCATACTGAAATTTGACGGCCTAAATCGGTATAATTACGGAGAAATTGATGAAATAACGTCGAATTACCGCGAATGGTGGTAACCACCGATATAGTTTGTGTAATACTCAATGGGTACAGTTCACAGCATCTCGTGCGTCTAAAATAAGAACCATTAGAGCTATGCAACTCAAACTTTGGAACACGACTTTTTTAAGGATGACCTTTCATGTAGAATAGAAAACTTCAAGTTGAAAATCGGAATGTTATCGGGTCATCTACCTTTAAATTTACTGAAAGGCCATTCACTGCATGTAAATTGTTACCTTCATAAATCTCATTTGTTTGGCATATTTAATGATCCAGCTTAATTGACTACATAGATACTTTGTTTAGTTACTAAAAATTAAAATCACATACTTACTGTAAAAGTGAAAATGTTCACGCAAATATATTTCTTCTACGTATAGATGTGTTGAAGCTACAAATTGGGAATTTAAAAACACTGAAAAATCACCAAAGTGTTTTACAGTTAATCACGCGAAAATTACCGCTTTTACAATACATGATCAATCACAGACATCGCAGATAAGGCAGCAGCATATAAGTGACCAATCACAGACATCGCAAAAAAAGGCAGCAGTACATAAGTGACCAATTATACAGACATCATTAGAAAGATACTAGCATATAAGCATCATATGCATTGCAATTATAATTACAACTTATACAATAGTCAACTGCTGGATTAGTTTAAGAATATTCAAACAGCCTATTTGTCTAGTAATATTTCTTTGGACTGGTTGTCGTCTAATTAATATGAAAATAACCATAAAACACCATGCTTGTTTTTATCAAATCAGTATGACCAAAACAACTTTCAAAAAATAAACAAAACATGTTCATCTCATGCAAGAAATGCACCCAATCTGCAAGATAAGTTTTGTGTTCCTTGTATAAAATGATTTGGAAAACAAGGCAAGCAAGCTCAAAGTCGAGCATCTAACTCATGATGGGGGATACACTGCTAAACATAAAATAGACCCATCAACATCAAATAGATTCATCTCTCTCAATCAAAATTACATTTTTCATTGGAGAAGAGATTTCAGCTTTCAAATTGGCACAGAGGTGTAACCATATAAAACTTGGTTTTGGTGTACATAAATTTACAACAATTGATTAAATAATTTCATGGTATATCTGTTTTCGTTGGGGATCACCGGGAAAATTGGAATCACAACCGATAGCTGTAAACATTAATGATAACAAATACTGGAGGTAGGCACCAGGAATGGATTTAAGCATATTAAAAAATGAAAGGTGCTGTCCTATCAAAATGCTGAGCGCCTAGCACCAATGATAGCAAGCTATAATACAGGCTGTCAAAAATGTGTCCCATGTGAAACATGGGAGGTTTTTTTTGGCCATGAAAAATATAAAAACTGTACATGAAATAGTAATATCATGTTCAACAATCTTTAATGTGTCATAAGATTTTATTGTTTTTTCATTATAATGGCAATCTACTCAGGCATGTCAAATTCAGCTTTGGCCACTTTTCATGTGCATAAAACTAGTTTATTACAATGGTCATTAAGTGTGTATTGAACAATCAATCAAATCAATAATAATCTACCTACTACATGTTGATAGTTAGTTCAATCGGAGCAGAAAATATATTTTCATCAATATCATCCATGACAAACCACATAATATTTGAATATTAGATGTATTTTAAACAATACATTAATGTATCCTCTAAATCATCATCCGAAATGCAATTTCTGTTGAAAAGTGGCCAAAGTGGGACTTGTTATCAGATTTTAGTACAAGCACTGTTATTTAAATTTTAGATAATAATTTTGCTTATTCCAATATGGCCTAATATCATACCAATTTTCAACTAGAGGGTCTACATACAGTCTACAAGCCTCAAACTACATTGTATAGTGTTCTCAATACTGTAGTACTAGTGATTACATGTTTTCTTTACAGATTATGAATACATACAAAGGAATTTATCCGGGGGGAGGGGGGCGGGGACAGTCAACATTACATGCATATGCATGACAATATAAACATGTAATAAGGGGGGTGGGGTTCATCAGAGGAAATATGCATGGAGGGGGATGGGGTCTGGAAAATGTTACAGCATGATAGTTAGTTGACTGCCTCCACCCCACCCCCTCCTGGGAATACAAGGACTTTAACAAACAATGATAAGGCACACCTAATAAGGGGTGAGTTGCATAATTAAATAGCATTTAGCTTAAAATGTCTACATTTATCAAATGAAATACAAACATGAAATACAAAGCTTATACTTATCGCCTGCTCTGTACAAAAAGGCATGTACATAGTGGTTATATTCTTTGTCAACTACTCATATCATTTCACTATAAAAAAAGCTCAAGGCATGTAGATGAAACTTCCAATTGCCATGGTCTTGTTAGCAAGCATCAGAAAAGGAGCAAAGCAAGTCAGCCATATCAGACCCCAATGCTTGGATAACTCTTGCTCTCGGAGATTTTCACCAATTTGGAACTGATTTGAGCTTTAACTACTAAATCACATATGTGACCCATCACATCAAAATGGACATGTTGGCCCCCCCCCCCCCCCGAGTCAAATCTGAATTATTTGTTTGACTTGAATGAGCACATTTTAAGCTTTGAAATGACACCATGTTGAAGGTAAATCGGACTTTGTAATCTCAAGATATGATTTGAAGAAGCATATTATTTTCTATTATTTTCTTTATATTTTACCAAACACATTGGCCTCTATCTCAAAACTTTGTTTGCTGACAACATGTCCTTTTTGACGCGACTGGTCACATATATGATCCACTGATAGCAACAAACAATGTCGCTACCAAGACCATCACACTCAGGAAATGCTGTTTCCTGCAAAAAGTGGACCTAAGCCATTCAGATGAAATCCACCGATGTTGTAGGACAAAATATCAATTTATATAAGTATCATGGTTTTGACAAACATTAATTTCATCTACATGTACCTCTACAAACCTAATGAAACTTTTTACAAAAGCCTAAAGGGACATTGAGAGATTGTCGAGAAAAATGAAATTTTGAAAAATAGATGGTTTCAATAGATATGGTATGTAGGAACCCTGGAATCTAATGATTTATGGAAAAAGGGTTGAATGATGGTTCTAGATCAAATTCGGTTGATGAAGTAATATGTGACGTGTTCTACTGAAACCAGACACAATTGGGCAAGATATCAAAATTGAGTTAGTAATTGATTATTAAAGTAGAGATCTTCAGCTTTACAGTGGTACCTCTCTTTTTTAATCGGACTTCCCAAAGCGGAGTTAGATCATTTTCAAGTTCGTCTTTTACGGTCTTTATGAAAACTCCAAACTGAGATATCGCCCTTTAAAGTTACTAGAACTAGGCTTTTTACTAGAACTAGGCTTTTTTAAATCACTGAACATACATTTAGGATGATTTTATAATCTGAATCTTGCACAATATTGTTAAACACTCTGAAGATTAATTATTTACCAGAAACTCAAATTCCCCCAAAAATCACCCCCAATTATGTTTTGGACTATTTCTCAGTTTGGAGCTCTGCCCAATTCCGTCTGGTTTCGGTAGAACACGTCACATATGTGGAGAATGATGCTGATAATTTCGCTGTGATCTATACCGAAATGACCAAAATCATGAAATGTTACACAATAGACGGCAAATTAAGGTAAACAATTTCAGATTTTATCTAAGTATAGTATGCAGAAAACCCGATTTCTAGGGAAATTGAGGGCGCACTCCCATACATATCTCTCAGTGCCACTTTAAGGCTGTGAATTAGTGATTAAGTGTAACATTTGTGTCCTTTAATAATGACATGAATAACAAACAAGATATTGCTTTAAATCTACATATAATGTGTATATATTTTGTTTCATTATCTTATTTACAATAACATTTTGCACCCCATATTTAATTAAATATTTTAATTCACTTGGAACTCACACAATATATACAGTGAAAAACACTTTGGATTAAAATAACTGAAAACAGGGATAGCACTGAATCACAAATGTGAGAGGTCCCATGACATTTTTCAGGACCCCATAGGACTTCAAAAAACAAATTTAAGGGGTCCCCCAAGAAAATGAGGGGTCCTGAAGTTTGGGTATTTGAAAATTTTACTTTTTTATGGACAGTTTTAATGAATTTATATTGTGAGAAAAGGATGGATATATAATTTACAGAATTTCTTAAGGTTTCCATTTCCATATATCGTCCAATTTAAGAGGTCCCTTCAAGTTTGATCGGGACCCGCAAGCCTTTCCAATTTGAAACCTGACGCGTCACTATTAGAAAGTGAGAGGTCTGGGACGCGCAGATGCGTCAGAATGCGACCCCTGACTGAAAACAGGTTATTTTGATGCTGTCAATTAAAAAAACCAAACCAATTTGCAAGTTAACTTTGGTATTTAGTGTTTTACAGACCGAAATACCAAAGAAATATATTTGTGTACTTTTTTTATTTTCACATAATCGTTACGGGTGAAAAGCGCAACAATTAATATGGTGCAAAAATGTCTACTTGGACAGCAGACAGTATGAGCTGGCAATATTTACATAGCAATCGCTGTGTGATAGTTTGATATGGCTATAAGCATAAGTCTGATATGACTATAAGCACATGGCACTGTATAGCTAAATATAACATCTTAAACAAATATAACATATAGCATCATATAAAATCTTACCCAAATGAATACAAAATATGTATGATCATAAAAAGAAAATTGTCAAAAAAGACTTAAAATATTAATACCACTCTTTTAATCGATATTCTATTTACCAATCTTTTCATTTACATATCCCTACTGACCTTTGTTATACCATGGCAGGTAGCTGGTTATACTGACTTATTATCAATATATTCATTATATGTATGGGAGAGAATGTCATAATAAACGTTAAGATTTAAGGTAAATCTTGTATTTCCTCTCATATACTTTTATATTAAGCCTATATTTGTTTATTTGCACACAATTGCTATAGAGTATGAAAAGAACAAAACTAGCACACAACAGCTAGCAATTTTTACATCATAATCACAGTGTGATAGCATCTTAAAACTACTGTAAAAGCAAATATTTTCGCATAAAGATAATTTCGCGCATTTTGATATCATAGACATGGAGTAATTCTGTTATACCCTTCACAGAGGCATTTATAGTGCGTGATTTTTAAGAACGATGCATACTACCGAGGTTGGTGTGTAAGGTATAACAGAATTATGCCATAGACATTTCGCGATTTGTTTTTTCGTGGGCGACGTTCTGGATGCACTGCATGAACGTTGAAAACAATATTTTTGCGTGTTATAATTTTCAGGGGAAAATATTTTGCGCGAAAAGCGTGAAAATAAAACCATAGCAAGAATTTCAGCTTTTACAGTATAGCAAACGTATGCCACTAATACTTGTACAGAATATAAGTACAACTTTACACACAATGAATACAAAATAATCTTTGCAAATGGACTCAAACATTAACATCACTTTTGAAATCAGACAAAAATCATTTGATGGAAAGAAGGTGATTCAATTAACAGAGGGTATATAATACACCCTTGTTGTGACAATAGTCTTGATTCAATCAGAGTACACGGTATGCTGTACGATAGCCCCGTATCCTTGATTTGGTTCAGTGGAATTGCATATAGGCCTATACATATATTGCTGTTGCATATTTAACTGTACAATATTAAGGGTCAAACATAAATCTAATATGGTGATTGGGCTCTCTTTGGTCTTCGCTTCACGTTTGATGCTTCGCACCAGCGGTCAGACGCTCAGCGGTCGGACTCTTTGCACCACAAAGGATTTCTGAAACATAATATTATAAGCCCTACACTGATATTTCATTGATATTCGATAAGGCAAAAAACACCACCATCATGTTCTACAGGAAAGGGCTGGTCAGGCACTTTTTCTTTGGTTATACTTCAAAATGGTCATACATTTTCAATAAATCTCAAAGACTTATTAGGATTATTCAGGCCCGTAGAACCCTGGGGGGAGGTCACTCAGATCCTTTTTGGTAGGGATGTGCCACCAGCAAATTGAAAATTGACCCAAACATTTACCAATTCTCCTACATTGGACAAATTTGGCTAAAATTGCTGTAACAAACAGCAAATTTAAGGATTTTAGACCCATAAATTTACCAAAATGGCTATGAAAAGGGATCATTCATTTACCAGACAGGTGAAAAATGGGACCCTATTTGGCGGCACATCTACATGACCTCATATCCAGGCGTAGAACCAGAGGGTCTTTTTCCCTTTACCTACACCAATCTTTTTCATTGACATATTATTCCAACTGACCTTTTACATGCTGACTGACCATGAATGTATTTTTTTAATTTCAAGGGAGGGAACAATATTAATTTCATGGATTTTACAACTACAATATCAGCCATTAATCACATTAATTGCTTTTCTACAAAAATTAATAGTACAATGGTAGTCCTTAAGGTCCATTTATACTCATGTCATTGCGCATCGCCTGACGTCGAAGCACAAATTGAAGCAATGTCAACTTTTATACGGCGACGTCGGCCAATGGCCAAAGATGCGAGTATGAACGGACCTTGCTTAGTAAAAGAAAATGAAAAACAGGTGGTACTATAATACTTATAAAAATCTCTTCACTGCACTGTTGTTACATATAAATAGGATTTTGGCAATCATTCTAAGCCAAAGTCCACTTGTATACAATTTCACTAGCATTTCTTTGGTTTGTGTGCTATATGATGCTGTATGTATGGAGTAAAAAATAAACCATAGAAAAATCTGTATAAAACACACAAGTAAAAAAATTAAATTTGACAAAAATCATTTTTGTAAACCTTTAAATTGCTTAATACTACAACAGGTTGTAAAATATTAGGGTTTGTTTCCATTTGTTATGAAACTAACAAACAAACTATCAGATCCAACAAGTTACCCCAGGGATGGGTTGATATAAAAAAAAACACCTCAAAAAAAGTTCAGAATGCTATCAATTGCCTTTGTTTTGTATATTTCTTAATGCATTCATAGAGTGTTGCACATCAATGAAAAGATGATGTGTTCATCTCTCCAATAATACCAAATTTATGCCAATCGCTTGTTTCAGTGCTAAGCTGCTTGCTTGAGATTAGGCCTAAAAAAGAAGAAGTTTGATTGGCGTAACCCGACCGACCCTATTTTAACCCCCGACCCTAAACATTTTTTTTTTTAATTTAAAAATTAAAAAAAATTGTGTGTGAGAAAAAGAAATAAAGACCGTGAAAATGTGTATTTGTGCCATTTGTTTATGTCTGTATGGTATATGTGTGCTGGTATATAAAATTTCATAGACGTTTACAGATTAAAAAAAAAAAATCAATCCGACCTACCTACCCTATTTTTTTCTTCTATGTTACGCCAATCAAACTTTTTTTTAAGGCCTTATGGGAAGTCTCAATCTGAATGTGCAAAATCACCGCTATTTTGTCATCAGAGTCAATAGAGCATCACTCTACAAGTACACTGGTTTTCAATGTAACACTTCATTGAACAGAGGGGTATTATTTTGAACTCAAATAGAGGTGAATTTGGCACATGTGATTGAGACCTCACTACATTCTCAAGCAAGTAGTTGACAAGTGATTGGTATGGATGTGGTATCATTGGAAAGAGGAACAACTCAGCTTGATACATAACACAATTTGAATATATCACATCACAAGATAGACAAATTGGCTATTGAAAAAACCTTTCTGAACTTTTTTGAAGAGATTATGTTTTTTATTTAGTGAAATTAACAACCAATGGATATTGGAATGAAAGTTCATCGTGTTGGTAATAAGTTAAACTATGGATCTCAACACAAGATAAAAACTTTCTTCAAAATTTCAGGAATGTGTTCCTGTTAAGGCCTTCTTATTCTCAAAACCTCACATTAATATGTCTATACAAATTACAAAGAGCACTTTCAAAATACATAACATATTCTGCACCATCTTCACAAATGAAGTTAAGAGTTCCCTTAAGGTGGAGGGTTTCTCTGATTGTACCAAATATGATCAGCAAGGCCACAGGAAAAACCTGGTAGGGTCCGTCAGTCTGCCAGGTGGTTTTTTAGGGTTTTAACCATCATTTCAGGAATTGTGGGTGAAATTCAACGGTTTTTAAAAAAATCAAAAAAAAAATCAAAAGATTTTCGCAATTTATTTCTTCTTTTTAAATTGACAATCGAAGGGGAAAATGAGTTGGTCAAGCCCATAGAACAGGTTTTTTCCTATGGCCTAATCTAGGTGGGGATTGGTCTGGTGTGAATCACGTGAAAAGGTTTTAAATATGATGTTAACTGCCCTATGCCATTGCTCTCTTGGAAGTACTATTAAAGGTGTATGTTCAGATCACTTCTTTTTTCACATCAAGATATTTTCTCATCATGTCTGTAAAATCTTAGGGGTCAGAAAAGTTTCATTTAGAAATTATAGGCTAAAGTGTGGTGAATTACTGCCAAAGGTGGTCAACCACCCATCGGTTTGTGTATTACTCAGTGGGCAAATTACTTGTGACCTTGTGCTTCTAAAATAAGAACCATTTGAGTTACGCAACTTTGGAATTCTAGTAAAATAGATAACATCAAGTTGAAAAATCGGGCCAGCAATCAGAACATCTACCTTTAACATTCATAAATCAGAGACAAAATGGCAGTAGTTCCAAGTCCGATAGTCAAATTCAAATTCAACCATCAAAAACATCAAAGAAGACAACTTTAACTAATTCCCTTTTGGTTTACCCATGTACCTCTTATAAAATTTGGATTTTTGATTGCTTTCCTCAGAGTTATCCCTCGTATCATCTGTAAAACGTACTGCTACACCACGCGAGGGCTGGCATATTCCACGGAGGCAAGGTCTCAATGGTGGCCTCTGGGCTTCCTCAACCCTATCTGTTCTGTTACCACTTGGACCGTCTTGGCGTGGCCTGTCGGTGGGTAGAACTTGAGGATTGGTGATTGTTTGTTCTCCTAATATCCAATCAAGAGGAAGACTGTTCCGTCGTGATTGATTAGACGTTGATTGGATGGTACGATTTTGGTTAACAGATAATTGAGGTCCACCTTGCAAGTGGACACTCTCATCAGACCTTGGTACGATGGGCAATGCTTGTCTAATGCTACCAGATGAACTTATCGCCTGCTGGTTTTTCTCTTGCACAGTTCTATTCTGATTCTGAACAGCAGCTTTTGGTCTGTGTGCAATTCGCTTCTTGGCGTTTGGCCTTTCAGGCACAATTATTCCCGGTACTGTCTTTATAAGCTTACAGGGCACCACATCTGCTTCAGGAATATTAAGAGTCTCACTCTGTTTGCCACCAGTTTCTCCAGTCTTGCTATGCCTTCGTTTCACGCCATGTCTATTGTCATGACTAGAACTGGGCAGATCTTCTGAATCTTTCTGCTGATTATGTGCTACATCATTTACTGTGGCATCCTGTTCCCCCTGGGCAGACTCTGATATAGCTGAGTCATCCACAGGGTCTTCAACAGGAGGAGTAATTGTTTGATCTCCTGATCTCCGTCTTCTTCTTCTTGGGTCAGCCTCCACCAATTTCACTAAAGGTTTGTTGATATATTTAGGCTTCATCTTATCTATAATCTGTCTCAGGTGGCTATTTTGTGATAACGGTTCTTCTTCGTCTTGATCGTCTGGACCGTCTGGTATGATGTTGGCAGGAAGCAATTTTCTGACATTTTGACAGGGGTTGTCATGGTGATATATAGTACCTTTGTTGTTGGAACCAATAACAGTTTGGTTTTGTTGCCTGTCATTTTCAAAGATTGTCCGGTCGGCATCCCTGGAGTTGTGTTGAATCGGACTGGATGTTGGATCTTGGTATGAATTCTTTCTTTGGGGATTACATCTAGCATCAGCAGATGGTTCACGGTTGTCCAGATGTTGATCTCTTCCTTGTTCAGTCAGTCTTCTACCACTGACTGTTGCATTCAGATTACTAGAAATGACCTTCTGATTTCTGGACAACAAACTATCCTGTCTTGACAATCCATCTCCAGCTTGCCAAGCTTTTCCTCTTTTAGCTTTATTCCTTGGTGAAAGTTCACTCCCTGTTACCATGGTCTTTGACGGTCTACTATCATCATCATTGTAAGGATTCTTTGGATGCAAAGTCTTACCAGACAGTGAAGGATATTTGAAGGATTTCCTGGCAGTAGCCTTGATTCCACCACTTGGTGATGATGCAGCACCATTAACAACGATCTCTTCATCATTTCCTCCATCTTGCCTGCTCCTGGCATCATTGTCTCTTGTTCGAAGTTTCTCCTGCACATCAGAGTCAGACTCAGATGCACTTGAAATACTTATGATATTCATGGTCAGCTTCTTGCGAACAGCTGAGCTCACCTTCAATTTGAGTTTGCCAGGATTGGCAGAGCTTGATCTACCACCTCTCTCTGGTGTAGATGCAAAAAGAGGTTTCGGAGCTTCTTTCTTGGCACTGGAAATCTTTGGGATTCTATAAATTCTCTCTGACGAATCCGATCTTGATAAACTAACAGAAGTGGATGCACTTGCCGATTTTGATTTTTGTTTATTTTTATCACCAACTGATCTCAGAGGACCTGGTGACACAGTCGTCTTTGTATGAGTTGTAGATTTCTTCAAAGTGTCTGTTGGTTTCAGTTTGTTTACATCTGAACCTTTGGTACTAACCATTGATTTCTTCTTGACAGAGTCATCTTTATGAACAGATTTCTTTGATGATTTTGACCCTTCTAAATGTTGGTCATTCTTCCCAATTTTTTTCTGTTTGTCTGTAGTCCTTTGTGCACCAGAATTATGACTACCAGAGGTGACAGTTGGCTTCTTTAGTTTGGTATGACTACTATTCTTTGTCTTCTGGCCACTACTACTATTGTTGCTACTACTCTTTGCATCAGTTCCTGATGTAACACTCTTCTTTTTATTAGTAGTTGGGTGATCAATTTCTTTTCCAGAAAGTTTCTTTCTCTCCTTATCAGACCCTTTTGAGGCACTAGATTTACTCTTATCACTGCCACTAGGTCTTCTCTCTTTTGTGTTACTCTTTGTTGTATCATCTCTCAATTGCTTACTACCACCAAGAGGGGCACTAGTTACAGGTCTCTTACTAGGACCACTGGATTTATTCTTTTCACAAAATCCCTCAGGTTTTCTGCTTTCTGGTCTATCAAGAATCTTAGACGTATCATTATGTCCATGTCTCTCTTGCTGCCCATCATTTCTTGAGTGAGCACTGTCAGATTTCCTTGGAATATTTGATGGTCCTTTTTCCTTGTTGCTATCTTGGCGAGTTACAGAGATCTTCTGGTGTACACTCTTTTCAGACCCAGTAGCTCTTCCATGGTTAACATGGTCTCTCTGATTCTCCTTGTTGGAAGGTCTCAAAGCATCATGATGTCCCGGTGTGGCACCTCTCTGGCACTGACCATTCAGTGGTGTAGGTCCTGATGCTTCCCCGGGTGCTCTATGTTTGTCCACTCGCTGTGCTGCAGTTGTTCCATTGGAAGAACCCCTACTACTTCCTGCTCTATTTTGACTACTGCTGCTAAATCTTCGCTTTTTGGAGCGACGAACATCGTTTGCATAATTTCCTTTTCTAGTGGTGACAATCAGATCGCGACTTTGTGCATCATAAATCAGAGCTTTCCAAGTTGGATCGACAGACAAAGATTTCAAGTGACCGACCACAAAGAGTGCCCATCTGGCTCGTGTCAGAGCAACATTCATTCGCTTTGGATCTTTAACAAATCTGGAAAAATGAAAGAATGAAAAAATCTCTGAATTGATAATACAACAAGGTCTTTGTAAGTATAATTCTGATTTACAATCCCTGAACTGCCTGGAGATGCAAAACATATAATATATTCATAACCTTATGACTATCATGCATGCCATGTGTGTTCCAATCAGAAACCACCATTTTGTGCATACACAAACTTGAGCGCAGTTATTGAAAAGCCACCATAAACTGCTACGTGACCCTTACTTGGTATGCATAATGCATCACCATTACATGCATCAATGACTTCCGTGCAGTGCAGAATTTCCAAGCATGAGCCATTGAATTTACTGATTGGGCGTTCAACCACTGGTGATTGGTTGAGGTTAGCAAATTAAAAATGCAGATTCATCGAGTTTTGATTTGATTTGAGATCATTTGGGTCCTACGACCCTGGATAACCCAATACGCTATAGCTTATTTTCATTGGGGTCTGTTAGATGTGTGAACAGATACAGACCGGGATGATCCCCTACTCTTTACAAAAGAGTCTGTAACCTTTTTAACATGCTCGGGTATTGCTCTTCTGATGCACAGGACCACCATTTCTACGTGACTTCAGAACCACTGGTTTTTGCTGCCATTAGGAAATCATCACAATCACTTTGCTTCATTTACCAGGCTACCGACACGGCGCACACAATGTATCAGCACTTAGATTGTAATATCCCCTAACAGCTCCCCAATCTCGCTTGGGTCGACGAGGCAATTGAGACTAAGTACCTTGCCCAGGACACAAACATGTTGGCTATAGCGGGGCTAGATCTCACAACCTTTGTATCATGAACCCTGCATGCTATCCACTAGACCACACATGTTACATTTTGAATGAGGACTGAAGTTAATGACTTTGATCGGTGAGGGCGAGGTTGAGGGTAAGTGAGAGGAGGACGTTGAGGTTGAGGCTGTATTGAGGGTAAGGGTGAGGTTGGGGCAGTTAAGAAAATCTTTCCCGCAGGCCTTCAACCCCCATTTATACCCTCTTAGTAGCTACGAACCAATCAGAAAGCAGGAAACTAAAATATGCGGAGTGCAGTGAAAGTGTTGAATTGCACTCTGCTTACATGCCTTACATGCATCGACCACACGCTTTGCTTTGATTTGTTTTTCACGCAACACAGGTTCGCTGATTTTTACTGCAGGTGATATCTAGTTACTTAGTTAACATATTTTATAAGTTAAAGAGATCAAAAGTATGCACAGAAATGTAAATTTTGATTCATATTATATGTGTATGAACCTGAGACGAATATACCTGAAGGGATACGCAGCTCCAAGGTATTGCCATTCAATTCTACGAACCAGGTCTTGAACGGCATGCACAGCATTGTTCTCAAACTAACCCAAGCAGAACCTACAAAATAGTCCTAGTCTCACTTCTGGGTTTAAACCATGATCATGATGATTATGCATACAGACTGTGATAGATTTCTAAAATGATTACGCATTTATAGTGCTAGAATTATGGCATTTAAAAAAAAAGTATGCCAATTAAAACCTACTAGTGCCCTACTTCAACACATAAACAATGTATTGTGATATTCAAAGTTCATGGTTTGTGTTTAGAATTTAGATTTAATGTGAATTGAAACACAACAAATTTTGTATTTTTATACATCAACAGTAGTAACGTGTATTAGGCCTAAAAAAAAAAGAGGTTTGATTGGCGTAACCTGACCGACCCTATTTTAACCCCAGACCCTAAAATTTTTTATTTTATTTTTATTATTATTATTATTATTTTTTTTTTTTTATTAAAAAAAAAAAAATTGTGTGTGAGAAAAAGAAATAAAGACAGTGAAAATGTGTATTTGTGCCATTTGTTTATGTCTGTATGGTATATGTGTGCTGGTATATAAAATTTCATAGACGTTTTACAGATTTATAAAATTAAAAAATTAAAAAATCCGACCTACCTACCCTATTTTTTTTCTCTATGTTACGCCAATCAAACCTTCTTTTTTTTTAGGCCTTAGCTCAACCACATCTGAATTTTGTATTTCAATTCATATTAAATCTAAACACAAACCATGAACTTTGAATATCATAATACATTGTTTATGTGCTTTCCTGCTTTCCTGCCTTCTTCTGAAATGCCATAATTCTAGCAATATAAATGTGTAATCATTTTATAAATCTATCACAGTCTGTATGTCGGTGACTGTCCGATACTACAGTGTGTTCAGGTTGTTAAGAAGATCGTAACACACGTGTGGATAACACTATATTTGATATAGCGCGGTAACTCACATAATAAGGTTGTGCTACAAATTAAACTGAACAATGATAATCGATTGGCCATCAACATAACAATTACCGTGTTAGACCTGCATCGCTACACATCAGGGGCGGACTGGCCACTGTGGCGTTGTGGCGATCGCCACATGGGCCGCTTGGTTTTGGGCCTCTCAGGGCCGGTTACTCAAATTTTGTGGCCGTGTGAAAATGTATGACTGCGAAAATTTGTGACCGTGCGAAATTTTGTGACCGTGCGAAAATTTGTGACTGTGCGAAATTTTTTGACCGTGCGAAATTTTTTGACCGTGCGAAAATTTTTGACCCCCCCCCCCCCCACTTACGTGAAATTCACGAGGTGACTGACTGGGAAAAAAATTGGGGCAACCTTTTACGAAAATTTACTACCGGGACGACATACTTCTGCCTGACATGGTCAAAAAGGGCCGCTTTAATAATTTTGCCACGGCCGCTTTCAGGTCCCAGTCCGCCCCTGCTACACATAACAGGAATAAATAGTGCTTCTTATCCCTTCAGGCATATACGTCTCAGTATGAACTAGGTGTATGTGCGTTGCATCACCAAGCGTGCATTGATTTGTCCAATTTATCTCAAAACAACACATACGCATTTATTGACCTATAATTACATACCCAATTCCTTCCGTTTGTCCGTTGGTGCGCACACAAGACAGTATAATGACATCCTTTTCTCTGCCTTGAAAGCTGTCCACAGTCTCAATTTCAACATTACTTTTACTGTACGAAAAAGAAAATACATACTGTTACAAATTGATGGGGTCTACCAAATTTTACAGGGTTTTCTTTACAAATGTATAACTTTCAAGGACTGTTCTTTAAACTGAGCCAATACAAATTACTTCATACATTATACATACATACATACACTACATACAAGAACTTAGAAGCAGTTTTCTTTATTATTTTGCAGTGGAAAACAATGAAATATTGACCAAAGTTCTGGTACCAAAAAATTAGAATTTGCCCATTTTTTAATTATCAAACATGCAGAGTAAAAATATCTGTGCCTCATCTCTATTCATTCCTTTCTTTGCAAATGTTCATCACTTCAATGTTCTCTCTCTCTCTCTCTGCCATAAGTGTTTGATTGTAGGTAGACATTTTAGATAGTTATGTCAACCAGGTCGATTTACTTCCCCATCTTAATTGCGTCTTGTTGCATCTTTTCTGATTGTCGGAACAAAAAAGATGGATCCGAGAAGAAATTTGGATACAACGACAAGGGCCATAACCCTCACCCCGGTTTAGGGTTTTTGACCGGGATCACAATTTTTGAGGAAAAAACACCAACATAATCTCCAAGAACCTGCCGGGATTGATTCGATCCGGGGACCCTCCGTTCTCAAGCCCCATGTCCCACCCACTAAGCCACAGCCCTCAGCTACTCATTCACGCAGTATACTGCGCTCACTATATAGGCTCTGTTGACTACGTCATCAAAAACTGGCAGCGCATGCGCTTGGAGAGGGACTTAGGATTGGCATTTTTTAGCATTCAGGGGTGTTAGGGTTAATAGCAGCAAAACTTGGCATTGGCTTGGAGATAAGTAGTGCAATTTGTATTACAATTGGCAGGGATAACATGTCACATATCCACATTTGGCAGGGTAAAAAGCAGGATTGAAAACTTGGCTTACACAGAAACCTTGAGATTAAAGGTAAACTCACCCTTGGAATGCTTTCTTCAAGAACAGCCTCTGCTTTTGATACGGGGTGATGATTCCTATACTGCCTTGACAATGGAGTTTGTCAAACTCCATTTGTATGTATTCATAGAGTGCCATCACAAGGTCCTTTTCTTCTTTGTTGTACACGTCACTGGGGATAAATGAGAACAATAATATATGATTAGATTATAATCAATTGGCCAAGGCAGACAGGGGTATCATTTGGTAACAGATCTACTTCCTTGAAGTCAACTCAGACAATGGGTCGGGTGGCCAGTATTGGGTACCACACTGGACTAGGATGGTTCCCTGCAAATATTTAATTATTTAAATTAATTTTCACACAACTCTGTCTTTTTTTAACTTTCATGCCTGTGATAGTATTTATTTACAAGCTCTCAACATTAATTATTTTACAAAAGGCTCCCATTTTTCAATATGCCCTCACAACTTTCTTTTACTTAAAGCAACTTGGACCCATTCTTTAACATTTTGAAAAACCAAACTCTATTCTTCCTGTGATATGACTGCCGTGAATTGATTCAAGTCATGATTATGTAACTTACCCAGCAGCAAAGCATTCTTCCTCACCGTCTGACACATTGAACATAAGATATGGACGCAGAAAGAAATTATCTCTAGGCTCTGTACCAATCTCACCAGCAACAGCATCACCCCTGATTATAAATAGTGCAACAATAAAATGTGTGTAAGCGGCTTAGGCAACAAAAAATGTTCTACATGTAGATAGATAATCCTCACCTAGGTGTGCACTGTAAGTATTTTCTTTGGGTGGGGGTAGGGGGAGGGGTCCTATATTTGTTTTCAAAACGTTCATTAACATTTTGAATAATATCCCATAGATTCAAAACATTTTCACCAAAATTTCATACAATTTCATTTTTTCATTTTCATCCAAAGTCAACTTGGGGATCAAAGTTTAAAAAAGTTGCATTTTTAACTGTTTTGCTAAAAATATTGCAGATTTAGCAGCAGAAGTCTAACATTTGAATATTTTAATTTATTTTTCTTGAATTGGGAGGTAGGGGTGACAAAAAACCAATAAATAAATAAAAAATTAAAGAAATGAAATAAACATTGATTGACTAACAATCAAAGGTGATGAAGGTTTATTAAACACACTTATCATACTACTTACCCAGGGCCCACTGCTTCAACATGCGTAACATAAGATTTTCAAGACACCTGCTTTAAATTTCTCATGGAAGCCAAAAATTGACCTCACATGTTTGTCTACCCTATTAGCCCCCTTAATCGAGTAGTTTAACACATAATTTTCCTCTTAATAAAAGTTTTTATAATGACAAGGATTATTTTTCTACCCTCTCATTGATATTAAGTTCATGCAACAGGGAAAATATCAAACAAGTTCAATAGGATTTTGAAAAAAAAGTATTCTTTTTCTTGAATATGGGCAATTCTGAACCCTAAACAGAAACGCTTTACCCGCTCGATCTAAAAAACCCTCCCCTTTTACATGATTTCTTGGGTCATAAATTATTGACTGGCCCTGTGACGTCTTACCTATACGTTTCCACTTTTCCCTCATAGAATTGACTGGAGGGGAAGCGGCATATCTCAGAGTGCATACGGTACTGTATCTTCAGCATATGCACAGGAATGATGGGGAACAGCTCACGATTCATATGAAAGTAGCGGTAGTATCTCTCAAACAGCGACTGATTATACTTGAACTTTGATGCATCCTGAATTGACACAAACAATGCATTGAGAGTAAGTCTAGGGTTGTCACTAGATACTTTTTTATCCTTGCATCTTAGCACACAACTCCAATGCATTGTTTATACATGCGTGATCAAAGCACATGGTTAGCTCTTGCATCATCTTTGACATGATGACAATGTCATCAAACATTATCCAGTATAACCCTGGGGAGGTATGCAACAGGGTTGTGCTGCTGGCAGTTTGAAACCTCACTCATATTGACGTTTTTTCGCAAATCAGGGATTCTACCAAAATGGCTGATTTGACAACAACAACAAAATTTGGACCCATATTTTTCTGTGATATTTACAAAACAGGACTCATGTTTTTAAGGATTTTCTAGCACAAAATTGAACTCTATTTTTAGGATATTTTAAGAGTGACCCATTAGAGCATCATATTCTTGTAGATAAGAAATGGGTGCATAATATATTTAGCAATGACCTAGAAGGTCCCCGGTTCAAATACCAGTCAGTTACCAATATCAAATCGTTCACATTGTTTTAAAGAATATACTTACTCTAGAAATGACAGTTGCTGGTAGCTGCTGAGGGTCGCCTACCAATAAAAGCTTGCTGGATCCGTACTGCAATGGTACCAAACAATCAGGCTCTGTACACTGAGTGGCCTGTCATGGACAAATTATATGGAGTTCATTTAAATAATGGCCATATGACAATATATTCTTTATTCAACGTGCCATTGCCTGACTTATCATAAAAAACGGCCCAATTGGTTAAATTTCCCTCAAAGTACTAGTATCTGAAATCATTAAAAAGACACTTAAAAAACCAAGAGAGGGTTAAATTGATTTCGCATCAATTGCACAACTTGCAGCAGGATTTTCTTAAAGACTCTCTTGTATCATCCCATTGCAATGTAACTATGGTGACAGAAACCGGTGGTCATGTGATGGAAGTGAAGCATGCTGGTATTGCTCACGATATCTTCTTTGAGGACCATACTTATACAGCTGTATGTGATGCAGTTGACAAATTGTAATGTTATGAACAAATGTTAAAAACAACTGAAACTGTAACTGCTCATTGCTTAACGAGTTGATTTGGTGCCTAAAAGTAAGGTCACGTCTTGTTAATCAAATTATCATAGGTTCAAAGTTATCCATTTAATTTTTATGAATGAGATGTCCAAAAAAATGTATAAACAGAAACTGTTTGTCTTATGTGTATGCCTACCTCATCCACAATGACACACGAGAATCTCATGACCTGTTGCCGTTGTTTGCCGTGTTTGCTATGACTACTCTGTGGTGCATAAATATGCGACTGAAACATCTGACTTCCACTGCTGTTAAGAGTACAGCATATAACGTCAGCCTTCATCAGCAAGTTTTGTCGGATGCGATTCTGGTCACAGCTCGGGCGCGGTCCTTGCTTTTTACGTTTATTCAGCTCCAGAAGTTGACGATCGCGACACAATCTGTCACGTTCGGTTTTCTTTATTTCTGACTGTATCAAAAGAAAAAAATATTTGTGTAAAAATCAACTTTTGGCACTAAATTCAAAAGCTTAAATCTACATAATTCCTTAAATAACATCTTCTGAATTGGGTTGATATCCACAACAATTATAAATTACTTGATGGAAAAAAGTAAATCTGTTTACAAACATTCCAACTTTTAGAACACATCAGGAATTTTGTTGTTTAAATAAAAATGAAATAGAACTACAACTACTCCCACCCCCAATCCACAAAAAGTTGCAAATGGCATTCCCAAACATGATAATTCATTTTCTAAGCTTCTACTGGCTTAGATAGGATATAGTGTTGAGAATATAGTTACATAATTGGACATGCCACCCTGAAGCTGCAATCGGCTGATCTCCTTGTCCAGCACATTGATTTGCTTGTCCAAATTTTGGAGATTTCGCAGGATTTCAGCATTGTCGTTTTCCTCCTCTTGTATCGTCTTTTCATCTAGGGAGGAAGGAACAAAAAGTACTGAGAATTAAAGGTATATGACCCAACCCCCCACTTTTTACCATCAAAATTGAGATTTTGATGTCAGAAGGAAGCCCATATATTTCTACTGGTAATCATTAGACCCGGAAAGCTTCCTTTAGATAAGGAAACAATAATAAATTATTATTGAATGAGTTATATCCACTGCAATAATTCAACTCAAATTCTGGGATAAGAAAATACCTTCTGGTTGAAGAGAAAAAATAAAGTTAAACCATCTGGTCACACACATGAAGGTGTTTTTTCAAATAAAAAAATAGGAAATAGCAAACACATGGCAAGATTATTGAAAAGAAACATTTCATACATAAAATAAATGGTTTGCTTCAGTTCACATACCCTTCTCCTATACTTACGTTTACGGAGCATAGTTTCCACCATATGATCCAGGGTAAAGGGCCTTACATTACGATGAATGTCTTTCCTTCCGAACCGTATGACTGAGTAATGGCCGGCGTTTGATTGGAATTGATTGCCACCTGATCAAATAAATCAAAGTAAGATGCATGGCAAAATAAATAAACCTTCTGAGAGCAGATTTGCCCCCTTTTGTTAACCAAAACATCATGATTTTAAATTCAGTTAAATCTGTTCTAATTCTGTTTTACTTAAAGCTGGCCTACCACTTTGGTAGTTCACCACAGACGAACTGGCCATACACCTGTTCACTTGATGACAGACAGTACAGAATTAACATAGAAAAACTGTAACCATGTCAAATTCCCAAGAAAACTTGATGTGGTTAGAAACCCAGAGTAGTAGTTCGCCTTTTATAGATTTTGTAGATTTACACCATATTTCTGACTCATGTATGACAACTTTGTTTTCCTTACCCATTTGTCCTGAAGATCCTTCTTTAATCAACTCGGCTGTTAATCTTTTTACTAAGACATCAACAGCGGCGTTTGATGGTGCACACACAAGTATCTTTGGGTGTAAGGTATGCGTACTTGATGACCGAGAATTAGACTGGTTGGTAGCATTTCGTTGACGCTGAGCAGGAGGGAAAAATGTAAAAAGGAACAAAGGATAAGTGATTTGCTGAAAATTTGACCAATTATGAGGCGATTCATTTTGGGTATATATTCTTACTGATACAGTGAACCAGGGCCACCCTAGTATGGGACCCAAAGTCAGACCCCTTTGAATTTACAATCACACACACATACAAATGGATCAAAGTCAGTCTTAAAATCAAACTTGGCATAAAATGTAAAGGGACATTTTTGGTATCAAACGTTGAACATACACAGGCTTTCCCAGTCAGATTTATACAAGAAAAGTCTAATCTATTTAGCCAAAACCCCATATAGCTGACAGTAGCACTGCTATTGATAATACTGCTAAAGACCATTGATAGAATGGTAGAACCATGTTCGGCACAAAGCTCTATTGAAATGATATGCAGGTAATTTGCCTTGTCCTATTTTACTTTCCACTACAATCACTGTTTGTGATAATTAGAAAGGAATTCTATAATGTTGTAAAGGAATTGCATATTAAAGCTGAAGTGATTTAAATGTGTAAACAAACAAACAAACAAACACACCCCAACTAACAAACAAATAAATACAGGTATATCTTTGGAATTTTTTTTGAAAAGTGGTGCGATGTTTATCGTAACATATGCACTGAAAGGATCAATAAACAGGATTTTGACAAATGTCATACCACACTGAAACAAATACAGCCATGTTGATGAAATTAACAGAATACAGAAGACATATGTTCACCTTGATACTGCCGGTATTAGATTTAGATGTTGATATTGATGTTACATACACACCTACATATATGCATACTGTAATACTGTACACAGCGTCCTATATCGGGCATTGTAAAAAATTGATTCAAACATGGTATAAATCTTTCGGGTACACCCTGTACAGTATTTGTTACCTTCAGCAATTCCTTGATGATCTTGACGATTGTAAAGGTCTTGCCTGTTCCAGGAGGCCCTTGGAGAAGAAAGATTCTTGGAAGGGTGTGTTCTTTACTCAAGGCTTTCACAGCTGCATCGCACACAGCAGGTGATGTAGATGGGATCGCCTATAGAAACACAAAAATAATCAATTATGTACATGATTAGAATTAATAATATGTGAGGTGATCAAGCAAAATGAGTCGTAAGTCAGGAATATCGATTTTAAAATATAACCAGATAAAGGATAAAAATCATGTTGTTTTCTATTGTTTTGGAATCCATTCAATTACTCATGTCCTTAAACTTATTGTAAAAACTAGATCGTGTACACATATAGCGCGTTTTGCTTGATTGCATCACTTATGGCATGAGTCCCAAGATGCATAACAAGAACATGGAAAGACATGTAACCTTTAGGATTGTTTCAATTGGATATAATTGTTGTTTGACATATTTTGTTGTTACTTGTTTTTGTTTGTTCATCTTTTGTTGTGTGTTTGTTGGGGATGTTTGTTTGTTTGTTTGTTGGGGTGTTGGGGTGTTCTGTTCAATCGGTCAGTATATGATTGATTGTGGTTGGTTGGTTCAGGGTTTGCTTGTTTTTATGATTGTTTGATGGTCTTCTGGGGGTGATTGGCAGGTTTCTTATGTTTTGTTGTTTAAATAATATAAAAACTGGCATGAATGAAATTAGCAAAACCTTAAAAGTACAAACTTATTCTTATTCCTACTCACAGAATCTGATCCTTGTTTCTGGGTGTCGATGTCGCAGAAAACATCCATTCTTCTAAACCTAAGTATGTCTGTTGCCAGTCGATTCTTGTGGAGTGATGCTATCCCTTGGAATTGTCTCTTAGCAGATATTAATGAACCAGTTACCTATATAAATTGTTGAATAGCGTAGTTAGGCAATAAAACAACTTGGTTGTTATTTGGTTGCTGTTATTTATTTTGCTTTTATTTTCAAAATGTAGAAAATGTGTGTACATTTTAAAGCTTTTTCAAAAACAAAAAACAAATGCAAAAAGTGTTCATACAAATTCAACAATGTTCATACAAATTCAAAAATGTTCATACAAATTCAAAAATGTTCATACAAATTCAAAAATGTTCATACAAATTCAAAAGTGTTCATACAAGTTCAAAAATGCTCATACAAATTCAAAAATGTTCATACAAATTCAAAAATGCTCATACAAATTCAAAAATGTTCATACAAATTCAAAAATGCTCATACGAATTCAAAAATGTTCATACAAATTCAAAAATGTTCATACAAATTCAAACATGTTCATACAAATTTACCACCATTTTGTGTGTTTGTATTTGCCGTGACATGACCCATGACCTGTATCGATATAATTCTTAATTTCAAGCAACTCTTACACAGACGCAATGCACTCGCTTTACATATCTTACCGATCATAGCGCAAATGCTTGGTAACGCACAAATACGATATGGAATTATATCGTATGTTTAGGCTTTCATGTTTACATAACCAATGAAATTGCAGTATTAACAACTACTAAACGATAATATAAAAAGCGAACAATAAACCTCAATTATTGTCGTTTTTGTCTCATTGTGCCTCTGATAAAGATCCAGCTACAATCAAGGAAATAAATGTTGGCACACTTTGTCTTAATTACGGAAAAAAACCGCCCTCTCCCCGGAGGCAATGTTGATCCGAGTCATATTATCAGAAGCCATGGTAGGTCCCCCAACATTGATTGATGGGGGATGGGGAAGGATATAAGAAAGGGGGAGACTTTTGCTTTCTATTAAACAGTGCTATGTCCCAAGTCTGATCTCAATTGCGAGCACAGGGATATTTGTAAAAAACCGATTCGCACATTTTTTAGTATGTTTCACGTATTTATGTTCACGCAACAGCTAAATTATAAAAATTCACTGGCCTGTGAGCGTATACACATGGTATGTGAGTTACCTGAACATTGAACAATTCGTTCAGTTGAAATCCAAGAAACCTGCTATCTTGAATAATTGTCAGCAAAACCACATCTAGATACTTCCTTGGAGTTTCGTCTCCCATCTCACCTGGTGATCCTAGAAAACAATCCAATACAAAAAGGTGAATTCAATACCTCTTCTAGGGCAGGGGACTGTTAGCCTAGGACATGTAACCAAAAAAGGGGTGTACCTAGACAAAATTGCAACATAAACCATTTTTGATGTAATTGTTTCAAAATGCTCTTCCGAACATTATATTAAAAATCGATAAAATCTGAAGTTGGGGAAAAAATGCTAATTTGCATAACAATATATTTGTATATTTAGCCATATTAGTCGGGTATATACAGGGGTTACCGTGCAACCCCACCACCAAGGACTCCCCTAAACCAACTTTCTTGACTCTTTTTTCATGGTCCTAAAACATATTCAGGATGTTAACAAAAACAATTTCGTGTTATTCAAGATGGCGTCCAAAATGGCCGCCATAACTGGTCAAATTTCATAAAATGACATATAACAATCAAAATGCGTGGTGAAAGAAAGGTTTTAATAGTGGGATGTATGTATTAAACCCCTAAGACAATAATACCCTGTATTTATGCTTTGTTAACATACCTAAATCCAAGATGGCCACTAAAATGGCCGCCAAAATGATGGTCAAAATTTCATAAAATTGCACAATATCAACCAAAATGTATGATAAAAATATAGATTTGTCAATTAATTAACACGGAATTGTGGGGAATTAGAGGTCGTAAGGTCATCAGGAGCTCCAAGATAAAAGGAAAATAGTATTTGCCGACGTTTTGGAACCCGACCGCTTATTTTGAAAGAATGAATCGTTTTCAAAATTAGAAACCAGCAACCAGAAGCGTCACCAGCAACCAGAAGCGTCGTTTAAAAGTGCGGGAACGCCACTCTTGAAAACGGAGCAGTAGTGAGTTGCCGGAGATTTTTTTTGTCAATTTATTTTTCGACGATGATATGATCGCATCTGGATTTACAGGTATGACTTAATACTGTAAAATATGCATTTTTCTTTCAGTATCCCACGTAAATAATTGTATATTCCAAAAACGTAAACTTGCTCGGGAAATTTTAAGATCATTCTGAAGATGAGATCAGGGATTTAGTTGCAGAAATATACTGCCAAATTCGGCAGCCGTTAAATGCAGCACTGATATTCTTGGAGGCCTGTTATTATATTCCCCTTATGTATTATTGTGTATTTTACCCCCAATGTAAGGGCCAGGCATTTTTCATATAAAAACCTTTTCGGGGAGGTTGGGCTTACTTAGACGGAAAAATCAGCATTTGATTATGCTTAGGGCATAGGCCCTAGGCCGCGTCATTGAAAACGCGGGAAAACAGGAAAAGTGCGGGAACGCCATCTTGGATCTCGGAAGCAGTAGCCTGTCAATTTTTTTCGCCAATATTTTTTAAACGATGATATGATCGCATGTGGATTTACAGGTATGACATTATCCCACGTAAATACTTGAGTTTGTTCGGGAAATTTTAAGATAATAACGGAGATGAGATCAGGTAGGTACATACGAATCTCGCACTCTCGCGACTGATCGTGTTAGGCATGGGCAAAGTGAGCGGACCGGCCGCCATCTTTTTTTTAGCTTCCCATTAGCGATACACACAGGTGTAGGAAAAATAAGATTACTAAAAAAATAAACATTGCCCATCACTAAGATTTTTGACCGGCGAAGTTTTTAATCGCTTTTAATAACTTTTTAATCGTCGTGGGCTACTGACATTTGCGAGATCGTGAACGTTAGCCGACAAATTCAATTTTCGATCATTTTGTCCCGACTTTGACATGAAATATCTCAACTTGATCATGGACCTGCGTGACGGGACTTTTGACCGGCAGAAAGAATAATTTCTAAGGAAACTAAAAATGTAATCTTAGTAAGCTTAAACATGTGAGCAAAACTCGGAAAACACGGAACAGTGACTTTACAGTGGGAAGTGATTAGGCCTAGGCCTAGGCCTACTCAATATTCCGAATTCTGCGCCCTTTAAATTTCGCGATGTTTACATTTTTGGCTAAAAATGAATTAGTTTTCATTTGTGTATTAAATTTCCACCTTTTTTTGTGTTTACTACTTGAAATAAATAATAAAAAGTAAGCAAGCTTATTTTGAATATTTCATTAAATTTTGGGGTGTGGGGTGGGGAGTGTTGCCACCCCCACCCTACACTTTTTAATAGTTGTTGATACACACAATTGCATGGTAACACATACAATTTGTGTGTATCAATGAAAATGGCTATGGCATAGAGGGGTAACCTCTGCCCAATTTTTCATTTACCTTGCCCCACCACCCTCAACTTGCCCCACGCCTGGAGTGGGGGTGTTGCCACCCTACACTTTTTATAGTTGTTGATACACACAATTGCATGGTAACACATACAATTTGTGTGTATCAATGAAAATGGCTATGGCATAGAGGGGTAACCTCTGCCCAATTTTTCATTTACCTTGCCCCACCACCCTCAACTTGCCCCACGCCTGGAGTGGGGGTGTTGCCACCCTACACTTTTAATAGTTGTTGATACACACAATTGCATGGTAACACATACAATTTGCGTATGGTTAGGGTGGGAATCGGGGATACACACACACTCTCTACCGCCCAATCGGGGATACACCCGCAATAGGGGATATCCCCAATCTCTAGATAGGTGCAAATTACTGCAAATCATGTTATAGTGCTATCCAATAGGGGACCCCTATTAGCATGCACCATGTGCACCCCTGTTAGATAGTACGATGTCCTATACACAAAAACATACACACAAAATGGCGGAAAATGTCCACAATCCGCCCGGTGAGCGTGTATACACAATATCCCCTATTGCATAGTGTGGAACCCATATCCCCTATTCACACGTCTTACGCACAGGTGTGTGTGTATCAATGAAAATGGCTATGGCATAGAGGGGTAACCTCTGCCCAATTTTTCATTTACCTTGCCCCACCACCCTCAACTTGCCCCACGCCTGGAGTGGGGGTGTTGCCACCCTACACTTTTTATAGTTGTTGATACACACAATTGCATGGTAACACATACAATTTGTGTGTATCAATGAAAATGGCTATGGCATAGAGGGGTAACCTCTGCCCAATTTTTCATTTACCTTGCCCCACCACCCTCAACTTGCCCCACGCCTGGAGTGGGGGTGTTGCCACCCTACACTTTTAATAGTTGTTGATACACACAATTGCATGGTAACACATACAATTTGTGTGTATCAATGAAAATGGCTATGGCATAGAGGGGTAACCTCTGCCCAATTTTTCATTTACCTTCCAACCCCCTCAACTTGCCCCACGCCACGGACGTACGAGCCTAGATTTGCCTTTTTTGATATATTATATCACATTTTGATCTGCGTATGATATTGTTGTTAGTAACCGGTGAAACTGCAAACATAAATGTCTTTCGCCAGAAAACCTTTTTTTTTTCAGTCCCAAAAGTCAAAATATTCTAAAAATGAGCCCAGATTTGCTTTTTTTGATATTATATCACATTTTCATCTATGTATGAATCGCTGTTAGTAACCGGTGAAACTGCAAACATAAATGAACTTTTTACATTTCACATAGGCCTATTTGTAACAATTTCATTTTTTTCTTTTCAGCCACCCTCAGAAGCTTACGGTAAGCCAACACAAACTGCCAGCTGTGTAGTGCAGTCACCAGCCTCAAGAATCTAAATGAAGGAAAACACCTGCATTTCCTCAACGTAAGTTTTAGGCACACTATAACTATTACTTTTTACAGAAAAAATAGGCCTGTCATCGACATGAACGAACGATGTATTAGGCCTAACAAATATAAATGTTTGTTTCTGGTAACATGCTGACAAAAAGAGGGTCGGTCGGTCGGGGGGGAAAAAAATATTATTTTAGATTCACCATTCACCATGTAAATTAATTGCAAAGCTGCCGAATTTTGACCGTCATCGCAATCTGAACAGTGAACGCCAATTTTCGAGGCAAATTTCATTCATTATTTTATTATAAATAATTCATTAAATGTAAATACACTGCATTTTCTCATTAAAAAATAAATGTTTTCCTTCGATCGTACTTTGCTAAACTTGGGGAATTACATTATCGATGTAAACAAGCATTAACCTTTTAGCAATCTGCTTTGAACAACGTGATAATGCGCTTTACTTCTCAACACGTGCGCGAGGGACTTTTGCATGCCCGAACTGAGGTTAATAATATGATATTTCTTTTCTGTTCCACACGTTTCCCAGTGTGTTATTTTTACCATGTTACACTACGTCATTCCATGTGGTATTTCTTTTCTGTTCCACACTGTTCCCAGTGTGTTATTTTTACCATGTTACGCTACGTCATTCCATGTGGTTGGTTGGTTTGTTGGTGGTACCAAAAAACGTAATTATTGCGATAACCGCAAATACTGTGCTGTTGTTGATGAATGGAAATAAACTTTAGGCGTACAGACGAACGGAAAGTAAACTTCAGAATTGTTGCAGAATTCATGGAAATGAGTACATTCAAATTGGACCTTCGGCAAAATGGGAATGTAAAATTTTTATTCTCTCAATACATTTCCGTAAATTTGGACTGAAAAAATATGAACGGTAGGTTTCAAAATGTTGATAACATTTTTACGGTCGGCAGGTTTTAAGAGGGTCGGTTGGGTTACCGGAAACAACAATTTATTTTTGTTAGGCCTTAGTAACCGAAAGTCAAAACAGCCTAAAAATGACACCATATTTATTTATTTCTTTTTCAGACGCCCTCACATTGCCAGCTGCATAGTGCAATCACCATTGCCAGCTGCATAGTGCAATCACCATTGCCAGCCGTGTAGTGCAGTCTCAACACTCAACAGTCAGTCGCATTGCCAGCCGTGTAGTGCAGTCTCAACACTCAACAGTCAGTCGCATTGCCAGCCGTGTAGTGCAGTCTCAACAACAGTCACATTCATTGCCAGCCGTGTAGTGCAGTCTCAACACTCAACAGTCAGTCACATTGCCAGCCGTGTAGTGCAGTCTCAACAACAGTCACATTCACCTGCATTTCCTTAAGGTAAGTTCTTTAATTTGTACAGAAAATATGATAATCACGCGTACTGCAGGGGGGTACTGTCTGAAGTAAAATGCTGATCGGGCCTACCTACCTATAGTTAAACAAATGAACTACAGTCACATTTGCATTCACATTTATGACAAAAGTGTAATTTACAATAATTTAAATGGTGAATAATAAGCATGTTCCAATATGTTAAAATCTGGCATGCCTGCGACTGCAGAATTCTGCACCTTTTCTTATATACAGGTAATCCACTTCACTCATTACAAAAGGTTTTGATTCCCATAGTATTAGTCATTTAGATCAATTTAATACACGACCTCCAATACAAGCTCTACAGTTCACATAATCATGGCCTGAAAAAATGTGGGTTTTTTTCCAGCAAGCGATTCCAAATTCCCCTCCAAAATGGAATGCATAATGAGAGAGTAACATTTCCCTCCAAATTTTCAAATTTCCCTGCAAGGAGCTTTCCGTATTGCCTACTTTTTCAGCCTGTGCACATAATGACCTATACCTTTGGCGAGCTATTTTTGAAAGAGTGACCGTGCTGTAGTCTACACTAATGGTACACCAACCAGGTAGGTAAACTATATCAACATTTAATTAATTAATTAATTAATTAATTTTTCTACACTTCGCTTTTTAATATAATTTTAGAATGGCTACTTCACCTAAGATGCCAGCTCCACCACATTGTCAGCTGCGTAGTGCCGTCACCAGCATTCAAAAGCTGAAGGAAGATATGATAAGGAGCCTTGCAGCTATTACCACATACGCAAATGAGGGCTGCAGAGAGCAGACCATTTCTGAATGCAAACATGGCCGAAACCTGATTGAAATACAGGCAACCACTTTGATTGAGAAGATAGAGAATGTCCTTTGTGATTTGAATGCAGAACACCGGAGGCACATGGGGATCAAGAAAGAGTCGGCACAGCTGAAGAAAAAAATCCGTGATCTTGAAGATGAGGAGGTCCTACTCAGCCAGGCCTGTGCCAAGGAGGATGCCAATCAGATGATAGACACTGAGACCAAGGCAGAGACCAAGGCAGAGACCAAGCCAGAGGACTAAATAAAGATACCTCACCGGGCAGGCGCTATTAACCTTTTTTTAAATTTCAATATGTATGTTGTTGATATGAAATGAGAAAACAACTCATAAATAAGAATTGTTATGTTTGTCCCTCTCTCAATAGTTCATCATAACTAAGATAACAAATTTACCAATAAAACTTAGAGTAATGTTCACTTGGTGGATATTTTAAACTACACTTTTGAGAATGGCAGTTTTTGTCTTCCATTTGGGCTCATTCAGCCATGAATTCATTCATTTTTAGACAATTCTTATTACATGTGGGAAACAGTCATAGGATTATTTCTAACTAAGTTTTATTGGTAAAATGTTTTACCTTACGATGGTATGACAAACTGTTGAGAGGGGGACTTACTTTTGTTGAAGTGTTTATATACATTTATGGTAAAACAATGTATGTTATCAACAACACTTAATACCACTCAGCAATTTTACTCGCCCTATACATAAGCTTACCTATACAAAGAGTGAAATACCCTTCACTTTTGATTTGCACTCTTGAATTTCTCGCCCTATACAAAGAGTGAAATACCCTTACAAAGAGTGAAATACCCTTCACTTTTGATTTGCACTCTTGAATTTCTCGCCCTATACAAAGAGTGAAATACCCTTCACTTTTGATTTGCACTCTTGAATTTAAGAGTGAACAATGTTGGTAATGCCAATATTACATTTTTGTACTGCCTAAAACATTGTGCTAACATGACTTTGAGCCATCATTTTGTTTTTCACCCTCGAGAATTTTGCCCAGTGAAATTGCTGTCAATCTGTTCCTCTATTTCATTATGGGAAGTGTTAACCTTTTTTTTTGCCTTTTTTAAATCAATTTGAATATGTATGATATTGGGAGTAATTCTGTTATACCCTTTACAGGGTATACCGATGTTGGTGTGAAGGGTATAACAGAATTATGCCTGATTTGATATGAATTATGTATGTACAATATATGAAGAGTTTGTTTCCAAAAGGCGCTAACTCACTCAAGTGAAATAGGAGAAAAGCAATGTTTTTTAAAATGAGGATGTTGCATTACTTTGATTATGCTAATTTCCTGAAAGATACCATACGTGGAAGCTTAAAAATTGGTTTGATTTCATTTTTTGATTTTCACAGTACTTCCAATGTCTTTCTTTATTTTCGGAAATCAGTGAGTTATTGCCTTTTGGAACAAAAATGTTACGACCAATTTTCAAAACAATTGTGCAATTTTCAAAACAATAATCCCATACATTTTACTTTTTCTTCATTGCATTTCATTAAGGACATTCCTATCAATGTTTTAACATGATAAAAGAACCATATTTCCACCATTTTGGCTTACAAAGTAGGGAATTATATTCAAATTACCGAGGGTCATAACTTTTGGACCCGAATAATCCCATACATTTTACTTCTTCATTGCATTTCATTAAGGACATTCCTATCAATGTTTTACCATGATAAAAGAACCATATTTCCACCATTTTGGCTTACAAAGTAGGGAATTATATTCAAATTACCGAGGGTCATAACTTTGGACCCGAACATGCTACAGATGTAGAAAGTTTCAAAGAACACTTTAATGCCACTCAGCAATTTCACTCGCCCTATACAAAGAGTGAAATACCCTTGAAAATGTTATTTGAGAGTGAAAAATGTAGGTAATTCCATTGTTGTACTTCGTAAAACACTACATCTTTTTGAGCCATCATTTTTGTTTTTTATCCTATGAATTTTACCCATACGAAGTAATTGGTGTCGCTCCATTGCTCACTGTCATTATGGGAAGTGTTAACCCTTTTTTATGAAATAAAGCAAGTACTGTCACTTCTAAACTAATAATGTTATGTACAATAAATAGCCTGAGTGGTAATCGAGATTAGATCAAGACTATTCTTTTCTCATGTCCGAAGGCTGACAGCAAAATTGTTAACTCTAATATACATAAATGAGATTGGATCAAGACTATTCTTTTCTCATGATTGTCCGAACTTTATTGGTTTGGGAGTGTTAACAAACAAACAAACATAAAAGTATATATATTTTTAATGAAATGAGTCGGAGAATCCATTTTTGGTATCAAATTTCACTCACTAAAATTTTTTAGTTTGAAATTATTGATTTTTTGACCTTTTCATAATTCATAATTTTTTTACACTTTTTCTAAAGTCAGTTATATAGGATCGGGTTTTTTTTAACCAAACACTGATTTTTTGGGTTCACCGAAAAATAAATTGGCCCTAAATAAGTGGTTTTTTGGCAAATTCTAAAAATCACTATTTATAGTTAAATTTGAAACCAAATATGGATTCTTTGACTCATTTCATTTGAAAAAGATGTATAGTTTTATTATGTACATTACATTATTAGTTTAAAAGTTACAGTGATTGGTATTTCATAAAAAGAGTTGACACTTACCTTAGCGAGTGATTTTTGTTGATATAAAATGAGTAATCCAATTAATATTAATAAATATGAATTGTTACAATACATTTATGGTAAAACAATGTACTTGATCGATCAAGAACACTTTACAATACCACTCCTTTCCTCTGTCATTAAGTAAGTGAGTGAGTGACAACCCTTTCATTTAGGCAAACGAACAAAAACCACCCTGTTTTATTGGCGGGCTGACCTGTCATGTAGGGTCAGTCAGTCAGGCTCTTTTTTTAGAGCTGAAGAAAAACATCTGTGATCTTGAAAATGAGGAACTCTGCCTCAGCCAGGCCTGGACTTTTAATATAGTCAGCTCCACCACATTGCCAGCTGTGTAGTGCAGTCACCAGCCTCCAAGAGCTGAAGGAAGACATGTTGAGGAACCTTGCAGCTATTACAACCTACGCAAATAAGGGTTGCAGAGAGCAGACAGTTTCAGGAAGCAGACATGCCCGCAACTTGATTGAAATACAGGCAACTGCATGGAGAAGATAGAGAATGTCCTTTGTGATTTGAATGCAGAGCCAGTTCCACCACATTGCCAGCTGCGTAGTGCCGTCACCAGCATTCAAAAGCTGAAGGAAGATATGATAAGGAGCCTTGCAGGTATTACCACATACGCAAATGAGGGCTGCAGAGAGCAGACCGTTTCTGAATGCAAACATGGCCGAAACCTGATTGAAATACAGGCAACCACTTTAATTGAGAAGATAGAGAATGTCCTTTGTGATTTGAATGCAGAACACCGGAGGCACATGGGGATCAAGAAAGAGTCAGCACAGCTGAAGAAAAAAATCTGTGATCTTGAAGATGAGGAGGTCCTACTCAAATAAGGGTTGCAGAGAGCAGACAGTTTCAGGAAGCAGACATGCCCGCAACTTGATTGAAATACAGGCAACTGCATGGAGAAGATAGAGAATGTCCTTTGTGATTTGAATGCAGAGCCAGTTCCACCACATTGCCAGCTGTGTAGTGCAGTTACAAGTCTCTAAAAGCTGAAGAAAGACATGTTGAGGAGCCTTGCAGCTATTACAACCTACGCAAATAAACTGCTCACAAAAAGTATCGAAACACTTAGAAATGATCCAATATATAACGGCTCGAAAAGGTATGCATTAATCGAAGCAAATAACCAAGTGCATAATTTTGTTCTGCGTATTTTGACACCTCGATCGTTGAGATACGATGTTGCGGAGCGGAGTTATTGTCATTTCAATGATTGTGGGTCCAGTTTCAAAAGTGACACTCATCCCTATTGAAAATCACGAATCTGATCATTCTAAACAGTAATGCAAACCTCTTTCTATAGGATGATTGTCACTTATGAAATTGGACCCACGACCATTGAAATGACAATAACACTCCGCTTCGCAATATCGTATATTATCGATCGAGATGTCAAAATACGCAGAACAAAATTATGCACTTGGTTGTTTGCTTCGAGTAATGCATACCCTTACGAGCCGTTATATATTGGATCATTATTAAGTGTTTCGATACTTTTTGTGAGCAGTTTAGTTTCAGGAAGCAGACATGCCCGCAACTTGATTGAAATACAGGCAACCACTTTAATTGAGAAGATAGAGAATGTCCTTTGTGATTTGAATGCAGAGCCAGCTCCACCACATTGCCAGCTGTGTAGTGCAGTCACCAGTCTCCAAAAGCTGAAGGAAGACATGTCCGCAACTTGATTGAAATACAGGCAACTGCATTGTTGGTGAAGATAAGAATGTCCTTCGTGATTTAAATGAAGAGCACCGGAGACACACTGAATTGTAAAAGGAGTCAGTACAGCTGAAGAAGAAAAAAATCCTCAGCCAAAATGTCCTTTCGCCCCTCGCTCATTGTTTTCACTTTTTTAAAAAATTAATTTCAATATGTATGATTTTTTTTTTGATATGAAATAAGTAAACCAATATGTACAATAAATACATTTATGGTTAAACAATGTACTTTAATATTGCATTTTCAGAGGACTATGTACATTGAGGATGCCATCACGCAAGAGAAATTTCCCGTTTTCAAACCGGAATGTTCGTCAACAAAAGAGAGAATACGTAACCAGACACCGTCTTCAACAGCAGCAAGATGTGCAACAGCAAGATGTGCAACAGCAAGATGTGCAACAGCAAGATGTGCAACAGCAAGATGTGCAACAGCAAGATGTGCAACAGCAAGATGTGCAACAGCAAGATGTGCAACAGCAAGATGTGCAACAGCAAGATGTGCAACAGCAAGATGTGCAACAGCAAGAGGTGCAGCAGCAAGAGGTGCAGCAGCCAAGGCGACATCGGAATGATGTTCCAAGAGTTATGAACCCTCGGAGGCAACAGCAACAGGCTCCTCAAGAACAGCAGTTTATTGGACGGCAGTTTCCACCTCAAGTCGACACTTACAGAATAGGAGCAATGGATGTGGTTTGTCAGTTTTGTGGTGCTTATCGCTTTCATGGAGAACAGTTAAACTGCTGCCATAAAGGAAAAGTGTTGCTTCCACCACTGCCTGAATATCCCCCAGAATTTGAACAGCTGCTAACCTCTAACAATGAACAGTCACGCAATTTCAAAGAAAACATCAGACAGTACAACAGTTCGGTATCTTTTGCATCCTTTGGTGCAAAGACTGCAATGCCACCAGGAAGAGGGCCCTATACATTTAGATTGCACGGCCAGATCTATCATCGAGCCGGGTGTTTACACCCACAAGATAATGTTCCACCATGTTACAGTCAACTCTACATCATAGAAGCGAATCATGCTATCCAAGCCAGGTTACAGCACACAGAAAACCAAAACTGCCGTCAAGATGTTATGAACATTCTCACTACTGTAATTAATCGCATCAACCCATATGCAGCACAGTATAGAATCATGCAAGAAGTTGAGCAGGAACAGCTACGATTGGCTGCTGAGAATAACACAGCTCCACGCACCGTCACCATGAACATCATGCGTGGCAGTGATCCTAGGAGGTACAATAACCCAACCCATTCTGATGAAGTGGCAGCCATCTTTATATCGCCAGATGGGGTTCCACCACATGACCGAGATGTTGTTGTACACCCTAAAAACCATGCACCCTGTAACATCTCCTGGCGATCAGCAAACATTGACCCAATGGTATACCCAGTGTTTTTCCCAAGAGGTACTCTCGGCTGGCACTTTGGTATAGCACATAATCCGCAACATGCAACACGAACCAACAACAAGATCTCTTGCCTTCAATTCTATGCCCACCGGCTTGCTACCCGTGCTGGGTTCAACCCCATATTTTATGGTGGAAAGCTGTTTCAGCAATATGTCGTTGATGCATACGTGCGGACGGAATCTTCCAGAATACAATGGGTTAAAGACAATCAACGCAAGCTGAGAGTTGACATGTATCAAGGCCTGGTGGATCATATGACAGTACAAGCTGAAAACCAAAATCTCACCCCTGGAAGGATTGTCATTCTGCCATCAACTTTCCATGGATCTCCAAGGGCAATGCAACAAAATTTTCAAGACGCTATGACAATCGTCTCAAAGTATGGTCGGCCAGACCTATTTCTTACTTTTACTTGCAATCCAAAGTGTAAGGACATCCTTGACGCTCTACCTCCCGGCCAGCGACCAGAACATCACCCCGAGATTGTGGCTCGCGTCTTCAAGCGTCACCTTCAAGAGCTGTTAGACGACATCCGAAACAAACATGTGTTGGGAATCCCAATTGCATTTGTTTATGTCATCGAATTCCAGAAAAGAGGTCTTCCACACTGCCATCTGTTGCTTATTTTATCACAGGGCAGTAAACTAAGACTAGCAGCAGACATAGATACCATCATATGTGCAGAAATTCCTGACCCTAATATTCAACCAGAACTGCACAACATTGTCAAAACATCAATGGTACATGGACCATGTGGCGCACGGAACGACCGATCTCCGTGCATGGTAGAAGGCAAATGCAAAGCAGATTATCCCAAAGAATTCCGTCAACAAACGGCATTATCTGTGAATGGCTATCCACACTATCGCCGACAATACAATGGCCGTACAGTCATGGTAGGCCCCCATTCTGTTGACAACCGATGGATTGTGCCCTACAACCCATATTTGACCCTAAAGTACAACGCACATATCAATGTTGAGGCATGCACATCCATCAAGTCTGTTAAGTACTTATTCAAGTATGTTTACAAAGGCCACGACTGTGCCAATATTAGAGTGACCGAAGTCGACGAACTCACACATGATGAAGTGCAGAATTTCATCGACACACGGTATGTTAGCCCACCAGAAGCATTCTGGCGACTCTCTGAGTACAGGCTACATGAGCAGTCACATTCAATTTACAGACTGGCAATCCATCTCCCAAATCAACAACCAGTTTACTTACGGAAGGCCATCACCAGGCTGCTGTAGAAGAGGCTGGTACCAAGGACACAATGCTCACAGCATACTTCAAATGGAATGCGGACCACCACACCGACACTCCCTATCTTTACACAGAATTCCCTTACCACTTCGTATGGAATTCCACCAGAGGCAAGTGGACAGTTAGGAAACAGAGAGGAAACAAAGTCTTACCACGCGTGTACAGTGTGAGCCCCAAAGATTCTGAGAAGTATTGCCTGCGCATCCTTCTGCACCATGTGCCTGGTGCATCAAGCTACGAGTTTCTCCGAACTGTTGACGGACAGACAGTTGACTCCTTCAAGGAGGCATGCATCCGTCGCCAGCTGTTACTTGATGACAGATAGTGGGATAATGCCATGAGGGAGGCATCGCAATTTCAGATGCCATCACAACTCCGAGGGTTGTTTGCAACCATATGTGTCTATTGTATGCCTTCCAACGCCAAGCTTCTGTGGGAGACTTACAAAGAAGCCATGATGGAAGATTTTGTTGATTTACACCACCTCCCTTTACAGGCAGCCGAACAACGAGTTCTCCAACACATACAGTCCATTTTTGAACAAAATGGCATGTCCTGTTCTGATTTTGATTTGCCCCAATTAGATCCAGCATTACTAGAGCAATACCATCATTATGATTATGACAGAGCAGTGGAAGAAGAGCAAGCGCAGATCCAAATTGAGATGCTGAATGATGAACAAAGAGCTTTGATTGACAGGGTGCTACAAGACCTAGCTGAAATCAGGCAAAATGGGCCTGCCAAATGCAGAGCATATTTTCTGGATGGTCCAGGTGGCAGTGGAAAAACGCTATGTTACAATACCCTGATCTCCTACTTTCGAAGCCGGGGGGAAATTGTAGCTTCAAGTGCATGGACTGGCATAGCAGGCACGCTTCTTAAAGGTGGACGGACATGTCACAATCTGTTCAAACTACCAGTGCCAATTGTAGACACCAGTGTGTGCAATGTGAAACCCACAACTCCTCATGCCGCTTATTTGAGATCTGTGTCATTATTTATCATCGACGAAGCATCAATGGTAATGGCCCATGCGCTCAATGCAATTGACAAAATGCTCAGGGACATAACCAAAATTGACGTCCCTTTTGGTGGCAACATTTTTCTCCTCGGAGGAGACTTCCGTCAAGTGCTACCAGTGGTTCCAAGAAAGCCCCGAGCAGTTATCATTGAAAACTGCCTCAAGAGCTCCCCACTTTGGCCTAATCTTACAATCTTCAAATTGACCAAAAACATGCGTGCCGGGCTTGATCAACAAGAATTTGCACGGTGGTTGCTTACTTTAGGTAATGGTGAGCTTCAATGTGACGTTGCAATGGAAGATGCCATAGAAGGAATTATAGAAGTACCAGTACAGTGCAACATTATTCAAGACAACATAGTGGATGCTGTGTTCCAGGATTTCAATGATTCCCAAGCCATTGAAAACACGGTCATTCTGACCCCCACTAATGAAAGAGCCCTGCAAATGAATGATGCTGTCTTACAAAAATTGCCTGGTGTCTCAAAGGAATATCTTAGCGTTGATCGAGTGATCTGTGATGATGAACGAGAGGCTGCACAGTATTCTCTGGAGTTTCTAAACAGTCTCACCCCATCTGGAATGCCAACACATAATCTTTTTCTCAAACCAGGGGCCATCATCATGTTACTTCGCAACTTGGATATCAAGAAGGGTAAATGCAATGGCACAAGACTGATTGTAAGACAACTGCATGACCACTTTATTGATGCCGAGGTCTTAACTGGCACTCACAAAGGTGACAATGTGTTCATACCAAGGATAAAGCTGGCACCATCGGATGTAACCTTACCCTTTACACTGGAGCGGACTCAATTCCCTATCAGACTTAGCTACTGCATGACAATCAACAAAGCGCAGGGTCAAACCTTTGAGAAATTAGGGATATTTTTACCATCTCCAGTTTTCGCACATGGACAACTATATGTAGCTTTTTCTAGGGCACGCAAATTCCAGAGTATTTCTGTTTTGGTGGGTCAAACAACTGTCCAGGGCTTATTTGGTGGAAAAACTATCACAAAGAATGTAGTTTACAAAGAAATATTGTAAGTCACAAGTATTTGGAAATTTGTTCATGAGATGGCACGCAAGGTTCCAGAGTACAGTCCTCAAAATAAGTAACTGACCAGGTAATTAATATGCTCTCAATTCCAAAAATATAGCTCTAACGTAAAAATATTAAATTATAAAGTTGTAAGGAAATCTCTTTTCTTCAATTTGAGATATTACACGTGAAGATTGAATGAATATTATTTCAGTTATGAGTTCAAAACCACAGCCAAGTCAGTTTTTCATTTTAACATTTTGTTCGTCGACACGCAGCCTTGAACTAGCAACAGGCAGATTATTGATTAACTGGTAGCGATAACGCACGGGTTGATAGTTAGATGAGGATTGGGGATGCTTCAATTGATCAATGCAGCCCATACACATACCTGTCACACGGTCCTGCGTGTTCAAAACCTAAGTGTTAAAATGAGAAACTGACTTAGCTTTGGTTTTGGACTCATAACTGATTTAATATTCATTCTATCTTCCCGTGTAATATCTGAAATTGAAGCAAGGCGATTTCCTGACAACTTAATAATTTAATATTTGTACGTAGGAGCTACAGTTTTGGAATTATGAGTATATTTATTAGCTGGTCAGTTACTTATTTTGAGGACTGTATTTCTGTTTTGCTGGGTCAAACAACTGTCCAGGGCTTATTTGGTGAAAAAATATCACAAAGAGTGTAGTTTGCAAAGAAATATTGTAAGTCACAGTATTTGGAAATTTGTTCATGGCTTATTTGGTGGAAAAACTTTCACAAAGAATGTAGTTTACAAAAAATATATGTCACAAGTATTTGGAAATTTGTTCATGAGATGGCACGCAAGTTTCAGAGTATTTCTGTTTTGGTGGGTCAAACAACTGTCCAGGGCTTATTTGGTGAAAAAATATCACAAAGAGTGTAGTTTGCAAAGAAATATTGTAAGTCACAGTATTTGGAAATTTGTTCATGGCTTATTTGGTGGAAATTTGGTGGAAAAACTTTCACAAAGAATGTAGTTTACAAAAAATATATGTCACAAGTATTTGGAAATTTGTTCATGAGATGGCACGCACGCAAGTTTCAGAGTATTTCTGTTTTGGTGGGTCAAACAACAACTGTCCAGGGCTTATTTGGTGGAAATTTGTTCATGCGAAGTGTGACCGATGTTGTGTTCAACTTATTTCTTGCAAGAACAAGACCATCTAACACAGACACCATTAGAGGTCAGGTTAGATAATAATAATATTTATAATAATAATAATAATTGTAGTAATAATCTGTATTTATATAGCGCCTTTTACATACCCGTGAAACCAGTAGACACCATTAGAGGTCAGGTTAGATAATAATAATATTTATAATAATAATAATAATTGTAATAATCAGTATTTATGAAAAAGGCGCTATGCCTTTTTCATACCCGTGAAACCAGTAACGACAGTATTGTACAATTTTTAATTGGACGTGGAGTTATTTGCTGAATCCTGTGCATATAATAATTTGCATAGTCATTGGAGGGTTCATCGTGTAGTGTACTTCTGAATTTTAATGGGATATCATTGGTGGAAATTTGTTCATGAGAAGTGTGACCAATGTTGTATTCAACTTATTTCTTGCAAGAACAAGACCATCTAACACAAAGACACCATTAGAGGTATGGTATAACCTAGGTTAGATAATAATAATATTTTATGATAATAATTGTAATAATCAGTATTTATATAGCGCCTTTTACAAACCCGTGTAACCAGTAACGACAGTATTGTACAATTTTTACTTGGACAATGGAGTTATTTGCTGAATCCTGTACACATAATAATTTGCATAGTAAGGGTTTACCGTGTACTTCTGAATTTTAATGTAATATCAATTTAGAAGCTTTGCCTTTAAAGTATCAAGTTGCATTTATTTTACTTGCTGTTAAGGGAAGTGTCAACCTTTTTTGTTTTCCTCAATTTGTTTGCATCAACAATGCACATTAAAGGCCTATTATGCGATCTTTTCCAGGGAACCCCTCATATTTATGATCAGAAATATAAATCTGCAAGAAAATCTGCTTCCAATAAAATTTGAGGGCGTATCCTGAAAAAGATCACATACTATATACCTTTAATGTACATTTTTAAATGAAAAAGTTGAATGATGTAAAACTGTTATTTTTGTTAAAGGTCTATTATGCGATATTTCCCTGGGAACGCCCTCATATTTATGATCAGAACTATAAATCTGCAAGAAAATCTGCTTCCAAAACAATTCCAGGAATGAGGGTGTCCCCTGGAAAAGATCACATAATATACCTTAAATGTGCAATTTTAAGATGAAATACTTGAATATAATGTAAAACTGTTATTTTTGTTAAAGGTTTATTATGCGATATTTCCCTGGGAACGCCCTCATATTTATGATCAGAACTATAAATCTGCTTCCAAAACAATTCCAGGAATGAGGGTGTCCCCTGGAAAAGATCACATAATATACCTTAAATGTGCAATTTTAAGATGAAATACTTGAATATAATGTAAAACTGTTATTTTTGTTAAAGGTCTATTATGCGATATTTCCCAGGGAACGCCCTCATATTTATGATCAGAACTATCTGCAAGAAAATCTGCTTCCAAAACAATTGAGGGCGTCCCCTGGAAAAGATCAGATAATACACATTTAATGTGCATTTTTAGATGAAATAGTTGAATAATGAAAAACTGTTATTTTTGTTAAAGGTCTATTATGCGATATTTCCCAGGGAACGCCCTCATATTTATGATCAGAACTATCTGCAAGAAAATCTGCTTCCAAAACAATTGAGGGCGTCCCCTGGAAAAGATCAGATAATATACATTTAATGTGCATTTTTAGATGAAATAGTTGAATAATGTAAAACTATTATTTTTGTTAAAGGTCTATTATGCGATATTTCCCTGGGAACGCCCTCATATTTATGATCAGAACTATCTGCAAGAAAATCTGCTTCCAAAACAATTGAGGGCGTCCCCTGGAAAAGATCAGATAATATACATTTAATGTGCATTTTTAGATGAAATAGTTGAATAATGTAAAACTTTCATTTTTGTTAAAGGTCTATTATGCGATATTTCCCTGGGAACGCCCTCATATTTATGATCAGAACTATCTGCAAGAAAATCTGCTTCCAAAACAATTGAGGGCGTCCCCTGGAAAAGATCAGATAATATACATTTAATGTGCATTTTTAGATGAAATAGTTGAATAATGTAAAACTATTATTTTTGTTAAAGGTCTATTATGCGATATTTCCCTGGGAACGCCCTCATATTTATGATCAGAACTATCTGCAAGAAAATCTGCTTCCAAAACAATTGAGGGCGTCCCCTGGAAAAGATCAGATAATATACATTTAATGTGCATTTTTAGATGAAATAGTTGAATAATGAAAAACTGTTATTTTTGTTAAAGGTCTATTATGCGATATTTCCCTGGGAACGCCCTCATATTTATGATCAGAACTATCTGCAAGAAAATCTGCTTCCAAAACAATTGAGGGCGTCCCCTGGAAAAGATCAGATAATATACATTTAATGTGCATTTTTAGATGAAATAGTTGAATAATGAAAAACTGTTATTTTTGTTAAAGGTCTATTATGCGATATTTCCCTGGGAACGCCCTCATATTTATGATCAGAACTATCTGCAAGAAAATCTGCTTCCAAAACAATTGAGGGCGTCCCCTGGAAAAGATCAGATAATATACATTTAATGTGCATTTTTAGATGAAATAGTTGAATAATGAAAAACTGTTATTTTTGTTAAAGGTCTATTATGCGATATTTCCCTGGGAACGCCCTCATATTTATGATCAGAACTATCTGCAAGAAAATCTGCTTCCAAAACAATTGAGGGCGTCCCCTGGAAAAGATCAGATAATATACATTTAATGTGCATTTTTAGATGAAATAGTTGAATAATGAAAAACTGTTATTTTTGTTAAAGGTCTATTATGCGATATTTCCCTGGGAACGCCCTCATATTTATGATCAGAACTATCTGCAAGAAAATCTGCTTCCAAAACAATTGAGGGCGTCCCCTGGAAAAGATCAGATAATATACATTTAATGTGCATTTTTAGATGAAATAGTTGAATAATGTAAAACTTTCATTTTTGTTAAAGGTCTATTATGCGATATTTCCCTGGGAACGCTCTCATATTTATGATCAAAATTATCTGCAAGAAAATCTGCTTCCAAAACAATTGAGGGCGTCCCCTGGAAAAGATCACATAATATACATTTAATGTGCATTTTTAGATGAAATAGTTGAATAATGTAAAACTTTCATTTTTGTTAAAGGTCTATTATGCGATCTTTCCCAGGGAACGCCCTCATATTTATGATCAGAAATATAAATCTGCTTCCAAAAAAAATCCATGATTGAGGGCGTTTCCTGGAAAAGATCACATAATATTATACCTTATTAATGTGCATTTATAGATGAAATATTTGAATAATGTAAAAAACTGTATTTTTGTTTGCCTAAATTTGTTGAAATAAAAAGAAAATGTATGTTGAATTTATATCTGTAATCCGGCATCTTTTTTTGCAAGTTGTAGTACAGGTTCATTTTTTAAAAAGACCCATCCCAGTTACGTTAACCATTGTTTATGCGTTAACCTAGCTTCACCTGTGCGTAGCACGGGTTTTTTGCTAGTTTTGATTATGTATGACTTTTCAAAATGGCTGCCAGATGGTTAAGTTGATGTTAAATTTTGTTTTTAAATATTGCAAATGCCTATACTAATATGACTATGTAATACCCCTTAATCTATGGGACAGCATTCGCTATATTTCTATGATAAAGCCTAGGGGCTGTATATCTAGTTTAAGTATTTAATAATATCCAATTAGTTGCAAAAGGTTGAAATAACTGAAAAGCAGTATTAGTTTATTATTAGCGTTACATTAGAAATGATCAAATTATTATATATATATCTTTTAATCCGTCAAGTAAACATATTTGTACATGACACGATGTGATTGAATGAATTTTGACAATGTAATGTTATTAAGATGGCCATCATAATGACAATATAATTAAAATTACCTCAAATGGACAACAAAACTACCTCCAAATGGTCAAAACAATTACCAAGGTGGCAACTACTGATCTTAATATGGTCAGAAATAGCTGATTCGACATCATCCAGTACTATAAACTAAATACCTGTATCTGACTTTCCCAGCAGATCGGTCAGTGATGATATGGTGTTAATTATTGACTTGAAAAACCTACCTTAGTAATTGAAATATCCATCCAATAGGATCAACAAGCAGTTAAATTTGGCCAAACCAGTATTTATGGCCAACCATATATCGCGAGTTGTATGAATTTATCAATGAACATAAAATCAGAGATATATATTATCCAATATCCTTTACTTACTGTTATAATATCTGCAATTAACCGGCTATTTCTGACCACATTTTGATCAATTGGTGGCCACCTCTGTAAATATTTTGACCATTTGAAGCGGGAATTTTATTGACCAATTGGAGGTAATTTTAATGGTCATTATGATGGCCATCTTAATAACATTACATTGTAAAAATGGAGTCTATACCATTCAATCATACCTTGTCATATACTTAAAAAAGAGTATGCAAATACGTTTACTGAGTAGATTAAAAGCTATAGATATAATAATTTATTAATAATGTAACACTTAAACAATGAACTAATACTGCTCTTAAGTTATTTTAACCTTTTGCAGCAATCCGGATATTTTATAAATACTCAAACTAGATAAACAGCCCAAGACTTTATCATATATAATAGTGGATGTTGTCCCATTAGATTTGGGGTATTGGTGTTATACAGTATGGTCATTTACAATACAATACAATTGATTTATATAGGTCATTTAGCATCAACTTCAACCATCTGGAAGCCATTTTGGAAAGTGATACCGAATCAAAATTGTCACAGAGGGGGGTCTTATACAACTAAAAGCAATAGCTTAGCAGTTAAGAACATAATACTAAATTGTATTTGGGGAATGCGATGCAATAGTATACACTCTTATAGACTATTTTTACATTGACAACGGCCATTATGGCAGCCATTTTGGACTTAAAGTATGTGATTACAAAGCAACAAATCTGGATATGAATTACTAGTGGTCTAATACATACATTTTGGTTGATATCATCCCATTTTATGGATTTTCACAATATTTAGAGCCATTTTGAGGCCATGTTGGCGGCCATTTTGGATTTCAAGTATGTTAACAAAGCCAACATATTGGATATTAGTTTTTAGTGGTCTAACATACATTCCATTGTTAAAACTATACTCTGATCATTCATGTTGGTTGATATATGCCATTTAATGTAATTTTACAATATTTGGCGGCCATCTTGGATTTTGGTATGTTAACAAAGCAAAACTACTGGATATGAGTCTCTAGTTGTCTAATACATACATCCCACTATGACAACTATACTTTCACCACGCATTTTGATTGCTATATGTCATTTTATTAAATGTGACCAGTTTTGGCGGCCATTTTGGACGCCATCTTGAATAACACGAATTTGTTTTCGGTAACATCCTGACTATGTGTTGGACCATGAAAAGAGTCTTGAAAGACGGTTTGGGGGAGTCCTGGGTGGTGGGGGTGCACGGTAACCCCTGTATATACCCGACTAATATGGCTAAATGTACATTGTTATGCAAATTAGCATTTTTTCCCCAACTTCAGATTTTATCGATTTTTAATATGTTTGGAAGGGCATTTTGAAACAATTACAACAAAAAACATTTATGTTGCAATTTTGTCTAGGTCAAACCGTACATGTCCTAGGCTATGTCATTTACTACGGTAGGGGGCGGGGTCCCAAATATCCTGGGGGGGGGGGGGGGGTCATAGTATTTTTACACAGGAAATAGAGGGGGAGGTCATGGAATTAATACCATTGTAATAGGGTGGGTCAACGCGATTGTTATTGGACCTATACAAAGATGAACGGTTGTCCAAGGGCAGATCATCAACCAGTATGAAAATATATAATATATGCACTCACAAAGCCTGCTTTTGTAGTGCATCTCAACCATGCAGTGGCCTATAGCACATAGAATTCCATGTTAGAGGCCCTGGGTTTAATTTCCAATACCGGCGGAGCCAATTTTACCTAATCATTTATCTGACTCCCCCCTCCCACTCACCCAATGTTTTATTCCCAATCCCAATCTCCAGAGTAAGCTTATGAATTCTTACCAATATAGTTTTGCTGACCCATCTGTGGGGTGGTGTTTCTTGTGTAAACCTTCAGGACAACAGCAAACCTTGCAGTCCATTGGGATGATAACGGTGAAACAACCACTAGATCATCCTCTTTTAGATTATACTTTGGGTCAGATTCTTTATCTCTAGGTATGGGAACTGGTGTAAAAAGAGAAGGAAAACAACAATACCGCATTATTTTAAGCTCACTTTTGGTACGCTTCAGTCCCCTTATGTTATTATTAGCCATGTCAAAAGCATTCATGTATAAATTTTAAGTCAACATTCAAAGAACCTCCCCTTCACATGTCCTCCCCTCCCCCTTCACCTGTCCTCCCCCTTCACCATGTCCTCCCTCCCCTTCACCTGTCCTCCCCTCCCCCATCACACGTCTTCCCTCCCCCTTTATACATGTCCTCCACCTCCCCCTTCACCTGTTCTCCCCCTCCCCTTCACCTGTCCTCCCCTCCCCTTTACCTGTCCTCCCGTCACATGTTCTCCCCATCCCCTTCACATGTCTTCCCCCTCCCCCTTCACCTGTCCTCCCCCTCTCCCGTCACATCTCCTCCCTTCCCTTCACCTGTCCTCCCCTCCCCTTCACCTGTCCTCCCCTCCCCCATCACATGTCCTCTCCCTCTCCCTTCACCTGTTCGCCCCCTCCCACTGCCCTCCCACTTTACATGAAAAAGGCTTTATTCTCAAATTTACCTCGCACTTGAAAATGCATCAGAAATCCATAGGATACACATTCTCTATTGAGAGTGTTATCCATGAGTATCACGCGCTCCATCAATGGATTGACTGCTGTCTTGAAGTCTTGATGAAGCTATGTATAGAAGAGAAAGCCAAACATGAAACACAATTAATGCCACATATTATAGTGATTAAATCATGTTTTAGCACATGTGCATCACCAATTTAAAACAACATTTATGTTGTGGGTGTGATTATTAGTGAACTGTGAGAGACAAACTGGTCATTTCCATAGTCTGCCAGACTAAGTTCGAAAAAGGCATCCTTCTTTAGTATTTGCGACTTGAGTGTTCTCTAACAGAACCTGTATTACATTTGTCTCTTTCCCTCTTCTTTTTTTATTAGGGGGGGGTTAAAATTTTCAGGAGCGTAATAAAATCAATAAATGATTTTATATACTGTCACATATAATTTAAGATTGGTACTGGTCATACAATAAACCGAGTGTATCAATAGCAGCACTAGCATTACGCGCTGAGTTTAGCGATAACAAAATTTAGCAATAACAAAATAGACCAATCACAGCTTTGCATTGTTAAACTATTTTCAGTTGAGATCGAGATGCTACCAAGGAAGGTCGGTCACAACAGAGAGAGAGATTAGCCTTTTAGAATTAAAAGAAATAGATTATTGTATACTTTATTTGTCATCGCCTGGTCCATCAATTTGCTAATAAAATGCTCGGACATACTACTGAAAGTATTATGGTTCTTCACAATAACTGTTAGTGCAGCAAAAGGGTTTCAAGAATAAGACTAATTCAGAAGTTAGATCTGGTGTATACATCATTCAATTGCATGGTAGAATAAAACCTCCCAAGACAACAATACAATAACTTGATGTAGGCCTAGGACTTACACGGGCATGAAGAGATATGTTAGAGGATGCGCCCTCAATTATGATAAAACTGGGATTGGTATATTTTTACAATTGTAATACATGTATGAATTGTACCTATAAGGATTAAGAGAAATCAGACCTCTTTATACAACAAAAATGCTGGTAGAGCCGTAACCAGCATTTTACCGTAGACAGTGTCCTCTTGCAGCACGCGTGATAAATAACGCGACCATATTTACATAGAGGGCGTTTTTAAGAAAAGGTTCAATAAATAGCGATGGTGTTGTTTTAATCAAGTTTTGCTGTGTTTTTGTGAGTAGAAACAACAATAATGGTAATTTTTAATGTTCATCTTTAATTCTGAAGGTTTTTTTAAAATCTTCAACACTACTTTGTGTCCCTTTAAAGTACAAGTTTCCTCTAATATCTTACCTTTGCCCACGTTTCAACCATCAGATGCGGTATAAATATCTCATAGTATTTATCCATATCTTTGATATCTGCAACCACTGGTTTCAGATGTTTAAATTTACAGCCAGACAGCACACTGGCACTATTACCTGAAAAATGATGTTTAAATCTCAGTTGTTAGATAATTACTCAGGTACACTATATCAGTTGGAATATACAGTTAGGAGTTGATGTCAGCGCATTTTCTAGCGATAGGCACTTTCTGCACCATGGCCTACATTTTTCATGGATGTAAACACCATCACAACGGAGTTAACCACGCAATACCAGGATGCATCTACTAGAATATACACTGACGTCATCTCCAATTTTGTGGCATGATCCCAAGGTGACATGAAGCATACAATACAGAATCCTGGAGTTGAACCTAAGACCTAACAATTACAAAATCACCTGCCACAGGAGATGTTGTTTGTCTACAGGTTACAACTTCCATGGTCACTTCATTTCATCTTGTAATATCGAAAATGCCTCGGATTTACTTTGGGGGTCCCTTTGAAACCTTGTTTTTGTGTATTTAATGATTTGAGTCAGATAGCAAATTATCTACCTTCTGGATATGGAAAAGAAAGCTATTGGTTGCATGCAGGTATTTATGCTAGATTTAGCGACGTAATATTTTGGAAAAATGACTCATGCTGTCTTCGGATACAAAAAATATCAATTTTGATGAGGAAATGTGAATTTGATAGGATCACACCTGTTGAAATATGAATATCCCTGCTGTACTTACAATATTGTTGCTCTAACCAGTCACATTGCCAATACAGCACCCACTCTAAAAAATGCTTCATCTCCAGCTCCTTGGTAGGTTTCTTCTCGGCTACAGGAAAACTTGGCGCAGGTCGAGGAGTAGCAACAGGTGCTGATCTGATACACAATCACAGAACATAGCTATATTACGCAAATGAACATCCTATCCTTAGTGGTTTAATATATAAATCATCTAAAACAGTGATTCCCAACCTTTTTCTGGTGGTGACCCCATTCTAGAAACCAGCTTCGGAGCGCAATCCCTCACAGAACAAAGTTAAGTTAACATTGGGTTATTAGCCAATATAATTTGCTATATAACTATACAGTACAGTACACTTTTCATGAAAACATCATAGCATTTTATTTTGGTTAAATTAAGCTAGTCCGCGACCCCACAGAAAGTGCACCGCGACCCTAACTCGGGTCGCGACCCAGAGGTTGGGAACCACTGATTTAAAAAGATGGCTTATGATTGAAAGGTGCAAATTATCTGCTGCTATGGGATGACAATAAACATGTAATTATTCTGTGCTCTGCATTCATAAAGGGTAGGGCATAACTGTTTGGCACTGCATAATATGTACACACATGTATAGTAAAACCTCGTTATCACAAAATTCCTGATAACACAAAATAATTTTTGAGTCCTGAGCATATTATTTTACATTATAATATAACCTGATAATACAAATTTTCTTTAAAACAAACAAAAACAGGAGGCCTAAGGGAACTTTGTGTTAACACTTTCCACGCGGCTATTAGTTTTACCATATACAAAACAGATTTTTCAGAAAACTTTCCTAAATAGCAAGGTCTATCTGAAGTATTACTGAACCAATACTAGGCATGTTTGTACTTATGTCAATGCATTTCTAATGGTGGTTCCAAATATGGGAATGAAATTCAATAATTTGGACATTTTTTAAACATTTTGTGAAATTTTGGAACGTCGTCTGCAGCCGCCTGCCGCATGGAAAGTGTTAACAAGGTTCCACTGTAATGCTCTATAAGACATACCTGGAGGCTTCATTCTCCTTTCCTTTGGCTAAATGTGGTGTATAAGCTTTATATATATAAACTTTACCAGCAACAGCCCGGGTAGATTTGGATGGCTCCGCTCTTCCTTGCCTCCCGTCTTCAGCATGCACACCTGTCTCACCAGTGATTTCAAAATTCTTATTGACTTCACCTAAAGGTTGATCCGCAATGCCAGACTCCCTCTGGTGATCCTTCTGTTTGGTAATGTTTGGTAATTTATTACTACCGTCAGTGCCTTTGTTCGAAGTACTATTGTCTTTTCCCTCTTTCATGGTATCAAAGAGAGCACCAAGTCGGGAAGGGAACCGTTTGACGGTTGATCCTGCCGGGGCTCTTGCCTTTGGTTGGGCAGTTTGTGATCGCATCATCTGTTTGTTTGATTGTCCTACATTGTCATTGCTACTATCTTTGGACATTCTATTCTGTGTAAGCTTTGCAGGTGGAGGGCTCCAGTAGGTGCCCTTTCGAAGTGCAACAGGTGAACCTCCAATTTTGTCATCCAAGTATTTCTCGGCTGCAAGCTGTTCTGACTTGGTAATATCGCTTCGTGTTCTAGTGTCACGATTACCATAGAATGATACTGCTGGCAGCCGCCGTTTGTTTTCACTGGATTGCTCAATACCACCTTCAGACAAGGGTGTTGGTGTTCTTACCACATCATAGTCTATGATGGCTCTATCATCGTCTGCTTCCCCCATGCTGAAATCAATACCGCCCTCATCATTATTAGCCTCTTGTGTTTCTTGTTGCTCAACCTGATCGCTTGCTTCACCTTGGTCATCATCCCCACCTCTATCCACCGGCAATCTTTCCTCTTCTGGAGATATATTGGATGCTCTGTCTCCTTGTCCATCACCATCCTCTTTAACTGGTTTCTCTTTTGGTGGACCTAAATCAATAACCAATGACCTTGGAGTATCATCAAAGTCCAACTCAATATCAGGTACACTAGGTGTATCGCCTGCGTCAGCTTTTGGAATTTCAATAGCCATGTCTGACAGAGCCCCCACTGATGTTTCATGCCTCAAAGCAGATACAGCCTTCATATTTTCATCTTTTTCCAGTAAAGACATATATTCATCAGTATCACTGAATTCACTATACGGAGACTGGTCTGACCGAGCCTCCACGGATTTTACATGCCTCAAAGCAGATACAGCCTTCATCTTTTCATCTTGCTCCAGTACAGACATATATTCATCATCATCACTGAATTCACTGTACAGAGACTGGCTAGAAGCAGCCTGTTCCTCATTGCCTTCCCTTGATTGCAGACCTGGTACTGGTATCTGCTTTTGCTTTGATGGGATGGGTTTATCTCCCTCTTCAGATGGTGTAGCTGTGTCTTTCTGTTCTCTTTGAGTAGCTACTAGCTGGTCCATGTGGATGTTTTTACCACTCTGTTCTAGTGATGTGTTCTTTTCTAATTCATCTGGGTGCATAGCTTCTTTTTCCTCCTGTGGTGTGTCTTTTTCAGTCTCTTCTGGTACACTTTCTTTTTCCATTTCTTCTGGTCTTGCTACTTTTTCTATCACATCTGATCTTGCTCCTGATTTGATCTCTTTTGATACTGTTTCTGTCTTTCCTGGTCTTGATACGGTTTCTATCACTTGTGATCTTGCTACTGTTTCTGTCTTTCCTGGTCTTGATACAGTTTCTATCACTTGTGATCTTGCTACTTTTTCTATCACTTCCGGTCTTGTTGTCTTTAAAGCGTCTGGTCTTACTACTTTTTCTATCACTTCTGGCTTTGCTACTTTTTCTATCACTTCTGGTCTTGTTGTCTTTAAAGCGTCTGGTCTTACTACTTTTTCTATCACTTTTGGCCTTGCTACTTTTTCTATCACTTCTGGTTTTTTTACTGTTTCCATTGCTTCTGATCTTGCTTGTGTTTTCATTGCTTCAGGTATTGCTTCTGTTGCTATCAATTCTTGTCTTGTTTCATCTGTCAGCTCGGACTTCGCAAAATTAGCTATATAGTCTGATCCGATGCCCCCTGCTTGTTGCTCTAATTCGACTTTCATTGTTCCCTCCTCGGTTTTAACCAAGTTAGCATTGAGATGACCTTCTGATTTGATAAAAGCATCTTCCATCTCCAATACATCCTCCAGCTCATCTTTTATCACAATGATGGGCTGTTCATCCTCATAATCCTCATCGTCATCACTACTGATGATGATCATCTCAGGAGGCAGCTGACTGAAGACATCCTCATCAATCAGATCACAGCTACTTTGTACTATGGCATCAACCTCTATGACAATCAATGATACGTCATCAACCTTGTCATTTACATCCTCTGTCAGAGGCTCTTTGGCGAACGGATCGAAAAAATCACTGACAGATGACTTTGATTCATCCATCAGTATTGACTCAAGTTCTGGATCTGCGATTTGGTTTTTCTGAGTTGTATTTTCATTTGGTCTGTTAACCTGTGGCTTCCCATCCTTAGCAAATATACTGCGTTTTCTGGATGAGCATTTTGTATCCTCATTGCTACTATAGCTATCCTGTTCCTGTTCTCTTCTGGAAGATATTTTTCTGCCTCTTCTCTGCTCACTATCCCGGGGTTTCATCACATCGATAGAATCACTATCCGATGAACTGATAGGTTTGGATTTGGAGAGTTTATTTGGCTTCTTCTGTTCCTCTTCATCGTCAGAATCGCTATCTGATGAACTGATAGGTTTGGATTTGGAGGGTTTATTTGGCTTCTTCTGCTCCTGTTCATCATCAGAATCACTTTCTGAAGAATAGTGGGATGGGACATCTCTCTTTCTTTTCTGATTCAATACCAGATGTTGTGTCTTTAGCTTCTGTTTTAAAGCTGCTACTCTTGCTAAGTTTAACTTGAATGGCTTTTGATGATTCTGTTTCTCTCTACCATCGCTCTCTTTCTCTTTTATAACTTCTTCCTCTTCGTCAGAACTTATTTCTATCGCATCTGTTGTGGTACGTGTCTGAGACTCTTGACTGGGCTTCTTATTCTGGATGGAATAGGAGAAGTCTCTCTTCACCTTTGATTTATGTCTCTTTGTTTGAGAATACTGTGGAGGAGATAAAATGCTATCACTTTCACTTGATGAAGGATGCTCATCTGTCACAGATGATGAGTCTGATCCAATCTGCTTCTTGGATTCTTTGATGCCTCCTTCAGAAACAATCATGTTATGGTTACCATCTAACTTGTGTTTGATCCTCACTTGCTGGCTGAGCAATGAATTGGCCTCATTTGAGAGGCTCTTCTTCACTTTTGATTGATGGCTCTTTGTTTGGGAGCACTCCGGTGGAGACAAAATGCTATCGCTTTCACTTGATGATGAGTGTCCATCTATCACAGACTCGGATGGACAGTCTGATCCTATTTTCTGTTCCGAATCCTTGCCATTTCCATTCAAAATGTTTCCACCATGCATCAGATCTTGAAAATCCTTATTAATATCATGCAGTTCATGCTGGCTCAGAGTTAAATTGCTTTTATCCGCGCCATCTGATTGGTCAGAATCAAGACACGGCACTTTTGTGTTATCAATGTAAGCATTCTTCACTCTATGTTTTCCTAACGACTTTCCTCTTTTTGCCCTCTTTGTCTGCAAATCCTCATCGACCGGAGACTCTTCCTCCGAATCTTCAAACAATCTTTTACGTTTTCTACGCACAGGCTGGATGGGGGACTCACATTCTTCAGATGTTACTTCATGCAGCGACCGATCTGGAGATGAAGTTGGTATGGGATGAGATAGCACCAGGGAGGGTTCTTGTTCCTCTATGTTTGGTGGGGAACTTGGATCTTGATGGAACACATCATCTTCAACATTATCAACATCAGACTCTGCTTCCATCTGATGAGGTTCATCTTGTTTCATCTCAGTGTGATCAGCTAAATGATGGAAAGCCGGCCAATCTGTTAAGTCCAAATAGTCTCCTTCTTGTGCCTCTATAAAGAAAAGGAGGAATACAATTAAAGCTTATTAAAATGATATGGTTAATACCACAGATATTTAACACCTCCTTGGCTAGGGTTACAGTAGAACCTATCTAACAGAACACAAAGTCTTGGGGACACTGAATTTATGATGTGTTTTGTTTACAGAATTTTGGGCAACAACAACAAAAACGTGTTGTCCAACTGACCCATTTGTTTAGAAATTGGTGAATACCAAATTTCATGTGCAAATTGAATACCGACCTAATTTTGTTTTGTGGCAAAATGTTCACAGATTTTTAAAAAAAAACCAGTTACTGTCAAGGGAATATAAGAAAGAAAACAAATAAAACAAAGCCAATCAACTTGACTGGAGAAGTCTGTTTTCCTGTACAACAGTGGTGGGTGGAGGAGGGTTGCTTTTCTAACAGATATTTATTCCATGTAACTACGATGCTTGGGACTTCAGCTGGCACCTGATAAGGGTGTTTGGGTTTTTTCTTCTTATTTTTTCTTCATTTATAAGCCTGCCATACGGTATATGTACTTGAAACTCCAATGTTACTGACTCATTGTGTGTCCTAGATCACAAACTGATTCTATAGGAACTTAGCGTCTCAATATTTTAGGGTTTTTGCAGGAGGTAAAATTTCACAATACAACCACCTTTTTTTTCGTCTTTTTGGAGTGCTGCCAATTTTGACATGATTTGTACAGTTACAAAAAAACATCTTAAATGTATTCAGAATCACCATCATTAAATACACTGATATCATTTACATCAATTTAACTCCATTTATCTTTTACTTAAGTTATATTCTTATTTTGAAATTTTTACTTGAATTGGCTTTCATCCATGTTTGTGAAAATAATTATAAAACGAATTAAAATTAATGTATTCAAATAAAAAACAAAAGAAAAAAAGACTTGCCTTCTTCAAATGTATTTTGAAGTACTGCCCTAAGTTCATATCCGTCCATTCTATTAAATACTTCTAAATCCTCTTGATGTATTTTCAGTGATGGGTTGATCAAGATCCAAGATGATTGGTCTAAAATGAAAAAATAGTAAAACAAATACGTCAATAAAATAGGGACTATACAGGGTGTGCCAAAAAGTGTCCCATGTAAAACATGATTTTGTTTTCCATTACAAATATGTGACGCGATCAAGTGGAATGAGTCGTAAGTCGGGAATATTGATTTTGAGTTATAGGTAAAAAGAAATGACAAATTCTTATGTTTTACTTTGTTTTCTCAGTTGGTAAACTGTTTGTAACTTAAAAACTAGAAGTTCGATTTTAGTGGGGTTTGGACCATACTGTAGCATTTTCACCTGCTTTTGAATGATGGACAAATATCAAAATTCAAAACTGCCGACATGCGACTCATTTCGCTTGATCACGTCACATATATACATTGTTCGTAAAATACTAATAATCATGTTCAGCAATCTTTTTTTCTATCCATTTTAGAGCATCCGTTATCAAATCATGACATAACTATTCGGGCATGCCAAATTCAGTTCGGGCCACTTTTCATGATCAGAGTCACAGAACTCTTTTATTAGAATTGTCATTCCAGGGGTGTACTTTCGGCGCGAATCCGCGAATCGATTCGCGCAAAGATTCGCGTAAAATCACTACCGCGCGAATCCAGGTGGATTCTTGCCAAAAAAAAAAAAAACAGGACCTTAGATGACTGGTGTTTGACCCTTAGTCAACAAACATGCCGAATTTGGAAGTTATGCAAGCTTATAGCCTTATTCTTGAGATTATTTTAATTAATTTTAAGAAGTGTTTGATTCAATTTGTGTACTATTATTTTCTAAGTATACAATAGTACAATAAATGTTTAAAATGCGGAATTTAAATTCAGTAAAAAGGATTCTCGCAAAAATATTCTGCGAGAATCCATTTGCGATTGGATTCTCGCAGGATGTCGCGAAAGTACACCCCTGCATTCAGTGGGTAATTGAACATAATCAATCAAACAATAATAATCTACCTACTAAATGTTGATAGTTAGTTGAATTTTAACTGAAAAACATATTTTCATCCATATTATCTATGACAAACCAAAGAATATTTGAATTTTTAGATGTATTTTAAACAGACATATTCTAAAATCATCAGAATCTAGATGCACTTTTGTTACTGAATTGGTGGCTTATTAAACTGCTCTATTTCTAATGTGCTAGTGATTTGATTTATGACATTTTGCAATCTTATGCTAACAACGCTTATTTATTACATCTGAAAATCAAGTGGATATCACTACAAAATGATTTTGGCATCTAATTTCCAGTCCTTGTATGTGCTTGGATACATTGGCGGTAAAGCAGCAGCTACAATAATGCTAGAGCTCAAATCAACTCATTTTTTACTCTTTACAAACTTTATGTACACATTTTAAATAACACATACATCACCAGATATTGTGTCAGCTTCTCTCAATTTGTCGTTTGATTGGAACTACTACTGTACTTAATTTGTTGCTGGAAGTTCACATTTCAAAACTGAATTAGTTATGTACCCCCTAAGGCCAAAATAAATACATTGTAATGTTGTCCTTGACCGTCCACTCGTCAGATTTAGGGCCGCTCCCAATTTTTTTTTAACAGATTTTTTTTAACAGTTTAAATGGCATTGAATATTAAATTAAGTGTTTATAACATATGTGCGACTCTTAAGAGTGATTTCAACTTCTTGTTGGCTAAACTTTGAACTTCCGCTGGTAAAAGAAAATTAAAAAACAACAAAAAACTTAACCTTTTTTTGTTGTTGAAACAATAGTTTTCTTTGCATCCTCACTAAGTTTGACCGCATTATTGATGGTTGTTGATGCTAATTTTTAATTTATTGATTTTATCTTTGTGCGGTGCATTGGGTTTCCTTGCGGTCTGAAATGCGTCTTTTAAATGCCTGTTTATTATTATTATTATTATTGCCTAATTTGTAATTGATCAAATATTCAATTTGGTCAATAATACATTCTGTTATCAACATATTTTCATATAACATTTTATAAATGACACATTTAAACTTTGTGGAGGAAATTGTATTCCAAAATTGTATTTTAACTTTGTGGATGAAGTGACAACAAACTCTTACCTTCTTCAAGACTGACATCTATGTCGTCTGAAATACTGATTGGCTCATCATCCTCATTTTCCATTTCTAAATCACTTTCCAAGTCGTTATGTGATACAAATGGCTGTGTACACCCCATTGTAGAACTAGGCGATTCATGGCCAGTGGGGACCGCACCGGAGGTCTCATCTTCATCAGAGCTGTTAATATCAAGGTCACTATGGTATTCAAACGGCTGGGTGCTCATAAAATCTTCCGGGGAACTCCGGTGATTAGATGACTGTGCCTCCCCAGCACTTTGCAAGAACACTGTGGATTCTTGATGCCCTGATGATACCTGGGCTTCCTGGCACTCGGATGGCTTTGGACAAGCATCTTTACTTGACTGGGTCATAGGACTGGTATCTTCGTTGCATTCAAATGCCTCGTCAAGATCTGTGAACATATCTGGCGATTCTACATTGGGGCGATTTGAGGAGGCTGCTTTCTTCCCTGCACCTCTACAACTGCCCTTGTCAACGATACTGTGAGATTCAACAGCCTTGGAATCCATTTCATTAGATACTTTTACTGTGCCAGAGACAACTGTTGGGATTCCACTGGGCACCGTTGTAGACTTTTGTTCATCCTTGTCAGCACTGGCATTACATAAGTCAGCAGGTGATGTCTCTTGATTGACTGGTGTGGTGACTGGAATAGAAGCATTAGCTTTACTACTATCAGTTGACAATACAGGACCTGATATTTCCTGGTTGGCTGTTTTGTTTCTAAGTTCTTGAACTTGTTTGTTTATCGCTTTTTGCATTCTCTCAACCTCATCCTGGGTCCAACCATTCATCTCACTCAAGGTATCAGCCCCCGAAGTGGAATTAACAACTCTCCCACCATCCGTGACTGGAATAGAAGCATTAGCTTTACTACTATCAGTTGACAATACAGGACCTGATATTTCCTGGTTGGCTGTTTTGTTTCTTTGTTCTTGAACTTGTTTGTTTATCGCTTTTTGCATTCTCTCAACCTCATCCTTGGTCCAACCATTCATCTCACTCAAGGTATCAGCCCCCGAAGTGGAATTAACAACTCTCCCACCATCCACCTCTTTACCACAAGCACTGTGTGGATCAAAACCCTGAGAGTCTGCATCAGAGACTGTTAATGTGATTATCTTAGGCATTGTTGGATCATTATTGTCTGTCGACAAGTTTTCTTCCTTAATCGGACAAAAAGCTCTTGGAGAATTCAAAGGTTCAATGTCTGACAATAAAATGATATCATCGTCCTCTTCACCCTCATAATCATCACTATCAGAGACACCCTGCTCCATGGGGATTTCTTCCTCAGCCTCCTTAATGACTTTCCTCACAATATCACCTGTAAGGATGCCCTGTAGAACCAATTTGCCAACTAGACTACGGTTGGCATGATCTCCATTGTTTATTGTGGAAGAACTCTCATGACCGTGTCCAGATTTTGGATCAATTGTCTGATTGTCTATGCTAGTTTCTAAGATAACATCCTCCGCTTCTTGGATTACTTCGGGCAAGTTATCTGTATTAGGTGTGTCGATCCTACTGCTGTCCACATTAGTCAAACTACTGGTGCTGTTGTCCATATTAGGCAAGTCACTCACTCTATTGGCCACATTTTGCAAGCATTTTGTTCTGCTAACCATATTAGGCGAGTCATTAACCATATTTGGCAAGTCACCTTCACTGCCAATCATATCAGGCGAAGCATGGTTCATAGCTGGCAAGATACTCTCACTGTTCATCGTATTAGGCATGTTTTTCTGTGAAGAACCTTGGGAGATCTTGTTGTTTGCTCTATCTGAAGTTAACCCCTTCTTTTTCTTCTTATGTTTAGATTTCTTTCTTGGTTGACCACTTTCCTGGCCACCGTCTGGTATGCTTGCCTGGCAACCTGATACCTCTGCAGCATGTCTATCTTTTTTGTCTGTGTTCTTTTTCTTCTTCCGCTTAACACTCTCATGCTCAACCGTTCCAAAAGCACCCTCTTCTACGCCTTTCTTTTGAAGTTTCTCCACAACATCCTCCATGGCTGCCACAAATCTTGTGATGTCATCTTGGTTCATCTCCTGAACCGAGGATTTATCGCTGGGGCTGTGACGTTTACTTCCAGATTTGATGCCGCCACCATTCAACAGCTTGAGGAACTTGGCATACTCTTTATTGCTGTGATCGAGCTGTAGACCTTTTCGTAGAAGTTCTGTTACCATCTTAAGACATCTGTGTCTGGTTCTAGGCTCTGATCCTAGCTTCAAATACAGTACAAACGTATGGGGCCACTTGTGGTGCGATTCCTTTAAAATGTCAAAGCGTTCCATGGCCAGGAGACTCTCCATGATGTTCAGAAATGTCAACATCACCTTTTCAACCATGGTGGCAGCCGGGTTATCACTTTGAAAGACTATCGTGGAGGTGCAACCTTCGTTGTCAAAGTAGCAGTTCTCCGGATCTAGGCCGCAATCCGCGCGATACTTTAAGAAACTAATGACAATATTGATGTACTTGAAGGCCAGATCCCCCACATCCAGAAAAGAATGGACAACAGTTCTCAGCCAAGCAAAGGGTTCGTTGGCATTGACTTTGATCATTGATGTCTGGAAGCTATTGGAGCTGATAGCGCTAATAGAGGATGGTCTTATCGGAGAGCTGCTGGCAGAGGAAGATCTATAGCAAACAAATAATTTGATTGTTATCAACATAATATAAAAATGTAATATCTCGATTTGCCAGACACAGAAGTCTTTAATGTAAATTGCATGATACAAAGAGATTCCAATATATTTTACTAAGCATATGCCTAGATGTACATTGCATGATACAAACAGTTTCCAACATATTTTACTAAAGCATATATTGTTGTATAGCTTTCAACAAGGAAAAGAAGTGTGTAAAACCGCACCTATTCATAAAAAAAAATAAAAAAATCTCTATTCATTCACCTCCTCAGTACAGTGCAACAACAATGCTTATTTAAGTGAACAAAGTTGCATTTTAATGCAAACATGTGAGTACATACTAATCAGTGTCAAAGAAGATTTTAAGGTCTTCACACAATGCTTTGCGCAAAACGCCAGCCAACTAAAGCTTTTTTCACACGATGCATTTGCCGAGCACTTAAGTAACAAAATACAGTGCATTCTTTTACACTTAATTGGTCAAGCTTTCATTACAAGAAGTGGGTCTGTCTTTAGTTGATCTGGACTGAGCATGGAAGCTCATACTTCTTCTTTCAGTCTGGCATGTTTCATTAAAGTTTTACCATTCAAATTCCCACCTGTTTCACCCCTCTTACTCAAAATGTATTCCTGTTGTAAAGCGTTTCTAACTTACTGTTGATTCCCGGACACGGCGTTGTCAAAGACTGGATGTGACGTGATTTCCTTCAGGATTTCTTCAGGCCTTCTTGGAATAAACTGCCACAAGGAACATTCCATCTTGGAGAGAAGCACCTCCAAACATTCCAACACTGGCCAAAAGCAACTGGTAGGCCATGAATCCTGAGTCTTTTCATCTGGAAGGAATTCATGGAGAAACTTGGTGTAACAGTAATATACTCACCACCTAAACAACTTGGAACAGGTGTAATTCAAAGAAAATGACAATTGCTGGTATATTGTAAAATTCATTAGAAAATTTGACCCTGCAAAAAAAAAATAGATGTTTTTGCTTTTCACAGTGGTTTCATAATGTATAACCTGTACCATACTTGTGTCATCCCAATTCGTCTGGTCTTTTAAAGGCATATTATGTGATCTTTTCCAGAGAGCGCCCTCCAGTCATGATTTCTTTTAGAAAGTAGATTTTCTTGCAGATTTACATTTTCTTTTTCTTTTTTTATTCTTTTTTTCACAGTGTCCTCATATGTTCAATACAAAGTATAATATAGATCACATTTCTTCATAATATTATTAGTACAATACAGACGACAATGAGCATTAAATAAATATTATTATTACACGGTCCTTTGCTGATGTATACTACTCTTCCCATAATGGTAAGAGGGAATTCCATTTTTTGTTAAAACTCGCAATGTTCCCGTTTTTTATGGCGATATATTTTTCAAGTGAGAAGGACCGCTTTGCCTCCTCCCAGAACAAAGCGATAAATGGTAGCCCCTCTTTCATTTTTATCTTGTATATATAAAAGCGACATAGTAGAAAAATTACATTTAAAGCACTCATGTTATGGTTGGCTAGCCCAAACAGTTGAATCTGTCTATCCATAATGATGGTGATATTTGTTTTTTCCTTTATCCATTTCATAACATTTTCCCATAGTTTTAATATGGTCGGGCATTGACAAAACAGGTGTAGTATGGTTTCTTCTGTTTCTTTACAAAGTGCACAAATTTGAGTCTTTCCGCCCTATTTTTTCCAAAAAAGAGTTAACGCCTAAAATTCTATGAGTCAGACGAAATTGGAACCATCTTAATTTTGTCTCTACGGTACATTTGAATGGTATCCATTGATAAATCAGTTTTCTTATAGATTCCATGACATGTTTATAATTCAAATTTACCATACTCTCAACATTAGTTGAGAATACAATTCCGAGAGCTTTAAAATTGTCTTCTGCATTTACTCCAGCCCATTTTACTGGGATTTCATTGCATATTGTATTTAGACTCTCCTTTTCTGAGCCTATCCAAACTGCTTGTGTTTTTTCAATGTTCACTTTAAGACCAGTTATTCCTGCGAACAAATCTAGCGTATTAAAGGCTGATCTCATGGATTTTTCAGAACCATCAAGGAAGAGAACGGTATCATCGGCGTATTGAGAAAAACGATATTCCCTATCAGCTATTAAAACCCCTTTAATATCTTTATTTTTACGAATCATTTTACCGAGGACTTCTGCGCAGAGTAAGAATAAATATGGACTCAGTCCATCACCTTGTCTGCAACCTCTTTCAATAAAAAAGGCTTCTGATAAAAATCCACTCACAAGCACAGAGGCAGTAGCTCTCTTGTAAAAAACCTCAATCCATCTTTGTATTGATGGACCAAAATTGAAGTAATTCAAAACATATTTCAAAAAGGTATGAGAGACCGAGTCAAATGCCTTTTCGAAATCAATTAATAAGAACATACCTGGGATTTTGTTTTCTTCTGTAAAGTTAAGCAAATCATACATTAATCTAATGTTTTCTCCTATATATCGGCCCGACATAAATCCTTTCTGATTCTCATGAATAATGTCATTGAGACTAGATTTTACACGTTCTACTATACAAGCTGATGCTAGTTTGTACGTTACATTTATTTTAACAGAGAGATAGGACGCCAATTTTTCAAAAATGTACGAGGCTTGTCTCCCTTAGGTAATAAAGTAATAACACCAAACTTTTGAGTTACTGACAAGTGACCCTTGTCATATCCATAGTTAATGGATCTCAATAGATACCAAGACAAGTCGGCGAAGAACATTTTGTAAAATTCATAACTAAAGCCATCTGAACCAGGTGATTTGTCATTTTTGCTATTTTTCAGAGCACATTTAAGTTCATCATAAGTTATCAACCCTTCAAGTTCATCACGTTTGTTTTCTGAAGGTGTCATTTCCAATTGTTCAAAAATTGAATCTAAATTTACTGTTTCCTCAGTATCGCGATTTGAGTACAAATGTTTGTAAACATTTCTCGTTTCCAGAAGTATGCTCTTTGAATCATTAAGTTGAGTGTTATTAACATTCAACTTTACATTTTCTGATCATAAATCAAGAATATATACTGAGTTACAGAGCGATTTGATTCCTAATTACTTCAAAATCATGGTTTAAAGAGTTAAAAAACCTGTCAGGTCTGCGCGACAACTTATTTTTCACTCTAAATTCACTCTAAAACCAGGATTTTAAAGTAATTAGGAATCGTATCGCTCTGTAACTCAGAATATATTTATGATTTATGATTAGAAATGTAAATCTGCAAGAAATTTAACTTTCTAAAATTAATCATGAATAGAGGGCGCCCTCTGGAAAAAAAACCATAATATGCCTTAATACGAGGACAAGGCAAAGGTGAACAAACTGTTTTACAGGCAGGTGATGCCCTCAATTAGGGTAGGTAAATGGAACACTTTTGGGTTTTTGTTTTTGTTAGCAAGACCATAAGCAATGGGATGGTCTCCACTGGGTCCCATCAGTTGATTTATTGTCTTTTCCTCACCCCTCCTCCATACGGCCTTAAAAACTTGCTTTTGTTGCCATCACTTACTTTTGTTGCCATCAAAAATGATGCTGACAAGAGCATTAGCAAAGGAGCGGTGTCCACTGGGTCCCATCAGTCTGGCTCGAGTTGCATCTTTGTCTAGACATCTTATAACTTGGACAACACCTGAAGGAGAACCAGATGTAGAGGATGAAGCAAACCAGGATACATACATACATGTAGTCACACACATACCTATATTTAGATAATCAATATTGACCAAGTTATACCAGTTTTGGGACACATACACACTTTACACCTCCCCAAATCAACACATCTTCTTAAGGGGGCCGTCAACCCTAAAAAACATTAATGTGATGTATATAAAAGTATATATTTTTGGAAAGTAAATGAGTCGGAGAAAGCATTTTTTTGTATAAAATTTCACTAAAAATGCAGATTTTTAAAATCTTGACCAAAAAGGGCTAACAAATGTTGGCACTTTTTGATAAAAATTTAAACAAGGCGGTTCTCGAACGGCGCGTCTCGCCTGTTCATCAAAAGTGACTTGAAAGAAATGATGATGAAACATATGATACAATGTAGCACTATCACAGAGGTATGCATTGTAGTTAATGCAAGGGATGTAATACCTTGAAAAATTTAATCCAACAAAAAGAACACACCAACCCCCTTCCCTACACCAAATCACATCAAGATAGGCCTTACAGATCTTATTTGACCCCAGATGACCTCTGATGACCTTGAAAATTTAATCAGCAAAAAGAACACACCAACCCCCTTCCCTCCACCAAATCACATCAAGATAGGCCTTACGGATCTTATTTGACCCCAGATGACCTCTGATGACCTCGAAAAATTAATCAACAAAAAGAACACACCATCTCTCTTCCGTCCACCAAATCCAATCAAGATAGGCCTTACGGATCTTATTTGACCCCAGATGACCTTGAATGACCTCCGATGACCTTGAAAATTTAATCAGCAAAAAGAATACACCACCCCCCTTCCCTCCACCAAATCCAATCAAGATAGGCCTTACTGATCTATTTGACCCCCGATGACCCCGAAAAATTAATCAACAAAAAGAACACACCACCCCCCTTCCCTCCACCAAATCCCATCAAGATAGGCCTTACTGATCTATTTGACCCCATATTTGACCCCCGATGACCCCGAAAAATTAATCAACCAAAAGAACACACCACCCCCCTTCCCTCCACCAAATCCCATCAAGATAGGCCTTACTGATCTATTTGACCCCCGATGACCCCGAAAAATTAATCAACAAAAAGAACACACATCCCTCTTCCGTCCACCAAATCCCATCAAGATAGGCCTTACTGATCTATTTGACCCCATATTTGACCCCCGATGACCCCGAAAAATTAATCAACAAAAAAAAACCACCACCCCCTTCCCTCCACCAAATCCCATCAAGATAGGCCTTACTGATCTATTTGACCCCATATTTGACCCCGATGACCCCGAAAAATTAATCAACAAAAAGAACACACCATCCCTCTTCCGTCCACCAAATCCCATCAAGATAGGCCTTACTGATCTATTTGACCCCCGATGACCCCGAAAAATTAATCAACAAAAAGAACACACCACCCCCCTTCCCTCCACCAAATCCCATCAAGATAGGCCTTACTGATCTATTTGACCCCATATTTGACCCCCGATGACCCCGAGAAATTAATCAACAAAAAGAACACACCATCCCTCTTCCGTCCACCAAATCCCATCAAGATAGGCCTTACTGATCTATTTGACCCCATATTTGACCCCCGATGACCCCGAAAAATTAATCAACAAAAAGAACACACCACCCCCCCCCCTTCCCTCCACCAAATCCCATCAAGATAGGCTCCCTGATACGCAAATCTCAAAACTTCAACGGATTCAAAACTCAGCTGCTCGACTTGTTACTCTGTCTAAGATTCGCTGTCACATTTCTCCCGTCCTTCGTGACTTACATTGGCTACCGATCAGATCCCGCATTATTTACAAGATCCTTCTAATAACATTTAAATGTACTCGTACTTTAGCTCCTATGTATCTACAAGATCTTATTCAACAATACGAGCCCACTCGCAATCTTCGTTCTGGCTCAAAATATCTTCTTGCGCATGTTTCTTCACCTTCTACTTCATATGGTCGCCGTTCTTTTCAAGATGCTTCTGCTGAACTTTGGAACAATTTACCATATCATGTTAAATCCGCCAAAACTCTTGAACAGTTCAAATCATTGCTAAAAACTTACCTATTTAATGTTAATGTTTAATTTCTTTTTGTTTCGTCTTTTGTTACTCATGTTACTGTGTGTTTTTGTTTTTGTTTTGTTTTTGTTTGTGATAGCGCATAGGGACTTAATTGTGTTATGCACTCAATAAGTATGGTTTTATTATTATTATTATTATTACTGATCTATTTGACCCCATATTTGACCCCCAATGACCCCGAAAAATTAATCAACAAAAGAACACACCATCCCTCTTCCGTCCACCAAATCCCATCAAGATAGGCCTTACTGATCTATTTGACCCCATATTTGACCCCTGATGACCCCGAAAAATTAATCAACAAAAAGAACACACCACCCCCCTTCCCTCCACCAAATCCCATCAAGATAGGCCTTACTGATCTATTTGACCCCATATTTGACCCCCGATGACCCCGAAAAATTAATCAACAAAAAGAACACACCACCCCCCTTCCCTCCACCAAATCCCATCAAGATAGGCCTTACTGATCTATTTGACCCCATATTTGACCCCCAATGACCCCGAAAAATTAATCAACAAAAAGAACACACCATCCCTCTTCCGTCCACCAAATCCCATCAAGATAGGCCTTACTGATCTATTTGACCCCATATTTGACCCCCGATGACCCCGAAAAATTAATCAACAAAAAGAACACACCCCCCTTCCCTCCACCAAATCCCATCAAGATAGGCCTTACTGATCTATTTGACCCCATATTTGACCCCTGATGACCCCGAAAAATTAAGAACAAAAAGAACACACCATCCCCCTTCCCTCCACCAAATCCAATCAAGGTAGGCCTTATGGATCTTATTTGACCCCCGATGACCTTGAATGACCTCTGATGACCTTGAAAATGTATTCAGCAAATAGAACACACCACTCCCCTTCCCTCCACCAAATCTCATCAATATAGGCCTTACTGATCTATTTGACCCCATATTTGACCCCGATGACCTCTGGTGACCTTGAAAATTTAATCAGCAAAAAGAACACACCACCCCCTTCCCTCCACCAAATCCCATCAAGATAGGCCTTACTGATCTATTTGACCCCATATTTGACCCCCGATTACCTTGAATGACCTCCGATGACCTTGAAAATTTAATCAGCAAAAAGAACACACCACCCCCTTCCCTCCACCAAATCCCATCAAGATCGACCTTACGGATCTTATTTGACCCCATATTTGACCCCGATGACCTTGAATGACCTCCAATGACTTTGAAAATCTAATCAGCAAAAGAACACCCACCCCCTTCCCTGACATCAAGTCCCATCAAGATAGGCCTTACGGATCTCTAGATATCGCGTCACAACGCGTCTCAAAAGTTTTAAGCATATTTGACCCCGATGACCTTGTATGACCCCTGATGACCTTGAAAAATCAATCAGCAACAGAACGCACCACCCCCCTTCCCTCCACCAAGTCCCATCACGATAGGCCTTACGGATCTCCAGATATCGCGTCACAAAGGTATTTCTTAGCACACGGCTGACGGCATACGGCATACGGCATACGGCGGACGGCGGACATAAATAGTGATAACATAGTCTCTTTCTGATTACATTAGGCGAGACAAAAATAAACATTTTTATGTCAAAACTAAAAATGTTCCTCAGGAAGTGTCTTACCCTAACTCCCACAGCTATGTTTTTGCGTGTATCTGGGGGAGAGGGAAAAGTACAATTTTTTTAACCCGAAAAATCAGCGAGCACCCCCCGGGAATCATCCCGGGACCATCCGCACCCCAGTCTGTGCCCCTATCAACTGAGTTAATTCCCCAGCGCATATGCGGGCACAAACTTTGTGCCCACATATGCCTGCGGTAGGTGACGTAATCGAGCCAATGCAGCAGCACGCGTGTGGAGATTTGTAAGATTTTGTATGGTGTAGTGGGGTTAGGGTTATGATGATTTTTGTGCAATTTCAGCATCAGTCTGACATCTTGTAATCCATCACATGCCTCATCCCTAACCCATGTTACACGAATAAACACCTGCTTTCCCCTAACCCTTCAACCTTGATTTATTCCTTAAAAATAATACCTTTCCAATATGCTTGTTGGTTCCTCAAGCATATCATCTCTCTAGGAAGCTCCGCACATCCCCACTCTTCCATATCAACATTATCAAACAAACCAAACTCCAATGGAGACATTATCCACTCTATTATTTGGGCCACCTCATCATAGTTTTCTCTTGTAATGGCTGGGAACCGATGCAGCAGTCCTGAAGCCCACTCACGTACCTATTATTATAGGGATATATATTATAAAATCATATTAAAAATATATTTCTCTCTTGTAATAGTTTGAGACTGATGCAATTTATGAATGTTAGTCACAAAACCTTTTTAATGACCCATGTATATACAGGGTGAGTAAAAAAAAACTGCAACAGTGGAAAGAAGCCATCTTGTTTTTAAAACTAAGTTGAAGTTTGAAAATGTTTAACCGTTATAAGAATACCCTACTTGTTACTAACTGTGTGTGAAAAAATGAAGTCAATATCATTTTCCATTTGCGTTTGGTGAACGTTTATACCCGTGCACCAATTTCATACGTTTGTCCACGAGATACTCAATACATGCATAAGATCGCAAAATGTGTTTTCCATTCAAATTTGGAAACTTGAGTAGATTCGTGATGTAATTGGAATTTAATGCATCCTTTCTTGTTTACATGTGAGTTAACATAATCAATTTACCTCACCGATGCTATGAATTGCTTGTAATGTTCTAAATTTGGATGAAAAACTGAACCTTTCCAATTTTTTGTTGGCGGGATATTCAAATATGAAAATGCAACGTATGCAATTTCAATTCAAAATCACTGTGTTCGTGGACAAACACATAAATTGGAGTGTGGGTCAAAGAGGGTCACCAAAGACAAACGGACAATCCGATCGACTCCATTTTTTCACACAAAGTTAGAAACAAATATGTCATTCTTGCCATGTTTAAAAAGTTTCAAAATTCAACACGGCTTTGAAAAGAAAATGGATTCTTTCCACTATTGCAGTTTTTTGACTCACCCTGTACTTACTCCATTTTAACATTTCAGAAATATTAATACAAAACATCCTGCTTCCTGCCCTGGTTGGTGCATCAGAAGCGTAAACCTTTTTCTGCTTTCATACTTCAGCATTTTATGGCTACAAATGTCAGTGACAGAACTTTTTGAATGGTTCATAAACATACTCACCGTGTCATTGGGATGTATAAGGAGTTGTAACACTCCTCGCATCTGTGCTATTGGAGCATCTGTAGCGTTACGGATCACTACACCCGATGCATACTCACCGTGTCATTGGGATGTATAAGGAGTAGTAACACGCCTCGCATCTGTGCTATTGGAGCGTCTGTAGCGTTACGGATCACTACACCCGATGCATACTCACCGTGTCATTGGGATGTATAAGGAGTAGTAACACGCCTCGCATCTGTGCTATTGGAGCGTCTGTAGCGTTACGGATCACTACACCCGATGCATACTCACCGTGTCATTGGGATGTATAAGGAGTAGTAACACGCCTCGCATCTGTGCTATTGGAGCATCTGTAGCGCTACGGATCACTACACCCGATGCATACTCACCGTGTCATTGGGATGTATAAGGAGTAGTAACACGCCTCGCATCTGTGCTATTGGAGCATCTGTAGCGTTACGTATCACTACACCCGATGCATACTCACCGTGTCATTGGGATGTATAAGGAGTAGTAACACTCCCCGCATCTGTGCTATTGGAGCATCTGTAGCGTTACGTATCACTAATACACCCGATGTATACTCACTGTATTATTGGGATCACTACACCCGATGCATACTCACCGTGTCATTGGGATGTATAAGGAGTAGTAACCCTCCCCGCATCTGTGCTATTGGAGCATCTGTAGCGTTACGGATCACTACACCCGATGCATACTCACCGTGTCATTGGGATGTATAAGGAGTAGTAACACTCCCCGCATCTGTGCTATTGGAGCGTCTGTAGCGTTACGGATCACTACACCCAATGCATACTCACCGTGTCATTGGGATGTATAAGGAGTAGTAACACTCCCCGCATCTGTGCTATTGGAGCATCTGTAGCGTTACGGATCACTACACCCGATGCATACTCACCGTGTCATTGGGATGTATAAGGAGTAGTAACACGCCTCGCATCTGTGCTATTGGAGCGTCTGTAGCGTTACGGATCACTACACCCAATGCATACTCACCGTGTCATTGGGATGTATAAGGAGTAGTAACACTCCTCGCATCTGTGCTATTGGAGCGTCTGTAGCGTTACGGATCACTACACCCGATGCATACTCAAAATCCACATAGCTCACAAATGTCTCGTCTGAAATAAGATGATAAAAAGGCAGACTTTGTTTTAATTGACACCCACTTTTTTGTGAAGCTATGACTGCAATGAAACCAAACAGACACGTGCCTCCAGAACTTATTACTCGCAGTAAGTTAAAGGTATATTATGTGATCTTTCCAGGAAACGCCCTCAACATTGAAAAAATATTGAAAGCAGATTTTCTTGCAGATTTACATTTCTGATCATAAATCGTACATACATTCCAAGTTACAGGGCGATACGATTCTTAATTACTTCAAAATCATGGTTTTAGAGTGAAAATAAACTGTCGTGATAGCACGACAGTTTATATTTTCACTCTAAAGTCACTCTAAAACCATGATTTTGAGGTAATTAGGAATCGTATCGCTCTGAAACTTGGAATGTATACATGTATGATTTATGATCAGAAATGTAAAGCTGCAAGAAAATCTACTTTCTAAAAAAATCATGAATAGAGGGCGCTCTCTGGAAAAGATCACATAGTATGCCTTTAAGTTGATTGACATGACCTTTTTTTTTAGATCAAGAAGAAAAAAATTGTGTACTCTGGTCAATCAATATTTTTTAATTGTTTTCCCGAAGACCTTGAGAAAAAGCTATATACATTATATCTATTATATCTAGATATAAAAAAGCTATATACATATTATATCTGTTTTATCTACGAGGGTCATTCAATAAGTTCTACCTCCTCCCTCATAACATCGCTAATATTAATGTCAACCTCATGACATTTGTCATGGTTATAGCTCCAAATCATAGCTACAAATGTGTAGTAATTGATAATTGATATCTCTTTTACTGTTGTTATGACGCGGTCAAAGCCAGAGAGAGATTTTGGACAACGGACACAGAAAATTACCTTAAAAATATACACATGTTTTCGGGTGTTTTTTCGTATTGTATGGTTAGATATAGGAGCATGATTTGAATACTGAAAATGGTAATGAATGAATGATATCTGAATATATTACAGTATTATCATGTATAGATAAGATTGTAAACAATATTAACTCTTGTAGGCTTGCAAATAGTGTACTATCAACTCAAATGTATTGCTATGCCTTTGGCATACCAGAATACTGCCATCAGTCAAATTTTCGTTATTACGACTCAAGCCACAATGATGCCTCGAATGTTAAATCTTTACCATAATAGTCACTTTATGAGTTTTACTTATGTGCAACCTTCAGAATAGTCAATCAGGTAGTCAATGATAGAAAATTATCGCTTTGACAGACTTTGAATACCTCCATTTAGTTCGAGTTATTGAAGATCGCTTAGTTATCATGAAAGTCAAATATGACTTTTACAGGGTTCTCTCATCATCATCATTCGGCTGCGGAGCAGGCGACTACAAGTTTCCTCCAGCTTTGGCGATCTTGAGCCATTGCTGACAACTGACTGCGATTCAGCATGCTGTCTATATCTCCCAGAAGACACTGGATGTATTTAGTGAACGAGGTTCGTTGCCTTCCAGGTTTCCTTTTACCATGAGTTGGGACATACAATGCATACTCTCTGACAGGCTCATCATCAGGCAAGCGGAGTACATGGCCTATGAATTTCAGTTGATGAATCCTGGCTCTCTCCACAAGGGGCGCTGTCTCTGTCAGATTGTAGATCGTAGCATTTGGTACTCTGTCTATCCTCTTGATGTTCAACATAATGCGATAGCAGGATGTGCCAAATGCCAAATGAGTTGATTTTGTTTTCCATGTCTTTAGATATAACCCATGACTCACAGCCATACAGCAAGATAGTGACACAGATTGTGTCAAACAGCCTAACTTTGGTGGAGATTGGAATGGTAGCACTTTTCCACAGGTGTTCTAATTTCCAGAAGGCTGACCAAGCGAGAGCTTTCCGTCTCTTCAAGTCACTAGCACTTGATCCCATCATGGAGCCTAGGTATCTGAAGTTCGTCACATGATTAATGGGGTTTCCGTACACTTGAAGAGAAGGCTGTGGCTGACAGTTGAAAGTCATATACTCTGTTTTGGGTGCACTGATTATGAGACCAAGATCTGCAGCAGCATCAGCAGTTCTGGAGAGCTGACACTGGGCCCGTGGTATTGATGACTCAAGAAGTGCGATATCATCAGCAAAATCCAGGTCGTTTAGAAATTTGGCTGGATACCTTCGTGATTGGCGAGGGCACGTCACAACTCCCGAATCAGCTCCAGTTGCCTTTCCCAAAAGGTAGTCGACAAGGATGATAAAGAGAAAGGGGGCCAAAACATCACCTTGAAGAACTCCAGTTGTTACATCAAAGGGTTCAGAGATGCCTCCATCAACCATCACAGCACTGCTTGAACCACTGTAGAGTACTTGTACGGCGCTAACTAAGGCCTTTGGAATGCCATAATGACGCAATACTGAGAACATTACTGGTCTATTGATGGAGTCGAAGGCCTTCTTGAAGTCCACAAAGGTGACTGTTAAGGGAAGTTGGTAATCTCTAAAACCTTCCATAATTCTTCTCAGGATGTGTATTTGCTGTGCACAACTGCGACCTGGTCTAAAACCAGCCTGGTTCTTTCTCAACAAGGGATCTACATGTGGTCGGATTCGGTTAAGGAGGATCTTATTGTAGACTTTTGCAGCTATGGACATGAGTGATATACCTAGCTATAATTTGTCATCAGAGAAAGGTCACCTTTCTTAGGCAATGGGATGATAACATTGGTGAGCCACTGACGCGGAGGAGATAGAGTGGTATAAACTTCAGAGCACAGTTTATGGATGACGTCAATCATTTGATCACCACCTCCCTGAAGAGCCTCTGCTGTAATGGCGCAATCCAAACCTGCGGCTTTGTTGACTTTCATAGCTGCAATTGCTTTGGTGGTCTCCTCACGAGTAGGGGGGTCAGCACAAATGGGAAGATCTTCTTCTGCTGGGGGCGGTAGTTCGGATGGAATCACCCCGCTGTCATTGTTTAGTATAGAACTGAAGAAGCTTTTCCATTCTGTTAGAAGTTCTTCATCACTTGAAGGCGCTGTACCATCTCTCTTCTTGACCTTCATGTTTCGCCTAGTGTTCTTTCCTGAGAGTGTGTGAATGATCTTCCAGGTGGTTGTATAGTTTCCTTTAGCATCAGCTGATCTTAGCTCTTCCATCTGCTTATTGAGTTCAGCAGCTTCATCAGCTTTATAGGAATCATTGAGACTGGCATTCAATTTCCTCCATCTTTTTCTTGATTGTGGAGATTTCGATAGAGAAAATTTCTTCTTGGCCTTATCCCTCTCGGTTTTGAGGTTGATAGTCTTGTCGGATACCCATATACATGTACAGGGTTCTCTAAGGGAGGGGTAAACTGAATGGTTGTCCTGACCTGGATCTGGCTAATCTGAGGGCATATTTTTCCAAACCAATCAGTCAACTTTATTGTTTACAATCTGTTAAAGAGATATCTGACATTTAGAACGGTTATAATTGATCGATAGGTATGTTTTGCCTCTTACAATAGGCCTATTGAAAAGCACTTCTGCGATATTTTGCTGTTTTTCATCCGTTTCCGTCACACTAAATCGAGGTTTGGTTCTCATTGTATGTCCGAAAATGTACAACCAGTACTCAGATCAATTTGCATTGGATTTGTAGCTGAGGTTCCAAGCTACAATTGTGTGATATTTGATAAGGCTGGCTCATATAATAACAAAGTTATGAGGTAGGAAATAGAACTTATTGAATGACCCTCGTAGTTATAAAAGCTTAAAACTTTATAACTTAAAAGTTACGCCAATTCACAAGAGTCACCCAATTGAACATCACAAAAGACAAAACCCAAAATGAACTTTTTAGTGACTTATTTTCAAAGGTCAATGAATATTATTATTACTTTTGAAGAAAATAGTGAAAGCTATGAAATACTTGCAGTTCTCCAACTCCAAGACTAGCTCCTGCATGCTCCCAACTAATGTACCAGGAGTATTTTCCTTGACCCTTAGTTGTCTAATTCCATGCTTGTATATGGGAATGTTTTAGACTCATATGGTAAATTCTACAAATCTTCAATATCCTGCACGATAGCTGGATAATAAAACTGTTTTAGAACCCAATATTTAGTTTAAAATTTCACTTCAATCTTATTTGGATCAAAGATGAAACATGATAACCATGTAAAGCATACGTATAGTCTATGTAAAACATACGTCATGACCTCTTTTTTTAGATCAAGAAAAAAAATTGTGTACTCTGGTCAATCAATACTTTTAATTGTTTTCCCGAAGACCTTGAGAAAAAGCTATACATTATATCTATTGAAATATTCACCTAAAACCAACCCACTTATTACCCAAAATACCTCTTAAAATGCAAAACTAAGAAAAATACATACTCAGTTCTCTGGAAAACAGCAGCTCCGGATACTGCAGTATTTCCAGGATTGGCAGTTGTAAGTCTTCCATTGAGCTGCCAAAGTGATTGTTTTCCAAGAAGAGCGACAATTGACTGGCCATGTCGTCGGTATCCTGCTCCCTATCATCCTCCAGGTATGTATGTATCCAACTGCACAGGCGATTTATATCTTTATGTTTCAGTCGCTGTGGAATGTCATCAATCGCAAAGAAAATAAATAAATTAGGTTGTTTCATTGCAACATTTCCTGCCATGACTAAAGCCATGGTTTATTTGGCCTCTATACATCTGGGCAAACAATTGTCTTTCGCTATTGAATGTCAGCAATCACAAAGAAAAATATATAAATTAGGTATTTTCATTGCAACATTTCCTGCCATGACTAAAGCCATGGTTTATCTATACATATCCGGGCAAACAATTTCGTTGATATGGGCATCTATATTGTATGATTATATGTTATCATTAAATATTTATCTTAGATAATACTTTGACTTTGATGATGAGCATGATATGCTCAGATCAGGAATGCAAGTGGGTGATTGATCCGTTTCATGAGCTTGGCCAGAGGGCCCGGCCGCTTACGTGCAGCATTAAACATTTATGGGGCTCATCCGGAGAATAGGCTACAGGGTATTCCCCCTAAAAAGATTTTGATTGCCTCGTTTTATGCTGAAATATCGTCACCCAATTCTGCAAACGTAAAAAAAAAATTCAAAAAATGTTATGGCCTCAAAATTTCCGGATTTCCGGATTCCTAGCTCTGATACACTGATAACAACCAACACTCAATGTTAAAGTTGAAAGGGTCAGAGTGTCATTTGGAAAGCAAGGCAAATATATCGTTTTTATTGTGATTTGTGATATGTGTGTAAATAACCCCAATTAACCATTGCCCATAGCTAAATGTACACACATTTGTATTCACACCTCTAACTTTTTTGGAAATCGGACCTAAGACACAAAATTAGCTTTAATCTATATTGTCACCATAACTGTCCAACTCATTTGTCTAGTTTTAAATTTTAAAAATAAAAACACGTTTCAAGCACATGTTTTAAGCCATTTTTAAAGAAAAACACCTGCTTTAGAGATACTTTAACCTAACAGTGTCACCAGTCAGGAAAGTTACATAATAGTTAAAAGTGCCTTTCTAGGAAAAATGTCTCTCTATCAACTGGTCAACTAAATTTGGTTAAAGAGGGTTAAGCAGTTTTTATCATCGCATGGTGACGATTTTGAAGGTAAATCAGAACGTGTTTTCGTTTCTAGCATCTAAAAGCAAACATCTCCCAGATCTAAAATTCTGCTACGGTTATAAAAGAATATTATCATGGGCTTTTTCAAATCAAAATATCAATCTTTAATGTGAGGATGAGGCAGTGAATTAGATAGATCATGTCATAGAATTGTTGTTACCTCAGCATATCCCTGATCTTGCTTCAACAGGATCATTTTGCCATCGTGATATTTCTCCAAACACTCCGCACAGGAGCAGAGATATTCCTCTGCTACATTCATCCAGGTTGGCGGCATGTTTGCTTGGTTGTCATCAGGATCAGGACAGTATTCCTTGAGATGCCTTACCACTTCATCCAGTGAGCTGATGCACCACAGGTGCGTTGCCTGCACCTCCTCCTCCTCATCATCTTCATCCTCCAGGGCGGTCTCCATACTGGTTCTAAAAATGTCTGTACTCTAGACCTTCAGGTCTCTCACTCACATGAGTGTTTCTGTAGGGCACCCTGGAATACATGATTAAACAGTTAAATAATTAGTTGGGTTACTAACGTACACTGTGTCCGAGACACATAGCCCGACGTCAGGACAACTGTCTTACAATTATTACCAAGAAATTCTACCAATTCAGTATTTTCTGCAGATACTTTTAAATAGCTCAATTTCATATCAATCATTTACTCTCCATATGAGTTTTAATGTTGTCATATATTGCTATTAAACCTTGTTTGTGATTGGACTTTGCTTCAGTATGCATGGGCCCGGGGTGCTCAGTGGTCATTAAAAGTAGGGTATCATGCGAGTCCAAAAAATCACGTAATTAGGGTAGTTTTTAAAGCCGGGGCATGTTACGTACGTAACGTGAATAGAGTATCAAACACATGCAAAATTAAGAAAAAGGGTATAGCTTTCGCATAGCTAAAATTCTCGCAAAATTATTCCGCGAGAATCTAAATAGACTCTCGTACTGCAGCGCGAATTTCTAGGCCTGGTATAAGGCAAAAAACAAACAGTTGTGTTGCCCTCAGCGACCGACCCTAAAATCGTAAAAGCTAGGGTCGCATTTTTTTTCTTCTTTTTCTTTTTAGATTTAAATTTGATTAAAAGTGTCTAAAAATGTTACTATTTCTTGCTTGAAATGAATAAATAGGCCTAAATAAATGTTTTTTAGACTATTGTCACACTAGAAACATTAGTTAAATTGACATATGGGCATATACCAATTTTATCTTGACATAAACTTCCCCAGAACTAAATGTTCTAGGGACTCCCCTGCCGAAGCCTGCTTACCGTGGTTCGATGTTTGATCTGACTAATTTGCATCTTCCCCGGAGATGCGGGCATTCCAAAACTGAAGTATTTCTAATATTTCAGAGACTAGAAACACGGGTCTCCCAGTGTGACGTCACCCCACGTCACGCGCCAGCCCGTCACCCAAATTTCGCTTGGATGCCTCGCAAGTGCAACCAAACTACTTCTGCTTTTTATCGCAGTGGGGCGGGTGGCTGGGAGATCAAACATCGAACCACGGTAAGCAGGCTTCGGCAGGGGAGTCCCTAGAACATTTAGTTCTGGGGAAGACTCCCCTGCCGACCTGCTTGCCGAATGGTTCGATGTTTGATCTGACTAATTTGCATCAACCCAGTTTAGCACAGAACACTGGAGGAGGCGCGAAAAAAGCCAAAACCGTGTACAGTATTTATTATTTTTAAGATCAGATCATTAAACCCACATCGCCATGATGTCAAGGTCAAATCGAATCAAGGTAAGCTTAGTCTCAATTTCGCGTTTATCAAAACCGAAAAGACTTAGCTCAACCTCAAATAAATAACTGATAAACCAACTCACCTAATTTCTTGGCTGTCTGCCCGACGGTCTGGCTAGGACCGTACGGGCGAACTGTCCCCTGAACAAGTTCCCGCCAAAAGCCCTGTAATAGGCGGCGTAAAATGTCGTCGTGGATTTCCAAGAAACGGCCTCATATCTCCTTCACGGACAACCCCCAGTGGTATGTCCATGAAGTTGCAATACTATGTGTCGAGTGCGCGGAGGCACGATCGTCATAAATAATTGCATATGAGTCTCTAACTACCTGAACTAGTCAGCGTGAAATAGTACTTTTCGTCGCTGGGCTGAGTGGCTCAGAGTGTGTTAAAAAGAGCTGATCAATGTTTTTTTACCACGTACTCCGGACGTCTTACCTGAGTAATACCTCAGACAGCGAACGGGGCACCATAACCTGTCATCGTGTACGAACGAATTTCGAACTCAGAGAGGGTAGGTAAAGGGTGGAATACGAGTGCGTACTTGTTTTGTTCTACGCCAGAAAACCCTGGTATAAAACAAAGTGTAGCGCCCGCGCGAGAAAGAGTCATTGGCGAAAAAGACAATGCGAGTTCAGAACACCTTTGCGCAGAGGAAAAGGCTACAGTACAAGAATTACTGTTTTCAGAGCTTATTCCTGAGGGTCGACGCCTTCGCCGTAAGGCTCGAATGGCGGACCCTTGAGATAGTTGAGAACAGTATTAAGCTCCCAGGCAGGTACGATCTTCCTGGTTGGAGGCCTCTCGTTGAACATCTCCTTCAATAGAAGACTGATCTCTCCGTCGTCCTTGACAGAGGATCCGTCCTCAAAACCTTCACGGACTGACATAATTGCGGACTTATAGTTCCTGACAGAAACTGTCTGGAGTCCAGAATTAAATCTCTCGGTTATGAATTGCGACATGCAATTCACATCTGCTCGAGTGGGAGAGATATCTCCCTCAACACACCACTCGTAGTAGGGAGCCAAACGCTTAAAGTATGTTGTAAGCGTAGATCGGCGTCAACCTGAGGCGACCAAGCCTGCAGTTCTTCGAGAAAAGCCTCTCTCCTGGCAACGATGCCGGATAATGGCCATACAGTCAACTTGAGGTACTCGTATGGAAGGAAGTTTTCCTGAACTCCCTTCCTGAGCAGGTCCTGAAGTGGAGGTAGCAGCATATGGGGCGACCCACTAGCAGATCTACCATCGGACGATACCAACATGTTTCGGCCAGAAAGGGGCTATGAGCAGGACGTAACAGTCCTCCCGCGCCACCTTTTCTACCACTTTCGGAAGCAGTGTGATTGGAGGGAAGGCATAAGCCGACAGTCCCTTCCAGTCTACTGACAGAGCGTCTACGGCGTACGCCATCGGGTCGCGAGTCCGAGAGTAATACACCGGTAGCTGTTTGTTCTGGTATGAAGCAAACAGATCGATCGCTGGGTGACAAAATCGTACAAAGATTGTCTGTGCTATCTGAGGCGCTAACGATATCTCCATGGGGCCGGACTTCGGCCCCTGGAAAGATCGTCCGCGAGGATGTTCGTAACAACCGCGATATGAATCGCCCTCAGCGTGATTCGGCGTACTCGACACCATGTGATTAATCTCATGGCGCTAAGTGGGCATATTTGCCAGTGTTAACAGTTAATCCAAAAGTAGCGCTAAACAAATAAAATAAATATTTAAAAAATATATAAAATGTCATGAACATCGAATCGATTTCATGGTCAGACTATCTTTCGAATCAAAGTGTTCAATTCCAATAAAGGAAGAGCATAAAAATTCAAAGTTTAGACCTTCCGAGAAAGGGAGTCGTTACTCTGAGTTTCATGCTTAACGCAGTCGTCTATAACTATTTATTGCTGTTTTGGGAATAACACAATCTGAGGCAATCTGAAAATAAATCAATGGCGGTCAATCTGAGGATCTCTACAATGGCGGTCTGTGGGAGAAATGTGTAACTTTGCACAGGGACTATGTAAAGATGTCAGAAGGATCACATAACAAAATGAAATTTCTAGCTCCTTCACTTCTGGGTGATTTCTAAAACTTTTTGATACCCCCTCGTAAGTCCCCAAAGCTGGTGATTTCAACAACAACAAAATCCCGACCCACCTACCCTAATCAAACCACTTTTTTAGGCCAAGGTTATTGTGTACTTATTGGTGTACACACACCAATCCCCTCCCCCACCACAAACCCCTCCCACACAACGTCAGATGTTTGGCTTTATTTTTGCGTAGCAAAAACTGCTACACACTTTTTTACTTGTGTAGCAATTCCTAAATTGTGTGTCGCAGTTTTTATAGGCATTAAAATAGCGGCACATAAATATTATTTTTACTAAATTATAACAAGGAGATAGTATTAATAACTCCATGAATAAGTTATAATTAACTGAATATCTCCATCTCTAATTGAAACATTTCCCTCACAAGACCTCCAATACCCAAGAGCCAAGTTTACATGTTACACTATAAGTTATTTGTACTTATAAACATAAAATACACTTATTGGACATACTGAAAAAGTAATTACCCCTTTGATGACCCTTAGAAGTTCCAAGTCAAACTTTTGGGATATTGCCAACTAAAAAGACGCATCTAAGTCAAAGTATGTCCATAATTTTTGATGTTTCATATATTCACTGATTTGCTAGTTTGTCAATATTAATACTTTAAAGTACATAATGTATACCACTGCTTCAAAATTATATTAATGTGGGTTAACTGTGAATTTTCAGTCCTTCAAAATTTAGATTTCATGTACATTATACGCATTTTACTTGAAGGTATTTCTCAATTAAAGTGAGAACTTGGACATTTTTTGTACTTCTTAGTCAAAATACTGCATCGCAAAATATGCTACACCACTTTACAGTTGCGTAGCAAACAGTGCTGTTTTGTGTAGCATTTTGCGATGCGATACATGTTATGTCGGACGTTGCTCCCACATGCACAAACCCACTCAACCCCAACCACAAACCTACTCCACCTTCCCACAATGCCCCCTCCACATCTAAACCACCCCTTCAACCTACCCTCTCCACCACAAATCCCTACCCCACCCACCCCCATGCCACCACAACCCCTTTACCATCACAATCCCCACCACAAACCCCTCCCCTTCCCATCCCCACCATAAACCCCCTCCCCTTCCATCCACTAACGCCCTCCCCTCCCATCCCCACCACAAACCCCTCCCCACCACAAACCCCTTCCCTCCAAATCACAAACCCCTCCCCCACAACAAAACCCCTCTCCCACACAGGGCTCTAGCTAGGACGGGCGGCGCCGGGCGGGCCCGCCCACCACTGGGCTAGCCCGCCCGGCGCTGGGCCCGGAATTGGGCTCGCCGCGGGGGCCCCGGCACTCTACAACTTGTGGATAAAATCATTAAACTGCCTCATAAAACAAGAAATTATGTGGCAGGAACCCTCAAAGTGCATTAAAAAACCCTAAAAAGACATTAAGAAGGCCTCTGGATCTCTTGCCATGATCCACTGCACTTCGTTCGCTACATTTTCTCCTTTCGCCGTCAGTAAATTTACCCGGTTCTAAAATGGTCCTGGCTAGAACCCTGCTCTCCCACCACAAACACCCTACCCACCCCTCGGCCTACCCACCCCACCCCACGGTCTACCCTCCCCCACCCCATGCATCCACGCCACCACAACCACCTCCCTACAGCTCACTATCTCTGGCTGGATCTGCAATGCAGCCAGCTCAAAGTGGTCCTGCCTGGCAAAGGTGTGTAAACCGAGTCACCAGTTTAGTAAAAATATTTCTTGAAAACCGCAAAGGTTAGACGTTTGCAACTAAGATTATCAGTTATACGTTTTCCAACAGTGGATTCCTACCTACCTTATTTTTAAAACCGAACAACGGAAGCAGAAAAACAGCGCATTATATGGCATTATCTGAGGTGTGAAAATGAAAATTCATGAATACATGTCGTCTGAACGGATTAAGATAGCGGCTTCCTTTGTATGTACTTCTTTACGTTTACCGCTGACCACCTGTGTCTCTTTACAACTGTCAAAGTTCTCGAATTCCATGACGCGTGATTAAAATAGAGTACGTCCTCAGAATCCTAAAATAACCGCTATCGTGTGTAGTAATAATACTGACGACGCGACGTAGTGATGCATGTTTGAGGGCAGCATAAAAGTCAGTCTTTTTTTTCTTCCCACATGACAATGGCCGTGTCATTGCGTTATTTTAGTCTCTTTGACTGTGGTTTTAGACTAGTGGACGCTGCACATATACAAAGTGAATTGGAAACAGCAGCGTCATAGCGTTTTACGTAACAAATCTGCAGAGACTGATCAACGCACGTGATATTTCGTTGTTTACCGCTATTTTCTTGAAAGGAGTGGCACATCTCTTATAAATTTCAATATTTTTAACAGAAAAAAACCCAGATGTCTGTGCATTAATCACGAAAGAGTACATAGGAAATACACCAAGCCCACAGTTGCAAAATAATTAAAAATCGATGTAAACTACAAAGGTAGGAATCATCGATAAAATCATGTTTAATAATATGTACACTATGTTATCTGGACTATGATGTACGCCGTTCGAGATTACAAAAATTGCGTATACAGGTACCACCTCCCCATCACAATCCACCACCCTAAACCCCTCCCCTTACCAACCGCACCACAAACCCCTACCCCACCACAAACACCCTACCCACCCCGCCCCTAGGCCAACCCTTCCCACCCCATGCATCCCCACCACAAACCCTCTCCCCAGGGCCATCCCATTTGCCACCACAAACCCCTGCCCTCCACCACAACCCCTCCCCACCACTAACCCCTTCCCCAACCACAAACACCCTCCCATCACTTACCCCCTCCCAACCACAAATACCATCCCCCATCACTAACCCCTTCCCAATCACAAACACCCTCCATAATACCCCCACCTCACACCAAACTCCCCTATTACAAAAATCACATGGTATCGATTATCGTTGCACCGCCCATCACTTCAAACACTTTTTTACAATATAGACAAAACTTTTGCTTGATGCTGAATGGATGTTTCTGACACACCCCTTGTATTTCAGTGGCCACAAGTACTCATTTACTTTAGGCTAGTGGATCCACCCAGATACAGTGCTGGGAGATATCAAGCCTCTCGGTCTCAAACCCAAAATAACAAAATGTTCTTCATCTCTTCAAATCAAGCATCATAATTTGCATAATTCAAACAGGAAGAAATCAAACATAAACCTTACCTCAACAGATCACTGATATGTTTACTCTATTGCCATTGGAACAATTATTTTTGGTTTCAAACACGAAAAATAGTGAATTTATTACACATTTTGTCTTGGTGGCCAAATATGGCTCCCAAATTAGTGGGAAAATTTGTCCACCTGCACGGAATGAAATAAAAATTATAAAATAAGATTTACTTTACCTGATAGTGATAATCCTAATCAACTTTTAGGGGTTAAGCTTATTGATGTAGCAAAACAAGCTGCTGCAAATCAATCTGTGAATAATCCTTGCAAAATCATTCTGATTTTGATGCACTTTGTTGACATTTTTTGGCGTCAAGGCCAAAAAGCACTCAAGGCACGCTCAGCTCCGTGCGTGTCAATGCAAAAAACTGAAATCATGCAATCTTGTTTTGAAACAGCGCCATCTATTATTTTTAGTTGGCAAATGCAGAGGTCAAAGAAGGTCAGAAAGATATTTTTGTTGTCCCAAAAGTTGACGTTTCTTCAACAAAATCTTCCCGGTGTCACTCCAATTATCAACTACAAGAAGCAGCAGAAGAGATGATATAGAGACCTCGATTGCACGGTATTCTAAGAAAGATTCTTACACAATTTTGTTGTTGTAAATCATTAGTCTAGTCTAAAATTATCACAACTTTGAGTCGCTTGTTTTATTTTTGATGTGGTCGGGTGGTGGTTTGGTTGACGAATTCGTCAACCTCAACCTGGGCTTGCACTGTGTTTATTAAAACAAGGAGTTATAATGATAACTCCTTGGTTAAAATGTAGGCCCAAGTCTCCTATCATTTTATTGTGTAACATGATAATGGTCGTTATACATGAAAGTGTTACTATATTCTGATTCGGAATTCTTCTGATTCATACTGTACTGTAGCAAAAGTTTAATTTTAATGGGGCCTTCATCTTTTATTATAAGAGATATATAAGAGGAACTCCGCTTAAATTCCCGCCAAATAACCATGCGCCTTTTCCTGACTCAAACTTACCAAAACAACAATTTTAAATCACCCAAAAGAACGGGAAATAATCGCTTACGATTAGTTACTTATGATGGTAATGATAGAATACATATAAAAGTATTAAATAATAGAGAAATATGAAATTCAATTTTTGAAACAAGTGCCGGGTTGACACTGCCCTTAAAAGGGGGAAATTCATGAGCTTCCAGGGGATTTCGCCCCTGGACCTAATTTCGTTTTTCCATGCCATTTCAAGGCGAACAACATTTTTGTCGTCAAATGGGTTGCAGTTTCACCGGTTAATCATAATAATGTTATACTTGTACGTAAAAAAATTGCTTTTTGGTTCATTTCTCAAAATTTAGTTTATTTGGTATCACATTGATATCACCATCGGATTCCTTATCAAATTTCCTTTTTAAAAATGTATACTTTTATGTACTTTTATTCAATATTCTCAAACTTAGAAGCAAAAGTTGATCATCAAAATAATAGGGTTGACACTTCCCTTAAGAGGCTAAGGAGAGCTATATTTTATCATGCAATATGATACAAGAAATAATTAGATGTTGATGTTAAAATTAAAATGTACAAAAAATGGTAGCAAATGTAATGGTAATCAATAGGCCTACTTCTAATAATCATGACTTTCCCCACTGCAGTTAGTGGCTGAAGTGGCTCTTCATGCTTCTTGTTAAAGTTGGGGATATATATATATTTGTTTACATTTTCCATGCGTCCTTCCGCGCGCCACTCGGACTGATGCAATGCGCCACAAGTGGCGCATGCACCACTATTTGAGAAGGCCTGTTCTAGTGTTTATTTATTAATGTTCCTTGTTTCTCTACATTTATAGGTTACATTCAAGAAGCAATCTCTTGTAGACTGACTGCTGGACTGTTCTCAAAAAAGGAGGCAATAATATAAAGTGAAATCACAATTTGGCAGCTGTATGTGTATACTTTATCTTCAGTTGAGATTTGAAATGTTCATCACCAATTTGGCTGCCAACACCGCATCATCACTATGATGGAAAGGTGTAAGCATCTGACCAAACTACGGGTTAATCACAACCATTCCATTCTAGATCCGCAGCAGTGGCACTGCCACTCGTGCGGGACTACAGAAAGTGTATGGGTAAGTAGTGATGGGGTCATGTGGAATGGTTATTCTTTTTAAAAAAAATAGTATGGGGTTTTGAGAACTCACTTCCAGGCTTTTTTATCATCTATGAGGAAATCATCATCTAGTATTAATCTAGTATTAGTTTTTGAAATAACGTACATGCAATGCTCAATATTAGGCAAAAAAAAAAAAAAAATTGGTTGCCCTTTCCCGACCGACCGTAAATATTGAAAAATCTCAGTCGCATTTTTTTTTTTTTTTTTCAAAAAAAATAAAATTAAAAAAAATAGATTTCAAAAAAATAAATAATTGATTTCATGAATATAAATGCTTACAAGATGGTGAATTACGGTTGCTGTTCATTTAAAATGTATTGCAGACACATATTTTTAGGCCATACATATTTTAGTCCTCTCTAGGAGCTTCTAGGCTGATGCTGAAAGAGCAGGTACCACCCCGGGCAGGTACACGACAATCGTAAACATAACACCTCACCTCACATGTTTCGCTCGATCACCTTGGTGTGTTCCTATGCTATTGTGCATGAACGTTTTCAAGAAAATATTGAATAAAATATTAACATTAAAACTTATACTTTGGTTTTATTGCATCATAGAAATATTAATATATTTATTTAAATGGAATGCGAACATAGAAAGTGCAATTGATTCCCCTATTTGTTTCAACATTTTGACGAAGCAGATATTTTTCAAATTAAATATTGCATATATTTCAAAACACCATATGCACTACATCAAGTTTATAGATATCTGATTTGTCTGAGTGTGAATTGTTTGAGTAAGAAAAGATTGGTAATGTATGTAAAAATCATGTAAAATCCCTTTCATCTTCCATTTTACATTTGTAAAAACACTTATATTTCGAAATAAAAACATCAAATTCACTTCAAAAGGGTATTTTTGGCATTCTTTGACATCTAAAAAATAAATTAAAAAATCGACCTACCGACCCAAAAAAAAATTGAGGTGAAAGGGCAACCAAACAAATTTTCTTTTTGCCTTATAATAAGAAACAACAAAACCAAACAAATAGTTGATGACAGTTGCCCATCCCCCGACCCATCTTCATATTTAGCTAAAATATTTGCCAAGAGCAACCATTTCAAGGTAGTTTAACTCAGCAGATATAGATGGCTCTTGGGTTTTTAACTTGGCAAATTGCTTTATTTTCCTGGGGTGCCAAGGCTTGTGTCATCTGATCTGGGGGCAGTTGCCTTCAATAGCAACTTATTTATTCATTCCCTATATAATCTGACGTTTTTCTGGTGGTTTTACTGATAATAAATTATTGTATGTTAACTAATAATGCATAAATCTGTGAATTCAACACCGTGGGAAATTGTCAGTGATATTTAAACCCAGAAAAATATTTTACTCAATATTAACTAAATCCCATAAAGATAAAATTTAATCTTTCCCATTGTAAAATTGTCTACCAATTTCTCCTATCCAGGCCTGTTTGAACTGTGCTAATGTAGCATGTGGCAGATATAATGATGAACATGCTGTCAAACATTTCAGGGAATCGAACCATCCATTGGCCATGGAGGTCAATGACAGATATGTATTCTGGTAAGTAATATTGGGAAATAATTGAACCTCCTACTGGCCTTGGATAGAGGTCAGTGACATATGCCAGGATGTATATCTTATAGCACGATGGACAATGTAACCCCCCCCCCCCCAAAAAAAAAAAGACCTAAAGGACTTGTTATTTGCCAATTATAATCATTTCATTTTAAAAAGGTCAGCCTTTTTTAACAAAAAAAAAGTCTTTGTAATCATTTTTTTTCTTCAAATATTTTAAAAAGTTTCCAACATTTTCAGAAAATGTAATCAAATTTCAACATATATTTTTGTCAAAAAAATCTTCAAAATTTGTGAGATTCATCATATCTGATAACCTGTTGAATTAATCCACTCTTGTGTTTGTAGCTATGTATAATTTATAGCCTACAATGATCAAACAATGAGATAGACAAAAAGAGCACACAGAACCTGACGAGCCATCTTACATCATTTTTTCTTCAAATATTTTAACAAGTTTCCAACATTTTCAGAAAATGTAATCAAATTTCAACATATCGAGGGCTCAGGAACACAAGGCCTCATCTCCATTTTTCAAAAATGAGATGTTAGTATCAACATTTTCAGAAAGAAATTCTCTTTTCAGTAACACACAGCCTTATCTCCATAATACAACCCCCTAAAGTTATAAGCCAGTATCACAAGGCCTCATCCTTGTGATACTCCCCATAGTGTTCAAAATCTTCAATAGTCTTTTTCTCAAAATGGTCAAAATGGAGATAAGGCCTTGTGTTTCTGAGCCCTCGATATTTTTGTCATATTTGATAATCTGTTGAATTAATCCACTCTTGTGTTTGTAGCTATGTATGTGATGAGTATGTGTTGGACGATAACGCTGCAGGTGACCTCAAGATTTTACGTCAGACCCTCCAAGCCATTAGACATCAGACCCTTGATGAGGCCACCACAAGAAGTGGTAAGCGGATACTTAGGGCCATGTCAGTGGACACAGGAAACATCATAAAACAGAGGTAAGACTATATATTCTGAGGCAACTCAAGGGTATACACTCACCAATGCGCTCCCCATAGATGCTACCTGCAAAGTAGGGGTCAAACAATCGGCTCTAACTTGAGTTATCTCATACGTCTTTATATGACATTTAGTTTGATTATGCAATATTACGCAATGAATTTGATGTAACGATTTTAGCCCTTTATTTACGCCACAAAACTTGTTTAAAGCTACAACATTTTTAAAGCTACAACATTTTTAAACCATTGCGATTTTTTATTCGTTTTCAATGGCGCACACTCTTAATAATGTGTAATACCTCAAATTAATCAATAGACTTGAAAAAGTCTATCAAACCCTCTCAATTTGTACCGAAAGAAGGACCTATTGCTGTGATAAACTTTTACCGGATCTAATATCCCATAGTGCATTGGTGGTGTATACCCTCAAGGTGTGATGTCATGACTTCCGCAAATGATCTAGTGATAGATGCAGCACTATCCATGCAAAATCAGACATTTGTCTTTGATTGCACAATGCAAATTCAGTTGCATTGGGGTAAATGGGTTTACTAGAATACCTGCTGGTGTCATATCCCAACTTGAGCTGATACATCAGTATTCACCAAGAATTAACATGTTTCAGGCATGAGAATTTTCCTTTTTTAAAAGGAATTACTTTTATTTTTTGGTCCAAATTTCCGCACTTTCTTTTAATTTCAGCCTGTTTTGGCCTTTTTAGCCCGATTTCACGCACATTTTCAGTTTTTTTCAGGTTTTTTTCATGGGTTTTCATTCTCATGCCTGATGTTTCTAGCACTCTTTTATCTACCACTCTCACATTCCCAGGGCTAGAATCTTGCTAGAACCTTGCGAGAATCCAAACATATTCTTGCAACCACATTTTATGAGAATCCAAGATTCTCGGCAATTGAGTTTGTGTGCGATTTTAAAATTTGCGAGAATCCAATTAGACTCTCCCAAACCTGTCCACGAGAATCAATTGAGAATCAGATTCTCGGATTCTCATCAGATTCTCGGATTCTCGCCGAATTTCTAGCCTTGCTTTCAATTGTTGTATATTTCCAGGTTGACACAACTTATGATCAAGTTTTACACTGCAAATTATGAGCGTGTACTTTTGGACAAACTAAAAGTAAAATCAAAAGTAAACGCAATACTAAACACTTATGTGAGCCAAACAACTAAGCTGTTTTCCACCCAGCCTCTAATCAATAACTGTCCCATTATATCGCAGATGGTTGAAACATCTGTGATTATATTCACTCACTTGGAGCGTGCTTAGAGGTCAATTGGGTGCAAAATGCAAGAAACGTTTAGTTTTGTGTTTACTTTTACGTTTAGTTTTGTGTTTAGAATTGTGTTTACTTTTGAGTTTACTTTTAGTTTGTTCCAAAGTAAACGCTCATAATTTGCAGTGTTAGCTGAATAAAAAAAATTCCACATATTCTCATACAGTGCTCTGAATGTGGGCTCCTTGTAGAGAATTTCTATTCATATTTACCACCTATATTCCTATAAACTGTGATTGTATTGAACTTCGGAATAGTTAAATCCTAACCCAGCCATATACCACTGACAACCATGGCAAAACTGTGCTTTGGGCACAGTTTTCCTGTTTTAAAAGATAATTGCCTTGTTATAGTTTTGTTTTTGTTTTTCCAGCCAGACTAAGTGGTGCGGCGATCGTATCACTCGCCCGCCATATTAGGAGTCCCGTGTTCAAGTCCCGGTGTGGCCAAGTGCAAGTTTCTTTGTTCCACCTTTCCCTGATTGCTTTGTCTAAGTAATTTGAATAAAACCACGAAAAGTGTTATAGTTAAAAAATATATCAACATTTACAACAATTTCATCATCTCTATTACATATCTAAATCTGTGATACTTCTTTTTTAGACATAGAGAGAGCTTACTATGGCAAGACAAAGGCCACACAGCGCTGGTACATCGACGGCTTGTACTTCTTAGTAAAGTCTTCACCGCATGGAAAAAGGACGTCCATGGTGACAGCATACCAGAAGACAGGCCACCGCCAGAGAAAAAGAGAAAACGAACATTCCAGAGAAGGCAATCTACCTCCACCACTGCTGCCAAGAAGGCAGTGAGTTTCAAAGAAAGGCCAAAGAGATCGGTGGCGTCCTCCTCACAGCCAGTTTCCCCCAAGAGGAAGTGGACGGCGTTAACACCGGGCGTCACAGGGCTCAGGAATCTGGGCAACACATGTTACATGAATTCGATATTACAGGTTCTAGGGTAGGTTTGATATAGCACACAAAATGGGAGCAGATGACCTTGCCTTCATTTAGTGTTTGTTTGATTCATGATAATGCTTTTCTGAATAGTTGGTGTCTGTCTAAACCCAAGGGTGTTTTTTTCTGGTTTGCCAGTTTACATCATATTGAAATTTCGGAAATAGTTGAATTTGGTAATATTTGGTCTAGGCTTGGCATTGTTAATGTTAGGCAGTTGATATAGAGGCTAATGTTGTTAGGCAGTTGATATTATTAGTTATCCCCTGTTTGTTCATGCAATACGGCAAAATATCTATGGTTTGTTTCTAATATCACATGAGGCGATAGCCGAATGTGATATTGGAAACAGACCATAGATATTTTCCGTATTGCATGAGAACAAACAGGGGGTAACGAATTTATCATTTAGTAGACATGAATGCATTTTAAAAAGTAAATGAGGAAAAATTAAACTGAAACATCTCGAAACCCTAAACACTTGGAACAACTAAAAACATTGTTGTCAATTCACCCCTACCCTAATTCACCACACTGCCTCCTCACCCCAAGATATCTAGCACTTAAATAACTTGGAACTTGGAACCACCAAAATGACATAGGGAACCACCAAAAAGAATATTTTTGCTCGCCGTCATTCACCATACCGCTCATCGAACCCTAACATACATTGAGCACAACTTAAACAACTTGGAACCCAAAACACTGGGAACCACAGAAATGATACCGGGAACCAACAAAAAGACAGGCCAACCCGACATCCCCTATCACCTAAGCCCCCCAACCCACATCCATAACCCAACACCGGCACCCTTTCCACATCTAACCCCTAAAAATGAAAATGGATAAGGCAACAAGCGCATTATGTATTTTGTGCAAAACTGTGTGCATATGGCCATAATCTTTTGCATACGCTTGGATTACTTTTGTGCAGGGAGAGATATTAACCAAATATTTCTCGCCAATTTGGAACCGATTAAACTTGAGTGATATTATGATTAAGATTAACATGAAGATGTGAGTTCTAGCCCTGCCGTGGCCTAAGTGTTTAGGGAGCACAACACTATGTCGTCTCCCATTGACTTTACACGCTTCGTACTGTGATTTCAAATCGCTCTAAATCCAGAGTGCTCGCGATAAAAACAACCAAATTTGGATATGTTTTATATTATTCTGTATACTTTAACTTTATCTGGGTTTAAACATAGAAAGGCCGTGCAGATTTTTTGATATCAGCAAATATAGCGGGACCTAGTGATTTCGTGGCATGTTATTCGGCTCTCATCCCGGCATGCACCGTATGGGTAAATCGGCCGGTAAAATAATAATACAGCTTAAATTGACGTGTTTTCTTTCTTAATTATTAAAAACATATGTAAGCTAATCCATAAAACATAAATTTGATATCACTACCCGTTAATATCATGCCGATTTTGCCCGGTCATTCTGTCAAAAGGAACTATTATCGTACTCAAGTTTTGCCGGAAGTGCAGCGCAAAACCGACTTAGTGGTGTGCTCCCTTTATACTTAGGCAAGATACTTAGTCCCAATGCCTCATTAATCCAAGTTAAGTTGAGTAGCTGTCAAAAAAGGTGATATATAATCTACATGTAAGTGCTGATATGGTTGTGCACCTAGCCAGCTGCCATCTAGATGAAGCAAGATGTTTGTGATGATTTCCTAATAGCAGCGTAATACTATTAGCAATCGCGCCTTCAGCGTCCTGTAGGATGGATATGTGCTTGTTATAAATGTCTTGTATTTTTATATTATTACAATAATATATCATCACATCTTTATTTAACACCAGACATGTGCAAGAATTCCGCGAGTGCTTCCTCAATTTAGAGATGGATCATCAACAGCAAGTTGCCATCAACACCGAGACAGCTGCATCATCATCATCATCCTCGTCTTCCTCATCATCACTGCCTACCAGAAGACATCCTGATTACATGAGGCAAACCACCATGGAATGCTTTGAGGTAAGAAATAGCACAGCAACTCTATGCGATAGTTTTGTCAGTTCCAAAAAGGCGAGCAATATGTGGTTATCTTTCCACACGCAAAAGTTATCCAAGCAAATATGCGCACAATTTTGGCATACACACACGTCAGGCATTATGATGCATAATGCGCCCTGTTGCATTATGCGAGCTTCATGTTTGCCCACGGCACGGCCACGCTCGTCGGTATTAATTCGCTGATGTAAGATGGCTCGCCAGTTTTGAACTGACTATAGTTCTGTGTGATCTTTCTCTCTATCTCATTGTTTGATCATTGTAGGCTATAAATGGTGAGATACTCTCTTGGTGTAGTGATGAGGGGTGGGTTAGCATCTTGGTGGAGTGGGAGCGATTGTCAGCCTCATAGAGGACAATATTTTGCTCGTAATAATGCCCATTTTACCCCACCCTCCACCACCACAGTTATTTCATGAACCCTACCCCCTTTGGGCTTCATGGTTAAGATTCAGGCATCGGATTAACACTTTCCACGCGGCAGGCAGCTGCAGACGACATTCCAAAATTTCACAAAATGTTTCAAAAATGTCAAAATTACTGTATTTTCTTACCATATTTGGAATCACCATGAGATATGCATTGAAATAAGTACAAACATGCCTAGTGTTTGGTCAGTAATCTTTGAGATAGACTTTGAAAATTATGAAAGGTTTCTGAAAAATCTGTTTTGTGTATGGTAAAATTAATAGCCGCGTGGAAAGCGTTAAGACCAAGCAGACGATTGATCTTTGAATGATTAATAGCTGCTTATTGGAGCCTTATTCAATGATTTGAGACAGATGCAATAATTCTGTTGATCAAACATACATTGTAGTTAGTGATTATATATTATCACGGCATTTCTCCACTTTTGACTTCATTTATTTGATATTATTTAATGCCGACGCAGCTTCTTTGTTACATTGTAGTTAGTAGTATTCAATCAGAAATGTAGACCCTTTTAAACATTTGACTGTCATAGCAACTGCAAATTATACCTGCAAATAATTAGTGATTTCCAAAGAGCAATCATCAGGTTGGTGTGTGCTGGTTGCACGTGATGGAAAGAATATATGCAAAACAATCAAACAAAAACATCTTGATGATGTAGTCAAACTCAAGTTATAAATCTTATATTCTCAGTATCAAACTTTGTCATTTGAATATTAATTTATGCAGTGATCCACAAATTCCACAAATGGGTTGACTAAAATCACTGTGAGAAATATTTGGTTAAATAGGCATGACTCAATGTCTCATAAGGCCTAAAAAAAGAAGAAGTTTGATTGGCCTAACCCGATCGACCCTAAATACATCGCCGACCCTGAATATTTTTTATTATTTTGAGAGAGGAAAAAAAAAAAAATAATAATAATTTTTAAATTTTTAAAAAAACAATAATTATATATATATATATAAATTGAACAAAGTATTAAAGTTTCTGACTGTTTGCTTTCATTTTCGGCTATTTTAAGTCCCCAAAGCAGGTGATTTCAAAAAACAAACACAAATCCAGACCGACCTACCTTATTTATTTTTGTCATGTTAGGCCAATCAAACCATTTTTTTTAGGCCTAATGTATGACTTCTTAAATATTAATGAAATCCCTATATGTCATGTTACATTTGTAGCAAGCGCAGACACCCGGGACCAACCTTGGCAGGGGTCGTAAACGTTTAATGCGTGAACCAGTCGTTACTGGGTTAAGTGGAGGTGCTGATAACGTCATAGAACCATCCAAACGGACAGATTCCAGAACATTACGGAATAATTTGTGAGTATCATATAAGCCTATTTTTGTGTGAACATATTTTCACAAATCGATTTCCAGATGGATGTTGTGACAGATATTTCTTTTTCCAGTTTCTTTCCAGTGGTACTGATCGTGCACTCCCTCTGGGCGTTGGTGTCATATTTTATGTATTTTATTTTGGTCTTTAAATGGTTTCTTTGTGGACAAATAATACATGGCTTGGAAGATACATTATTCGTCTTACCAAAGATTTTTTACAGTGCTTGATTTGACACTTTAAAATACTTTTAAATGGTGAGTTACCAACCAATATTTTCACACACTATCAGATAGGAATAGGTGAATCACAAATTGTATTGACCTCGCTAACACTTTGATACACTGGATATGGCAAAGTTGTTGGTCAAAGATCTATGTAGTTATTAGTATGGCGATATACAAGCATCACATTTCTTGCATTTTGCTGGTCTCCATACTCTTTCAAAATGTAAAATAATGTAGCGATTAGCATTTTAAATAATGAGAATTGTCGGTGCTATTCAATCGGTAATTGCTCCTTTCTGTGCATTATGGCTGTGAGAATTGAGCATGAATCATTGAACAATAATTGTCATACATTGTTTTTTCCCAATCACTACACATCAACAAATAAAAGAAACGGTCATATGGGGGAGGCAAACAAAAGGCCAAATAGTCCTCGAAAGCATCATTTTATTGCGCTACTCAAATACTGTAAAAGCCAATATTTTCACGTAAAGATATTTTCGCGCATTTTTATATCATAGACATTTCGCGAATTAATTTTTTCGCGAGCAACCTTCTGGATGCATTGCATGAATGTTGAATACAATATTTTCGTGTGTTATAATTTTCGCGGAAAAATATTTTGCGCGAAAAGCGTGAATATAAAACCACTGCGAAAATTTCAGCTTTTACAGTAGTGCACCCTCGTCATGCCTCAGCCATTGGAAGATGCTTTTTGATTACCATTAGTGTGTGAAATGGTATAATCTTTATACACAAATCTCCATCATATCATGCAGGGAACTCTAGGGCATGCTGAAATTAAACTGGGTCCTTGCGTCCCTCTATTGGCCATCATGGACTGTGGAAAAACACCCTCGCAGGGCAGTGTGTAAATTATGAAGACGGGAAGGATTGAGTCTATGCTGTATTCATGTATTTATTCACTGTTTTCCATTCAGTTTTGGCAAAATTCAGGTTTTTATGAGGGTACAGTTTTTTAGAAACTTACGGAATAACAGCTACACATGGTGATGTGGGAGTCTCGTCTATCTATGGAATGAGTATTGTTTTTCTTGAATTGAATCTGTTTCTTTTTCTTGCAGATCTTTATGTCATGAATTACATGTGTTATTCCGTGTGATGTGGTCAGGCAAGTGGGCCATCATTTCACCTCAGGGTATGTTGAGTTCTGTTTGGAGACTCATACCAACATTCAAGGGGTACTCACAACACGATGCTCAGGAATTCTTATGGTAAGTTTGCACTTGTTGGGCTTAAAATGTGCTGATTTGTCATAATTTGTAATGCGATCAGGCAAAATGACACTAAAGTTGAGCCCATCATATTTTTTAGTTTTCAACTTGATTGTATCGATCATTTGCAGTGTGACATTTTGCAACAACAAAAATTAACAATGGCCAATTAATTCCAAACATATGAGCAATGAAGGACTTTTCAAAACAAAAAAGAACAATGGGATTTTTTTCTCTCAATATATCACAAAATCAGTATTTTGAGCTTACGTTGCATTTTAATTGATTTCATCATTCTACTGTTAACATTCTTATTCTCATTATTTTTGCACAGTGAGCTCCTTGACAAAATACACTCCGAGCTGCAGTCAGTCTTGTCGCCATCCGTTGTCAAGACGGCCAGCGGCCGACTGTGGACGACAAAACAGATGATCGATCTCAACTTCGAGGGCGGTCTTGTCAGTCAGGTAACCTGTATGCGATGCAAGTTCAAGTCAAACACGTTTGAGCCATTCTGGGATCTTTCATTGGAATTTCCTGAAAGGTACGTGTACAAGCACTAGTTTTATTATCATCCAACTAAATAATAAATATATTTTTGCATACGAAAAAATGTCATCCCTCCAAAGTTTACTTTATATTTGAACTGGTGGAATACTTTATGATTACAATTTTGTTCGAAAAGAGCATTTATAATTTGACAACAAAAACGTTAATAATTGATTTTAATATGGTTCAATTCTTAACTTACTATTCATTTGCCTACACGGTTTGCTCTTTTGTGTCATTTTATTCCAACTTCTTCACAGTACATTATATTGTTCTGCTATATGTTTTCAAATTGTGTATCACTGTTTTATTTTTCCATGGGAATGCTGAATTGCAGATCAATATTTAAAATTAGGTCATATACTGTTTTTGGATTTCAAAATATGCTTACATTAAGTATGGACTTGCTATGATAATTTTCCTCTTGTTTTACCTGAAGAATGCCATATATATTCTGTGTGCTTCGATTCATTGCAATATATAGTCCCCAAAACTCATGTCAATGTACCCCTAACTCCAGCTGGGTGGTTTAAGAAATCAATCAATCAGGGGGAAATGTGCCATATGAGGGGGGAGGGGACCTACCGACAAGGACTTAATCCTGGGCTCCTCTTATAGAAATCCCCACCTCTGACTGGTTAGCCAAGAGAGTTTTTGTCACAAAACTTTGCTTTTCCAACTATATATGGAGCCTGCCTTGATTGCGCAGTGAGAGTGGGGAAGCATGGTCTATAGACGTGGAGTAGCTGCTAGCTGTAGTGATTTGTAGCGAGTAGGAAGGTTAGCATTAATATATGTAGAGTGGGACACGGTTATAGGAAACAAACCTTTTCGACGGGTCCGACCAACCTATTTTTTATCCCAAGATAGCTTTAGTTTGTTATGTTTTGTTACTTTTTTGTAGCATTTCTTTTTTAATTGTTATTGATAGTAAAATTTCAAGAATTTTTTTTAATTCACCATCATTTTCACGCAAAATTTGAGAGAGAAGAAAACAGCTGACCGACCAACTGTACCTGAGAGAGCAGGTCACCTGTAAAACAGAGTCAGAGTTTTTTCCATTGTCAAAAGCCTTTAGTAATCTTTTCAAATCTATTCTACCTACAGGTATCAGTTCAGCCTTAATCGTACCAGCCTATCCAAAGATAACTGCCATCTAACAGAGATGCTGGCCAAATTCACTGAAATCGAGCACCTAGGGGAAGTGTATAGCTGTGATGCCTGCAACAGCAAAAGACGAAGCTCATCTACCAAACCTGTGCTGAAAACAGAGGCCACTAAGAGGTTACTTGTCACAAAACTGCCACGAGTTGTGAGGCTGCATCTAAAGAGATTCAGGTAAAGAGAGGTCTTATATTGTTCCAAGTATTTGGTTTGGGGGTTTTGATTTTATGGCAGGGGAATGTAGTAAGCCTGTAAATTTCCGTTTAATGAACTATCCGTTTAAACTATTTTAAAAAAAAGCGTTTAAACGTTTAAACGTATTTGTATTCATAAATAAATGAATTCTGCACTATATCGAATAGATAGATATGCCAGTTATTTGCATTGATTTCATTGCGATCGCGATCGTCACATTTCGTTAGTCCGCCATTTTTATTCTTAGTCTAAATCCTCAGTCGTTTAACAATATCGATATAATGCATGTATGAAAGGCCATGGTTGATTTCTACCGCGTTTCTATTTCTAGAAACGTTATCGTAATAATTTTGACATACTTGGTACACAACAAGGCCGTTCCGATCGGTTTTTTTGGGGAATTTATTTCTAGAAACGTTATCGTATTTATATTTGGTACAAATGAGGCTGGAATGGTTGGTATGGAATGAGAATTACGAGTAAGCTTACTTGTTTACCTAAAATTTAGTCGGACTTTTAAAATTTTATTAGGGCTTACGTTTAGCCGTTTAGCGAATTCTGTAACCGTTTAAACGCCCTACGAGCGTTTAAATGGATAAACGGTTAGAATTTACACCATTAATGGTTGTTTTATGGAGGGTGTAGGGCATTTATAGAGAGATGTTCTTTTAAGGTTTTAATTTTATGTCAGTTATTTATTTTATTTTAATTTTTTTTTTTTTTTTTAATGAACAGTTAGTATATTCCAAAATGTTGCATATCGTCACTGTTTTGTCAAAACCTTGAATGTTTTTCGGGGCCCATCAGCATATATGAAATAAAACTGCCCATTTGTTATACATGGGAAGTGATGCTTTAGACATGTTCAATTGTTCAGTGGGCAAGAGCACTTACAAGGTTTTGACAGATGTATTTTGGCCCTTGAGCATATTTAAAGCACACTGCCCAGAGTATTTAAAGCAAGACTGCCCAAAGGTTATACATAGAAATTATTACATTATACATGCTTATGGGCCAGATAGAGATACAAGGTTTTGACAGAACAGGGATGATACACTCCGACTCTGTCTCTCTGTGCAGTGATTTCAAATCATATTTCATATATGAGGGCATCATTTACGTTTAAGTTTCAGGTTTTCACTTAGTAACACTGAATGATGTAAATGTGCCTTTGGAAAGGAGAGATAGCCAGTTCAAATACCATGTTTGGCCAGTTCAAATTTCAAAATTCTCTTTTTAAATGTCAACATACTCTCATGTATACCAACATATGCACTTTAAAACTATTGAATGTGTTGTAGTTGTGCCTGTTTATTAAGGCATACTTAAAGTTCTAAAATGTTATATTAATTACTAATTGTAGCATTGTGCAGTGTGCATTCATAACATTTATTCCTCATTTAAGATTTTTTAAGATCAACTTCTAATACTTATTGAGAATGGTTATTAGAAATGATGATTATTTTGTATTTGTATGCAGATGGTCAGGGAGAAACCACCGGGAGAAAATCAATGTCCATGTTGATTTTGAAGAGGAGCTGAACATGCGGCCATACTGCCACGTCTGGCCAGAGGATGAAAGCAGGTTGACCAATGAAGATTTCATCTATGACCTCACTACAGTAGTCATGCACCATGGAAGAGGGTAAGTCAGGCATAGATTAGGTTCCCACATCACTCAAAATGGCCACCATGTTTTAAAGAAATGGCTGATAAAAACAAGGGATTGCCAAAAACACTAACAAAGTGTGTAGAACTGATATTACGCGCTACTCAGCCCAACCGTCACTTTCATCCATAGAATTAGTTTCAAAAATGTGTTTAATCAATTTATTACATTATAATTATTCCCAATCCCCATTAGTTTATAATTAGCAATAATCTCCTAAGTAGATTACCTAACCAAGCAAAGTCTAACAGATCGCAAATTGGCCCTTACCCCTGTCGATACAAACATAGTACCATTCCCACAGTCCCCATTTGGGATACCGCTCTGAGAGTGTGGCATCTCAGGCCTGCAAACAGGCAACACTGCCTCTTTTTTCTCTTGAATCAACTTATGACAGCCGTGCTTTGCGATACCGGTAAGATAGATCCAATATATGGGCATTGATGAGTAATGCCCAGTTACTCTAGACAAGTATTAGTTTAACACATAGATCGCTAATCAGTACAGAGTGATATCATTTGAACCGCTGGCGATGCTAAATAGCCAAATGAGCCAAAATAAGGCACAACAAAAAGTTGTTGTGTTGCCCTCATGTGCCAAAAATCTTGAAGTCGATTTTCCTTCTTTTTTTCCCCCTTTTTTTTTGTTCTTCCTTTTTTTTTTGACAAATATTACTGACAGGTCGTTGTTCATGACAATACAAAATTGGTCAAAGTCAATTTGACTAATGTTTCTAGTGTGATAATAGTTTAAATGCAATCTATTCAAGCAAATCTATTCATTTATTACATTATAATTATTCCCAATCCCCATCAGTTTCACATTTGCAATAATCTCTCAAGTAGATTATCATACCAAGCAAAAGTCTAACAGATCGTATTTTGCCCCTTCCCTCATGGATATACCAAATATAGTTCTCCCAGTCCCCATCTAGGCAACCGCATTTACGTGATAAAAACTGGCAACACCCTCTAAATTTTCTTGTGTCAACCCAGATAGACGTTTGTTCGCCGAGTGGGTAAGATTGACCAAGTATTTGAGCCCTTAAGTAAGGCTCAGTTATCAATAATGTCAAGCATATTGTTTAGCATATAGATCGTAATTCATCTGAGATGTTTTGGTAAATTTCGTATTTTCAGAATACGAGATTTACAGCCCCTTTTTTATTTTTGCTACGACGAGTTCGTTCCAAATTGTCATTCAAAATGGCGGCAAGTTAGTGTCGTCGAATTCGTGACCCATTGATCGGGACTGTCGAATTCTCTTCTATTGCTTCGGAGGCCGGTTATATTTTGTTATTGTATTATATATTATAATGTTTATATATATATTTATATGACCTATGTGACTCCGATTTGTCCTTATGAATGCATGCAACTGTTTAAAGTATCCCGCATGTGAGTTGTTTCCCGATCACGCCGAGGAACGACGGACATATTTTCATTACGTCTTATTGTTGTTTTATAGATATTATAGACATATACGACGGGTATAAAACAGATTATAAATATTGTTATTTTGTTGTTATACTGATTAAAAATTGATTCTTGATGACCTATGTGACCCCGATTGTCCTATGCTCATGCTACTGTAACTGTTTAGAGTACCCCGCATGTCGGTTCCCGACTTGATTTAATTAAATAGTTTATTTCACGCCGAGAAACGAAGGACATTTCTTCTCATTACGTATTATGATTTTTATACTGATTAATTTCACGCCGAGGGTCGACGGACGAATATTTATCATTACGTATTATGGTTATTATACTGATTTATTTGATTCTTTATGACTCATTGTATTCATTTTCTACAACCTGTTTCCCTTTGTGTTTAATCATGAGGTATTGCCGACGTCATCTTGTTATGTACATCGTAGATGTTCAAGATTAAAATAGATGTAGCTGGACTCGGATAAACCGAACTCATTCTGGGAGGAGATTGAGCAGCTAAAATTGTCATTTCCCCTCCCAAGTCTATACCTAAGATCAGACCCAAAACTAACTTAGTCAGGTTGTATACTATAGTATTTATAAGGTAAATCCTCTTCAGTCTGATTCCCTTTGTTTACATTCATTCTACTATGAAGTACTACCGTGTATACTACCCCTACCAGAGGGGAACCTTCATTCATCCCGATATATACACCACCGTTGTTCCAGTAATAACTTTTGCAAGCTAGACGCCGATTTACCGGCCGCTTTTTGGGATGTATTTGTGCAGTACGGCAGCCATTGTCTTTTCCCCTCCAAAGGCTTTAACTAGACATAGACCAGAGGTAGATCTGTTTTCTAAACCTCCTAGTTTTCCGTTTTTCCTTTCCCTCCCTAGCCATACCTTTACACATTTCTAGAGTTTATCTGTTATATAATAGACCCTACATGTATTGTATTCGCCACTCTGGTCGCTGGTGTACGCCCGTCTATTCTTTATTAGGCCGTTCGATCACCCGAGGGGTGCCACCTCCCTCGCAGAGGTGACGGTGCTTTGGTGTCAAGAACAGCCAGGGTAGTTTTTACAAAAGAAATAAACTTCGCTGGCAGTTCCTAGTCACACCAAATTTTTAACCCCCTGTTCCTATGAGACTAAAACTGTCGAACAGGGGGAGGCCACTTTTTGTTTTGACCACTGTGCGTTAGGTCTGTTGTAAATCTGTTTCTGGACAGCATTAGATTTACCCAAATTATACTCGCGATTCTGAGCTGATCGCAGGTGAACGGTCGGCTATTCTGTTTAATAAAGCTGATCGATCACCCGAGGGGATCCACCTCCCACGTAAAGGTGACGGTGCAGGGGTCGTGAACAGTCAGGGAAGCTTTACAGCTCCTCTGACGGTTCCTAGTCATACCAGTTCTGATGGTGTGCAGATCCCCTCTCCCTGTTCCAATCAAACGAGCGAACAGGGGGAGAAATCCATTCCGGTAGTATCAGGAAACACCTCACGAGGGGGTGTTCTCCCTGCCGTTATGACGTTCAGTAACAGAAAAACAACCTCCCATGATGGTGACCGTGCTTATAATAGAGGTTGTTGTGTTTCCCCCCCCCGGAAATACTGGTGAGACTGTTACTGATGAGGGGAGCACGGAAAGGGGAGCGCCTGTAAATAGACAGGTGGTTCCTCTCTCCACTCAGGCATGTGAATCTATACCATCAAACACGCACCCAGATCACATCCTGGCTCCACCGGGCGGTGTAATTTCCTCACGAGGCTATTATACTGCTCCTATTGTTGCTCTAGAGTCAGTTGTCGCACACCACCCCTCTTTACGGGGGGGTTTTGGTGCACAGCTACAGAGTAGGGGATCTCACCGGGGGGACCAGGGTACGCTATTTTAAAGTAGTAACCTAGTCTCCTCCCCCAAAGACGCTTCTCGTACGGTAAATATTGACCCTCTTACCACAGATCCGGTCCGTATTGCCCAGAGTCGCGCCCCTGATTATCGCGCAAATATTTCCCCCCCGGAAATATCGGATATCAATCAGGGTATTTGTGACAAAGGTTCTTTAGAACCTATTATGTCACGATCCAGTGACAATAATCGCTATCCGAAAGCAAACTCGTCACGCACTGACTATCGAGATGATTATAGATCGAGTGGTCTCGCTTACCGTAATCCCTCTTTAGAGGATAACAGTGCAAGTCAAAGAGATGCATACAGGGGTACTCAAGGAGAGTTAAGCGATGCATACAGTAGACAAAGGAATTCACACGGGGGAGACTTTGACTATTATCCTGGCTCTTACCGCCAGACAATTCACCCTAATTATGGTCAGCAAGTAGCTACCACTTCAAGGGTCATTGAACGACCGACCATGGGATCGCTTGAGGATTATAACTCATTCTATCAATGGCAGCAGTTTAAAGCTTTTCAGGCTAGAGTTAATACTGAGGGAAATTCCCAACCAACTCTTACACAGCCACGGGCGAATCACAATGTCACACAACCCACGGCTGCCCATACTAGTACTAACAGTACTCAATCATCCCAGGTAGTCGCTACTACTGTCCCTTCTACTACTACTACTACTACAGTCACGGACTTAGTCAGCGTAGACGAGGAGGAGGATATCATCGAAGAGGAAGACGATGATGATTATGGGAATTATGATGATGATGATGATGACCTGTCACAGGGTTCAGGTGAACATAACTCAGACAATGATCCTGACAACTCTGGTATTTTCCCGGCCAATGTCCTGATAAGGAAGGAAATTTCTCTGAGGATGAACCTTCTCCTTTTGGGTTGGCTTGGCAGTCAAACAAAACTAAGAATATCTTCCAACGAAACAGAGTTGATCCTATCAACAGCTATGCAGCCAGTGCTATGGGACTGGCGCCCCCTGATGTTCCAGAGGAGTATTCCGGCGGATCTTTTTTCTTCGATAGCCTTAGTGAGCCGGCAGCGACGACTACGACTTCGACTCCTACTCTTTCTCTTCCCAACGAAATTTTCACGGAAATGTCGAAGGTTAGGAACAAGGACAAACTGACTCTGGATAAGGAAGCCAGAATTGATAGAAGGGAAGCCATTGCGGCATTCAGAGTCTGCCCAACGGATGAAACCGAGTGTTTCGGTATCTCTTCCATCGATAAAGGAGTCATGGACTATATGAAGCCGAAATCTTCTTCAGTCAATAACTTCTCGAAGGAATGGGAGGAGGTACTATCGGCCGAACAGGAGGAACTTTCTGTTATCAGAAGACTCCAGATGTCGGTGATTAACGCCCTTGCTTTGGATCTCCAGCCTTCTCTTTTGAAAAAACCTTCGGAGGAAGTACAGAGATCGTACGCTTCAGCACGACTCGCCATGGACATGTCAGGTCGTGTACTTCAGGGGACGACGATAGACATTCGTTTTTTCTCAAAGGATGAAGGTCTCTCCTTTCGATCAGAGATCGCACAAACGAGATGGATTTTCATCTCTTTTTTCTTTCCGTCATTTGTCCTTGAAAACAACGGAAACATGGGGAGCCAAGTGATTTCCAGGACTCTAGTTATTTACATATATAACTTTGTATGCCGCGTGCCTGTCTACGGCCATATCACGTCGGATAGATCGGTTTTCTCATCCAATTACCGAAGTTGAGCGACGTCGGGCCCGGTAGTACTTGGATGGGAGTCCGCCGGCCTGGGTATACCGGGAGCTGTATATATTTGTTATAAGAATATACACATCGACCTAACTTACTTTTTCAGCTGACTCTGATGTCAATCTGACAAGTATAGACTGACTTTCCTAGTTTGAATATTTATCTCTTTCAACGTGGGCCTTGGAGCCAGGCCGCGCCTTTATCGAGTTTTTTCAATTGGAAGTTTTTTCTTATCGTCTGACACGGAAGCGCTACGAGAAGAATCATCTATACACTATTCTGCGAGACGGCCTATATAGGACGGTCTTCTTTTTTCCTGGTTGGAAATCTTTGTTGTCTGTTATATATATATATATATCACTTTTCACTACATTGGATCCTCTGAGTTCATTTCATGATCTCTTCTTCTTCTTCTTTGATGCAGTTCAACACTCCTGGTGGAGTAATGCGAACCGTATCTCCTTTTTTGGTTTCATGACCACATTATGGAAGGTGGACACTTGTACATATTTATCCTGATTACGGTGCGAAATGGACTTCTGACTTCATTTCTTGACCTCCGATAGCGGGTCTGAACCGTCTCACTAGCCTGATCTATTCACGAGTTTTTCGAGGCTAGAGGACAGGATTTATCACGAGTTTTGGGGTTTTTATTCTTCACTACATTAGATCTTCTGAGTTCATTTCATGATCTCTTCTTCTTCTTCTTCTTCTTTGATGCAGTTCAACACTCCTGGGGGAGTGATGCGAACCGATTTTCCTTTTTTGGTTTTACGCCCACATTATGGATCATCACACGTTGGTATTATATTTTCATTTTATGCCATTTTCTATATATATTCCTTTCCGTGTTCATTTAAATCCGACACCCTCTGTTGTCCGATATTGTGTTCGGATAGAGACTTTGAAACCTTTTTAGCTTTTACAGTAGTTCATTGTTCATTCCTTGAACGGAAATGAAATGGGAATTTCATGACGATCCTCTGTGTGAGTTTGACGTATCCGGGCTCGGACTCTGGAGGTTTTTATTTTATTTTTACGGAATAAATCGCATCTTTTTATTTATTCAATTTTTTTTCCAGGAATGTTCAACGATTTTCTACTCTGAGAAAACGTGGAGGGGTGAAATTCAGAGTAGGGTTTTTCACCCCCTTGTTGGGACAAGTGGGTCTCTGACGCCCTCGAAAATAACTTGTATAAATTCGCGTGGTACCGTCGTTTTTATCGACTATATCACCTTTTCAGTTTACAAGTTTGTTTGTTTTTTTATCTGTTTAACAGATGTCATTAAAAACAAAGACCCAGACATTGGGCATGGCAATTACATGTTTATATTCTCGCAGACTATTTACCAAGAGGGGTATTTTTTGCGTGCATCTACGATTGGTCTCTCTCTCTCTCTCTCTCTCGAAACCTATCTTTCGGGACCTCGTGGCCGGGCTCTTGCGATCCTAATTCAACATATGTATGGGGAAATCGCTGACTCTGTGAGGTCAAGTTTGGATCCTGGTCTACATTCATCCAATGTCTATGGATATTTATCTGTTTTCATACAGACTGGGCCCAGTCCTTTTCATACAGGATGCCGGGATGGTGGTTCTATTGTCCACAGTCGCCAGACATCACATCAGATGATGTACCGTATGGAAGGTTGATCCAGGTACGGTAAATGGGGAGACCACGAACTTCCCGAGATCAATATTCGACCTTGGCCTACAAGCAGCCACGGTCAACTTTTATTCCTAATTGAGGGCATGGAGTTTTATTTTTCTTCTCGTCCCTTAAACTCGTATCATATGGCCCTCATATAGGCCTACAATTGGAGCCTTTACAAGCGACGCCAATAAGATTGATCGCTATATGACGTTCTTTTTTTCTTATAACCGTTGCATCAGGAAAGTGTTGCTCGGAGCCTCTTTTCTTATGCATAGGGATGTTATACGTTTCTTTGATTTATGTAAACTTGGGTAACCCTATTCTTTTTAAAGATAGAGAGATGTTGCACGATGTGTTTGGAACACCCTGTAATTATGTTTACGTTTACCATATAAGGCTTAATGGACTTTGCACCAATCTACTGTACGAACACAGGCTTGGATTGGGAGACAGGCTCCGTTTAGCTGGGCAAAACGTGCTTCGTCCTGCCTAGAACTCGCAACAACTAGCGTGGGGATTTTTACGATTTTCAGCAAGGCGACGGGAGTTACTCTCTATTTTCGCCCAGGATTTTTAGCTAAAAACGAGAGAAACGACTACTCCGCGACACCCTTGTTCTTACCTTATCTATAAAGGCAGAACAGTAGGGATCACTTATATGGTATCTAGATAAAACCAGTAGCATTTTAGAGGCGAGGAAACACGTCTGTCGTCTGTTTATCTCTAGTAAAAAGCCATATAAAGCTGTCGCAAGGATCAGGTTGGTTGGTTGACGCGATTCGATTAGCGAAAGCCACGAATAACGACAGCGTACCACTAGGCCACAGTGTGACTGTTAGAGCATACTACACGACTTGCACACTCGCTAAAGGGATTTCTATTAACGAAATCCCCAATACAGTATCATGGAAATCCGATACGACATTTACCTCTTCATATCTGAAGGATATCCATCTCAGAACTGATTGAGGCAGGTATGCTTCGGCCGTCTTGGACGGGGAAAGCAATACCAACTAGACACACTACCAACTAGACGATACACCCGTTTTTGCGACACATCCCCGTTTTTTATGACATCACTTATGACGTCTTTGAGACAGGTTCGTATTTTAAGATGATATCTTTAACTTATCCTATAAGGTTTACTACACTATTTACGTTTTAAGTAAGCTTAATTAACCTGTATACTAGGTTAATACGGTTAGTTATTTATATCAAGGTGGTTTTATTATTATGGTTTCCTATCGTTTTTTGACCCCTCGTGTTTGTATACACTTGTTTCCCAATCCCTATCAGTTTACTGCATCCGATGATTGGCCTTTCACCGCCATTCGCCGTGTCAATCGATTGCAAATGTGAAACTGATGGGGATTGGGAATAATTATAATGTAATAAATTAAAAAAGGACCCTTTAGGATGTCCTTTTATTTATCAATTATAGTATTATTCCCAATCCCCATCAGTTTGTCCCGCCACCGGCCCCTGGCTTAATCACGATGCCTTCGCTCGTCGTTTACGTTTTTCTCCAAAGAGAAATTTAGAGGGTGTTGCCAGTTTTTATCACGTAAATGCGGTTGCCTAGATGGGGACTGGGAGAACTATATTTGGTATATCCATGAGGGAAGGGGCAAAATACGATCTGTTAGACTTTTGCTTGGTATGATAATCTACTTGAGAGATTATTGCAAATGTGAAACTGATGGGGATTGGGAATAATACTATAATTGATAAATAAAACGACATCCTAAAGGGTCCTTTTTTAATTTCAAGCAGAAAATAGTAATATTTTTACAATTTGGGTACAATTTAAATCTTCAAAAAGAAAGATTTAAAACAAATTGCAACCCTGATTTTTGAGATTTTAGAGTCGGTCGCTGAGGGAACACAAACAAAAAATGGGGGCCTTATGTAATGGGTTTTTTTCTACAGATATATAGATTTTTGTCACATGCAAATGATTTGTTTAAACGTGTGAGGTTTACCTTTAGTTTTGAAGCAAATAGTCCATCTCCTCAAACATCCCTGCATACCCCATTAGGTTTTCTGTAGGTATGGCTCGCCTTGATTGCCTCATGAGATCAAATGGCGTGGTCTACAGGTGTGGAGTAGCTTTGTGATCTGTAGTGCCTGTAGAAAATGTTGAAATTGTTTAAAATATTTTTAAAATTGCCTGAAATTAACCAAAATATAATAATATCTTCTTTTTTTGCGCGCGCCGGTTTGGTGGACGCCAACTTCACCCCTCCCCACCCAACTCATTAGGGATGATGAGCCTATTTTATATTAAGTTTGTGTCCATGCTAGTCTTTTCTCTAACTCCCCCCCCCCCCCCCCCCCCCCCCCCCATCATGTTATATGGCTTGTGAAATTTGAAAATGTCTTAGTAAGTAATACCGTAACTTGTATTTAAATTTGCTATTCACAGATTTGGCTCAGGACATTACACAGCATACTGTTGGAACAACATTGGAGGTAAATATCAGGCATAACTATAGAATAGCCCTTGCACCTATCTCTCACCATGCACCCTATTAACCCATTAAGGAAGCACAACACTATGTCGTGTGCCATAGACTTTACTCTTTACTGTACTCCATATTGGGAGAGCGTGTTGGCGCAGCGGTAGATACCCTCGCTTTGCACCAATGAATCCCGGGTTCGAAATCTGAGCTCGGTCGGGCTTTATGTGCATTTGGTTTATCACGATCCATACATGCTCTCGCAGGTTTTCTCCGGGATCTCCGGTTTCCTCCTGCTTTCAAAATCTGTGATTAGTTGTTTCGGTTATCAAAAACTTCCTTGACCCAATGGTATTTGGGGAGCTGCATTGAAAAGTGGTGGATGTTGTTCATGTGTGTTTATATGTCGCAACTTGGCGCTGATTTAGCTGCTGCCTGGACGTTGCATTGTTTAGTATGATTCACCAGCAGCGAAATTACAGCGCTTTGAACCTTTGGAAAAGGCGCTATATAAATACTGATTATTATTATTATCATTATTATTCAAAACGCTGTAAATCCAGAGTGCTAGTGATTAGATCAATGAAACTTTGATATGTTTTAGAACCATCCGTGTTCTTTAACATATCTTAATATGAACTAATAATCACCATCAAGATTTTTTGCTAGAAGTCGGCGAAAATAAATGGTATGATTACGCGAGTCAATATTCGGTTATTTCCCGTTCATGCACCATGTGTGTAAATCGGCCCTTTATTTATATTTCAGCTAAATTCATTGAATTTTCTGTTCTAAACATTAAATATATAATCCATAAAATCCATAAAACACAAATTTGATATCATTACCTCTCAAATTGATGCCAATTTTGCACATTCATTTGGTCAAAAGGAACTATTGCTGTGATAAACTTTTACCGGAAGTGCCGCGTAAACCCGACTGGTGTGCTCCCTTAACCCTAACCTTACCAGAGGCCACATAGGGCCACAGCAAATAACTGCTGTATGGCATGCTTCAAGGTTCTCGTGGCACGATCCAGCAAACTGTCAAATGATCTCTAGAATGTTAACTTTTCCAAGCTCCCCCGTAAGCACAATCAGTTGGTCGTCTGCCTGCCGCGTGGGCAGCCCAGGTTCGATCCCTGGTGAAGGCAAACAGTGATCTTTCCCCCAAGATTTTGTTACATTACTCCTAAATAGTAACAAAGTTATTTCTGTGTCTTTTATCCTATCTAGGTTTCTGGGTACACTGCAACGATGCCAGATTAGAGTTGTGCTCTGTCCAAGATGTGACGTCCAGTCAGGCGTACATTGTCCTGTACACAAAGAGAACTGCCAAATCGGGACATGAAAGACCAGGTAGCAAGATAGACCTTGAGCAGGATGGACCATCAAGACCGGCCAGGCGCAGGAGAATCACCCTCTGAGGAAAATACTGAATAATCAGAAATTAAAGGCTAGTTCTACAAAAATGTGTTAGTCGATGAAAAAAACACACCATGTTTTACGGCGGAGGGACCTGTCAAGGCAGGCGGGCTGGTTTTTTTAATTTATTTTTTTACCTAAAATGTCACCAAAATTTGTGAAGAATTTGTGGGGGAAAAAAATCGACAGATTTTCGACCAAAAAACAGCTGGTTTGACATAATTTGAGAAGAAAAAAAGAATTCTTGAAAACGCAAAAAGTGGGTCGGTCCGGCCCTTAAAACTGGGGGCCTCGCCTTACCGACTATTATCAAACAATTTTGCACTTTGGTTTTTGCCTTTTTTATGGAGGACATAAAGACGGTTATGTTTTTAGAAAATGAATCGGGTATTTTAGAGAATTTCAACGATACTGCCAGGACAGGTATCTTTAGATGGTGCACCATAATAATAATGCTTGTCTGTGAGGTATTTTAAATGTATTCAAATTTTGAGTTGTGTTATGGTAGAACATTAGACGTTTTGAGAGGAGAAAATAGTGCTTTATTTCCTCAACCTTTTGTATTTTGAGGAGTTATAAGGGGAGAAAAATGGTTCTTTTTTTGGGGGGGGGGGGAATCAGTCTCCGCGTACGCTGAAGATCAAACACCGCTCGCGTGCGTGCAAGTCGGACACCTTACCGACTGCGCCAACGGGTCAGCTCAATTTTTTTTCGCCATTTGATACCCCGTCGGATCGTGGCACGAGATAGGCTGGAGCAAGCGTATGGTACCAGAAGCTAGCAGCGTAGGGGATTGTAATGCGGATGGTTAGCATTTTAAACGGAACATGAAAAAACAAAAACGGGTCGAATTTGGAAGGGGAAATAGTCTCCGCATGGGCTGGGGATTGAATCCGGACTGCATGCATGCATGCAAGTCAGACACCTTACCGACTGTGCAACAGGTCAACTCAAAACACCTTCTTTTTTACCCCGCCGGATTGTGGCACGACATTGGTAAAGTTAGCAGCGTAGGAATTTGAGTGTGTTAGGGTTTTATCATATATTAGCAAATATTTTAGAGGTATCTCAGAATTATTATTTTTAAGTACATACAAAGGTACTTATTAACAGTTAGCGTTCACAGGGACCATTGCTAGACTAGTCAAGAGCATTTAATTGTGTTCATTTTCATGTGATAAAACATTTTTTGTGCAGTGCCGGTTTTGAACCATTTTTTTAAATTCCTGATTCTAAACCTCATTATATAGATTCATCGCAAATATAAAATATAAACATAAAAATGCCTAAGTGACTGACCAATCTTGCACCAAAGGTCATTCTTCTCATCGACATGGTATTTGTTTATTTGTTTTGTCAACCTCTTGGAGACATCTAAATGCATTGACAAATATAACCAGCAAATCCACCAACATTTCTTAATGGATTTCAAACAAATTTTGCCCACAGGCATTCTCCTTTTTTATCACTGAAATTGAGAATACAGGGTGAGTCAAAAAAAGTTTACCCTAATTGAAAAAATCAAACAAACAAAATTCTGACCACAAAATCAAGGCAAACAAAACTTTAAATGATTGCGCCATTTCTTTGCTACCATCTGGGAAAAAAATCACGCTATTTGATGATACCATTAAGTAAATATGACTATTTCTGTACAGGAGCTGTTTTTTCACCAAAAACACGGTTTTTAATTTCAAGCTTAACGAGCTTAATAATGTTTACTAGGATTATGATGTAAAGCATTACACATCTTGTTTATTAAAAGAATCAAGTAGACAATAGACTTGTTCAAAATTGTCTCCTAATAGATTAAAACAATAGACAGCTTTAAGGCCTATTTATGACACAATTACCACATTTTAATCATTTCATAACAAAGGAATTGATCCTTTCGCTGTCAGTATTGTAATTTTTTATTGGTCGTATCTTATGAAATATAATGGTCAAGATCTGGAAGCGTGTTCGGACGTTAAATTGGTCACTTTTATTCAAAACAGCGTAAAATAAGTTTCCCTCAACCAATCTAAACCAGATAAAATCATATTAAAGCTAATTGATTTGTCTTTATACCGTAGTAAATTGTTTTGAAAACAAACGAATATTTTTTTCTAAAAAAATCGCTGAAGTTGAGTAAACTTTTTTTTGACTCACCCTGTATGTTAACATTCCAATATTTTGCAGTCTGAATTTTGAATATGTCACTACTAAAGTAGGAATTCTAATTTTCTACCACACTGTATTCTGTCAATAAATAGGGTATGTTTAGGAATTTTGATTCAGTATGATTAGGAATATTTTGCCAGTCTTTATTTTTGGTGTTCAAAATTATTTTGAATTTTGAAACTTCTTTCAATGAATTGCACAGTTTTTCTTCATAGAGTTTTATATGACATTGTAAATTCATTTTCGAAATCTTTGGACCACAGGCATGGGCAACTAAAAATATCAGCGTAAAATTATACTATTTTGTGGCGCTATTGTTTAAATGAGTGCTTACAGTATATCTTCTTATATTGGGTGGTATTTTGAAACAGGAATATAATGATGAACTGTCTTATGGGTTCTGTCATCATGCAACAAATTTTATTGAAACAAAAAATGAAATATTGAAACAAGTCAATGCAATACAAGAGTTACATGACGACTCCCATTGCTTGCCATAAATGTTTATATATCCAAACATGAATTATGAATGGGTATCTTAAAATAAGAAAAAATGAAAAAGTAACTGCCCTCTTTTGTCCGGAAAAATTGTGGCTCTGAAAAGAGCAATTAGAGTAGGTTATGTTGGCCTTCAAACAATGTTGGATCTAAAATGCCAGATTTTTGTCAAATAGCGAATCTGTTAAAACTCTTTGACCTATCCCAATCTCAATTTGGTTTTTACATTCACTTTTCTACCATGGTCATGACAGTCTGAGTAACAAATAATGTTAGAGAATGGTTGTGATTTAACTGATATTTTCATACAAGAAACTGTTAAGATAGGGATCAATATCAATGAAATTAATACCGCTTTGTAATTAATCTGTTAATTGTTTGATGTTCTGAAATTGATAATTTGTTGATTTTGAATTATGTTAGGTTTTACAACATATTTTTTTAATATTCTGTAATAGTTATGAAGTAATTTTAATTACTTAAAATTAAAATTAGTTTCTTAAAAGAAACTTTTTGGTAAGTTCTGGATTATTCATACCACTGTTACAAGGCATCAGTCGACGTAGACCGATATATCGTTGTGCAAGTTGAAACTATGTCATCTTTTATCGACCACTGTCGACAGATGCCAATGATTAAAGTATGAATGGGCCTTTACATGATCAAAATGTTTATATTCAATATGAAGTGCTGCATTTGTATTACCGTAAAATTACATTATTGTATCAATAATGAAATATTTTGCAATAAAAAGGGCATTTAATACCACCATTGAGACATTAAGATGGTTGAAGATCTTGAACTTAACCCAAACTTGTAATATAATGATGGCTACTGGGTTATTTTTAAGACTGTAAGCCATTTGTAGTATTATGTTTACACAGTTTGTCAACAAATTGGATTGAAAATGGGAGAACTGATAAAAAAAATTATACACCAAGATATTTCAGTGTGTGAATATTTGTACATCTGACTTTACTATGTGACAGTTCATTAAATAGAAGGTATTCCCTGTTTAAAAAAGTGTATATGAGCAAATGACAGGAAGTACATGGGGCATCCTTCACATACATTAAGGGGAACCGTTTCTGGCATGTCTCATCCAGTGGCAAAGTTACACCTAGGCATGGATAGATTAAAGTACCCCTTTTCCAAAATCCATGGGACTGCGATATAGTCAGCTGCAAAGAACTTTAGCACTATTTTCTGTTACGACCGCATTCTAATCGTAAACTTAGGAAGTGCTGTTGCCATTGGTGGAATAAGGTAACACGTCTTTGAGCTGACCAACGCGCGAATTCGATTGGCCCGATTGTATACACAGCATCAAGAATGTTACCGCCCACACGCTCTTTATTTATCTCGCACGCGTAGGGAAAGTGCTGAACTTCTCTGACGGCTACTTTAGTAATGCCAAGCACACATGCCCCTAACCCTCTAGCCCCACATTTCACCACTGCTCACTAAAACACTATCTCAAAATGCTGGCATCAGTGTTGTTTGACAAATATTTAGTATGTAAGGACAAATACATTTTGTAGTATTTAATAAATAATGTACAATATTTACAAAGTTATTCACTCTCCCAATTTCAAGCCCTAATTTTTGAGCCATGCTGTTGGATTTGTTATGATTTATAATTAATTTGGAATAAGTATTGATAATTTGTAGTGGATTAGATGTATCCAATGAATCTATTTAACCTATGCATAATACATTGTTACATTCTTAACCTAGTTGCTGTTCTAAATACTTCATTCATCTAACTAAATCAGTGTGCGGTGACATCAGAGTGTATTCCAATGACCGCACCCCATTATCGAGCATGTTTGTTTGTTTGTTTGTTTGTTTGTTTGTTTGTTTGTTTGTTTGTTTACACGGTCGGTCCGTACGGACATACGCTTGGGTTCTGAAGGGACCAGACTCCAAGCAAAATGCTTGGCCAGGCTTAAAAGGCCTATATTTAAGCATGATGGCTGCATGAAATGATAGTAAGAAAAGATGGAAGAAAAGAATAAAGTTAAAAGAGCCACTCCCAACAAATAAAGTTAACAATTTTGCTCTAAGCCTTTGGACATGAGAAAAGAATAGTCTTGATGTGATTGTATACACTTGCGTTAGTGCCCATGCATTAAAGACAAATCCTGGCTTAGGCACCAATGCTGTGTCAATCACTAAAATATGCTCTGAAGTCACTGCAAAGAGTTATGAATAAGTATATGGACTATAGTTGCCCTAATAATGCGTAAGATAACTGTTGGTTAAACTTGTGTGTGCCGTTTGTTAAGTATGGACATTGATGCATCACAAGCTTGCCTATTTTGAATTTTTCCCAAGTATTATGATGACCACTATATTGAATTATAGTCTGATTAGCACTAAATTCATCAATATCCCAAGACTAGACTCTACATCAGTCATTCTCATTCTCAATACTGTAATATGTAACTGTATTTGAAACTGTGTAAGAGACTGTTAGGCACTTTAGGGATCATTAGTACTAATCAGACTACACAAGGTGGTGATTATTTTCTTAAACTTAGAGCAGACGACACCTGTATATTTCTATGCTATTTCCTACCAGTTTTATATGAATAAAATGACTAAATAAATGACTACCTCGTCTTTTTAAGGAACACACATAAATCATAAATGCAACACAATCAATGCTGTGTAATAAGATCTCTGTGAGATCAACAATCAACAGCGAGAGATGTTAATACCACACATATATAGTTTGAACAGAACCTAAGAAATGGCCAATATGATTAATTTACATTCTGCTAAATTGTGAACAATTTTGCCCATTGATAAATGTGCAGTGTTGTATTTCAGGCATAATTTGAGTGGGTCCAAAGCATAAATGAAATAAAGAATAAGGCAAAGGGTGGGGGGTTCCACTCTCTGACCGACCCAGACTTTCTAAGAATGGGGGGTGGGGTGTATTCCTGACCCATATTTAAAACATTTTAGGGGAGAGCTACTGGCAACAGTATACAGATTTGGGTGATTTTTAGTGTCATTGGGCCAGCTAAACCTTCTTGATAGGTCCAAAACCCGTAGCGGGAGGGGCTCTCATTCATTCTAATGGGTGCCTATGTAATGCACCTTATGGTGAATAAAATAATGTATTATTGAGGATAAAACATTTGTCAAAATTGACAGTATGACATTTGGCCATTTGTCATTTTCTGCATTTTCTTCCCATAGACATACATGTATTGAGCATTGGGTAACATTTCCAGAATTGTTCGTTTTGCAGAAAAATGTTCCACTCATGATATTCACCCAGATCTAACAGTAACACTTTAGAAAAAAAAACATGCATATTATTATAATGGAATTTGTTCTAATATGTTCTGATCAAACAATATATGCTGTGTAATGTATCATAATGTAGATATGTACAGTTTGGTTAATTCAATGTAAATACAACAATTGTATATATGCTGGGTGTCTGATAGGACAGCAGACAAGTGTATCTTATTGTCAGTACACAAATAGTACGCTTCCTTTGATGTAGAATGAACTTTTCCTGATAATCTCTGACAAGAATTATAAAAAGAAATTGCAAGCCTCTTGTTACTCCACTTATGAAAGAACCCTACTTGCCTCTTGCCTGTTACACCAGGTAAATTGGCCTGGCTGTTGCTGCGCCTTCTGCAGCTTATTTTGGTTCGGTTAATTTGCATCATGATGAGTTTGTGATTAACACAGAATAGTGATCCGTATGATAAATAGAAGTTGTATAAATAGAAGTTGTATGACATTGTGTTCCATAAGCCTTATCACCAATCGGAAAAAAAATCCATTGATTATTCTTTTCTGATGCATTGTGGGATCCAGAACGGGGGCAGATTTTGCCCTTTTGCGATCCCACAATGCAACGGAAAAGGATAATCAATGGCTTTTTTTTTATTCGCGATAAACCTTATAGTATGTAGCCTGTAAGACCAAAACATTGTATTGATTGTTCTTCACAACACACCTCCCTTATGATGGATGGGACAGGAAGCAGGCAAAACTAGGGAGTTTGTGGATTGGTAATTGATGGGTTTTTACTAACTCAAACAGCTTGTAAATTAAGGGTCAATCTTTTAACACAAGAAAAGGCATAGTAATTTTAAATCAAAGGATAAGTTTTTTTCCAATCTAGAGTGAAAGTTTAACAATTGATCTTGTTGTTCAAGCTCAGTTTCAGGTCTAGAAATACACATATTTCCTGGAATTTGACAAATTAGGGTAGATGGAAAAATTGAAATAGGAGAGTGAAAGACAACCAGACAATTATATTTGGCCTAACTAATCCAGAAGACCAAAAGAGGACAATTTGGTGATTTGTTTTTGTAATTAAGTGTTGATTGCGGTGTGTAGTGAACAAAAACAAAAAGAAATTGTTTTGTGTGTGGATGAATATTCAAGTGAGAGTGTGTTTTTCAAAACTATTTAATGGGCATTATTACTATTCAATTGGTGAGGCTATATTAACTGATTATTTGTCTCAAAAACCTTCAGTCGTTGTTAAAATTGTGCTCTCTATTGCCAGAAAATACAAAAAACAATAAATTGTTCTTATATTTTTTTTTTAACATTTCTGGCAGAAAATGTTAATTAGAAGTCTTTTGGTCTTTATTTGTGTGATTTATAGAGCACAACACAAACTAAAATCTATGCATTCCATGTAATCAAAAATGTCTACATTTTTAAAAATTAGGGTAAATTAAGTTCATCGTTACTTGTAGATATAAGAATTTGAAGTGCTTTGAGTTCCCCAGGAGTTAATAACAAAATACAAACAATTTTTTTTAATATAGTCTAATCAAATGAACATTATGTATGACAGACACATAAGATGTGATACATGCATCTCATCAGCTAAGATTTTTAAGAAACAAGTGACCTGGGTAAGGCCAAACAAAAAAACAAGTTTGTATCTAGTCGGGCGTGCGATTTCATTGAGAGGCTTGATTCTTGCGCATTTAATTTGTCGACATTGTGTCCAACATGTTTCAAGATGGCGATTGGCGACATGCGGCAAACACAGAAGTAAAAATCCGCTGCGAAAATCACATTTTAGCAATCGTAACAGTAACAAAAATGTACAGATTTAAAGAAGAAGAACAACCACAACAAAAACACATTTTGCATTTTACTTTTTAGGCTTGCTACTGGAAACAAACTTGTTTGTTTTTTTGGCCTAATATTAATGAAATGTTAAAACAAAAATTTTCACACTCATGGGAGTATGTAGATATATAATTCATAGCTGCTCCTAAAAAGAAAATGATTTTTATGCCAGTGTAAAAGTAAATGTAACATAAGTCTCCACTTACTACCTTATCACATTGTTTTAACACTTTCCATGCGGCTATTGGTTTTACCATATTCAAAATAGATTTTTCAAAAAACCTTTCCCATTTATTATTTTGACATTTTTGAAACATTTTGTGAAATTGGCGTCTGAACAAGCCTGCTGCCTGGAAAGTTTTGATGAAATGTTAAGAGTATTGTTCACACTCATATTTAGATATATATTTCATAGCTGCTCCTAAAAAGAAAATGATTTTTATGCCGGTGTAAAAGTAAATGTAACATAAAGTCTCCAACTCCACTTAATACCTTATCACATTGTTTAAGTAAATGTATTACAGCAGCTGAAACTTCACAGAGGGGTCTTTATGCCAGAGATGTAACATATGGCCCTATTTTGCAGAACCAATTGGGGGATCCAGGCCAGCCAAAAACAGGTGTATGCACCCTGGGTCTCACATATAGATGGATTATGCATAATCAATGAGTCAAAACAAGTATTTCCAGCAAGATTTAAACATATAAACATATAGTCATTGGATACAACCTTGTACAACTATCCATGATGCATACGATGGGACCTTGCTGTTTATAGCTCCATTCATCCAATGTCACCCCCGCCCCTTTCCTCTTGAACTAACATACTATCTTTAATTCTGAGTGTGTCTATCATTAGGCAATTAAAAACAAAGAGTGCTACTGGCATACACTTATTTCAACTTAAGAATGGTTAGTTGGACTTTTTTATAATCATCCATGGTATTTTAAATCACTCTTTAATAAAATGTCAAAAAGACAGTCAATATTTTTTGAAACACTAAGAGTTTTTCTTTTTTGAAAACAAAAGTCTCAACCTTCCAAATTCTGAGTCTGTGTGGCCCTGTACAGCAGAGGGGTTCATCACCTAATGGTAGTCCGCATAAAGATAGACTTTCCCAATTTCAGCGTATTTTTGAAATATTCATATACTCTTCATTCTCAAATACTAGCCAATATCAAATTGTATTGAAATAAAACCCCAAAAGGTAAATCGCAGATGTTTACTTTAGTTTTGTATTCTGCAAGGTAAATATTATAAGTAGGATAAAACCTGTACATAAGCCCAAGAACAATTGTATTGCTATGCATTGGCAGATTCTGTTGTATATACTGTATTAAAAATCCACAAGACAAAACAGTAGTCAATGTGTGTATTCATATTGTTGACTTGGTGTAGATCATCAGGATTGTTCATACAAATAAAGAGTTTGGAATATTTTTTCAAGCGCAAGATTTTCAAATATCGCGGGATATTTCTATTTTCATTTAGTGTTATACATCCATGTAAAGCTGATGTGTTCATCTTTACAATGTTACCGGTACATTGACCACTACAATGTAGTGTGATGATCTATTGATTTTCAAGCACAAAATAGTGTTGATTTTGGCACTTTCAGATTGCAACCTCCCCATGTTCTCACACAAGTAGCTGAGCACTGGAGCAAGGGATTGCTTCAAATTTGATATCATTGTAAAGATGAACACATCAGCTTTACATGGTTATATAACAATTAATAAACATATCCCGCGATATTTGAAAATATTGTGCTTGAAAAAATATTCCAAACTTTTTTCGAGCAGTTTAGTTGAAAGGATAGTTTTCTTCTGAAAATGTATACTTTCCACCATGTATTTGTCAGAAGGAAACCATCCTTCCAACTACCAAGTATGTGTTTTCCTATTCCTGAAAACAGAACTTATTTAATGAATGTGTAGGTCTGTATGTACAAAACAAGTTAGAATGGATCTAAACTCCTCAAAAAAGGTTCAGAAACTTTTTTTCAATCACCAATTTTTCAAATATTTCATGATATATTCATATTGTTTCATATCATCGAAAAGCCGATGTGTTCCTCTTTCCAATGATACCTCATTCATACCAATCATTGTTTCAGTGCTTAAGCCACCTGCTTAAGAGGTCTCTTTCAAAATGTGCCAAATCACTACATTTTCATGCTCAATAGAACAACTCTGTCATCTGTTCGATGAATTTATATTGACAGCTTCACTGTAAAAATGCTGTTTAAAACCTTTAAACAACTAGTATTGTTCTAGTACCCTGCATAACGAATGTTTTTATGCTAAAATTGTTTAAAAGAACCTGTGTTGTGTAAAACTTTTAAACAACATTTTTTGTTGTGTTGTTGTTTTCTATTGACAAACTAGTGTTTGGTACATATAGATTCTGAAGCATGTGGCTGAGCTCTAAAACAAGTAATGGCTACAAATGTGGTATATCATTGGAACGATGAACATTGATATACAACACAATATTAACATATCCCGAGATATTCAAAAATGTTGTGATTGAAACAAATGTTTCGGGAGTTACGGGGTGTGTGAACTCTCAGGCGTAGCCTCCGTAAAACTGCTGTAACTCCTTCATTATTCATTTAATCTATATAAAAGTATACATTTTCTTGAAGAAAAGGGTTCAATGATTCCAACCATGAACATGAAATTGACCATTTAATTAATAATTTCTCTAGGTTTTTGTTTTGAATATCTGATTTATTTTTGGCACTGTTTGGTCAATAATTCAAAAATAAATGAGATAATCAAAAATTAAGATTATAATAAATCTAGAACAACAAAATATTTGAATTCCCCAAGTTGGGAGATGTCCAAAAATGTATAGTTTAATCAGTTCCAAATTGGCGAGAAATAATCGGTTTTTATCTCTTCGCGCGCAAAAGTAATCCAAGCACCCGCCTGTCATGCATATGATGCACAGTGTACTAGTTGCCTTCATGCGCGCACCCACGTCCTTCTGAATTCATTGGCTGCTGTAAGGCAGCTTAGCCAATTTGGAACTGATCAAACTATAGTACTTTTGCTATCATAGGTTGAATACCTTATTTCATCATCATCATCATCTTCCTATACTGTGCAGAAACCTCTGTAAAAGAGTATACTCGCACACGTGTTGAGGCGCATTCAGGTTTGGAGTAGACATAAAACTCCACAGGCATAAAAATAGTATTATACAAGTTAAAAATATTGTTGTGGGGCGATGACTAGGTGAAAGACTGCACGTCGCAGACCCGGGTCTTGAAGACGTCTAGTGATGGAGAGTCCACGACTTGCTGGGGTAGTAGATTCCACAGACGGATGGTGTCAGGAAAATATGAGCCTTTCAACAAGTTGGTGCGGGTGGTGGGAATGGTGAATTTCTTGTTGTGGCCTCTTGTCATTCTGTTGACTGGGGCGAGTTGATCATCAGGGATGTCTATGAGCTTGTTGGTAATACGGTACATCATGGTAACTTTGGCGACTGCTCTTCGATGTTGGAGAGAGTTCCATCCTAGGTCATTGAGCATGTTGGTGACGCTAGTATTTTCACGTGAGTAATTGTTCATGACAAACCGTGCTGCACTACGCTGGGTGGTTTCAACTTTGGCGATGCCTTTCTTGGTAGATGGAGACCATACACAACTGGCATACTCTGTGATTGGACACACAAATGTGTTGTAACATCAGGTTTTGACTTCACGTGGGCAGGTGCCGAGGTTGCGACGGAGGAAGCCAATGGCTCTCATACCTTTCTTGGTGATGTTATCTATGTGTTTGTCCCAGCATAGGTTGTTTGTTAGTTCAACTCCCAGGTATTTGGCTGACGAAACTACTTCAAGTGGGTGGCCATGGATAGAATAGGCAAATTTCACTGGATTCTGACGCTTGGTGATGTTAAGTACTTGGCATTTCTCAGGATGGAATTCCATGAGCCACTGTCTTTCCCATTTCTGAAGTGCGTCTAGATCCTGTTGGAGTTTGACAGCATCGTCTGTGTTCTTGATCACACGATATACCACGCTGTCATCCGCAAATAGTCTGACATGGGTGTCGGCAGAAATGCAGTCTGGCAGGTTATTAATGTAGGCCAGGAATAGAAGTGGGCATCAAACCGATGAATTAAGACACGTTTAGCTATTGTCTATTCGTGATTAAAAGTTGTTACATAATAGTCGACATGTTTGTTGAAACAGAGACTTATAGAATATAAAATAACCTTTAAAATGAGACCAAAACCATGTTTGTACCATACAGATCATTTTCCCCAAAGAATTTGTTCACACCACCACCACCTATCATCACCCTTGACTTTCAAAATATAATTAACCACATCTCAGCCCAACAGTGACAGAAATACCTGATTTATGCACACAATGTAGCTAGGCTTTCAAATGACACCTAAACCATAGCTCTATCACATGTTGAGTTAATAGAAAGATGATTGATTAGACGCCAAAAATGTAACACCCCCACCCTTTTTGGGTGGCGAGTTCAAAATGCAAAGATATAGCTGTAATATGTGATTCATCAAAGAGGCCGATTTTGTCTGCTGATGAATGATTTTCAAGAACAAAATTGTTCATGCTTTATCTTGTATCTCTGATTTACTTTCACTGATCACAATGTCATCACATTTAATAGGAAACTGACCTTTTTAGATTGAAATTACCACATCTCACACTGTCACTTCAAGACAAACCTACACAGGTTTTTTTCATTTAAATAAATTAACCACAGAATAAAATGGATTCAATCAAGATGCCTGGAGTTTGTTTTTGACCTATTTGTTTGTTTGTTTTTATTAATATTTTATTTTTATTTTTACATTTGTTTGGAATTAACTATTACTATAAGAGCAAAAGCTTGTGAAAGCAACCGTACATACCAGACCAGTGTATTACACCTGAAAATCATATCATTTAATTTTAACACTTACGTCATAAACAAAAACAAAGAAATCAATGATTATTTGAAAACAGATGTTTTTACATATTTCACAGCAAATCCATTGCTGGGTCCAAGCATTATTTCCACACAGGTGGATGGTGTAAAACAAACAAATATGGCGACCTATAATAGAGGGTTGGCTCTTCTTGTGCTACTCCTAACATACAATGCAGCATTGATTCTCGCTTCAACAGGATGTCCAGATGGATGGGTTCCTGCAGGCTTTCATTGCTACAAAAGCTTTGACGAACATCTGACGTGGCAGGAAGCGGAGGCTAATTGCCAGTCCTACACCGGTGGGAAAGATAGCAAAGCACATCTGGCGTCTATTGCGGACATACCGGAAAATGCACTGCTCAAAGGATGGTTGGAGATCACTGACAATAACGTGACAGGTAAGTGCTGAAGGAAAGAAGTGTATGTGGCAAAGTTTTTTAACTGATTTAGTGCCTCATTCAAAGTGGCGTCAAGAATTTGAAAGTGAAAATGTTCAAATAAGGTTTTCTGGAACTTGGAAAACTATGATAAGTATCTTTTGCAAAGCACAAACCTTTTTCTTTTCTTTTTTGAAAATAGGCAATGAGCGACTGTACGATACACAACTAAAGAGGGTATTCTGTATCATGGTCTAATTTCTTCAAAAGAGACATCAAAGATGGGTATATTTGATCATGAAGTATGCCATAATTTAGCCAGTCTCATTATATTGCATGACAAATTATTTCCCATGGTAAAATTATGAATTATAATATTGATTAATTTCATCATGTATTTTTATGCAAAGTGTTTTAAACATTGATTATGTTTAATAGCAATTTCAATCAATACAGGATGACAAACGCAATGCTATTGAATTATCTGATTTATCAATGATTTTCAATTGATTGAAATTGTTCATATTTTATGTGCACATACAGGGTGAGTCAAAAAGACTGCAATAGTGGAAAGAAGCCATTTTGTTTTCAAAACCAAAATAAATGTTAAAACTTTTTAAACGTTGCAAGAATGACATACTTTTAATCCTAACTTTGTGTGAAAAATTGAAGGCGATCGCATTTTCCGTTTGTCTCTGGTGACCTTTTCTGCTGTGCAACCAAATGTATATACATGTTTGTCCACGAGCACAGTGATTTTCAATTGAAATTGCACACATTGCATTTTCATATTTGAATATCCCGCCAACAGGAAAATGTCAGTTTTTTATTAAAATTTAGAACATAAGCATTTCATAGCATGGGTAGGGTAAATTGATTATGTTAACTCACATGTAAACAAGAAAGGATGCATTTAATTCCAATAACATCACAAATGTACTCAAGTTTCCAAATTTGAATGAGAGACACCTTTTGCGATCTGATACATATTTTGGATATCTCGTGGACAAACGTGTGAAATGGGTGCACGGGTAAAAAGGTTCCCCAAAGGCAAACGGAAAATGATATTGACTTCATTTTTTCACACTAATTTAGTAACAAATAAGGTATTCTTATAAAGTTTAAAAAACCTCAAACTTCAACTTAGTTTTTAAAACAAGATGGCTTCTTTCCACTATTTTCTTTTTGACTCACCCTGTATATAATACTCCTGTAATCTGGAAAAAACCTAGTAAGTCTGTTCAACGCAAATTTGAGAAAACAAAGGAAAACTGTTTGGTTTCAGTACTTGGCAATATCATGTTTCATGCCCTGTAATGGTACACGCCAAGCTGTGAAATGTTATGGCGTTGATTCCGTATGATGTCACGAACGGGTAAGCCAAACATGATATTGCACAGGAATTACTATAGGTTTTCCCAGTTAGTTTAACACTTTATTCATTATATTTCATATCTTGTTAAGTTTGAATTCGTCCCCAAATTTTGAAGGTTGCATTTGTTAAAGTAAATTTCGTCTTTGGTCAAGTATATTCATATTTTGCGCAATGAATTTCATTTAATGTTCATTTTATTTCGTCCTAACACACTTCCATTTCGTCTGATACAGCGGTAACCTACTAATGTATACATTTATTTCGTCTTTGATCAAATAGTTTCATATTCAGTTCACTTTATTTCGTCCCATGTGGAACGTCCTGCCTAGAAGCATGTAAAATACAGCTATAGGCCTATACGTTATATATATATATGTATATACATTTATTTATTTATTTATTTCTTTCTTTCTTGTTCGTTCTTTTTTTCTTTTATTTCATATAATTTATATCACCAACTTTCTTGAATGACTTAATGGGACTTTGTGCAAGTTGTTTGCACTTTGGTGTGGTATCTTTAGATGGTAAAACCATGCAAAAACAATATCCACGTTTTCAGTTGTTTCAATATAGACAAGGCAAAAGAACACATGTCAGTGGTTCAAATCTAACCTGCAATAATATGTAGGCCTATTCTTCTAACACCTGACGAATATATGTGATAAAAGTATTAAAAATAATGAACAAAGACGAATGATATTTGTGCATAGGCGATCAGGTGATACGAATTCAATCCTTCCTTGACGAAAAGAAATGACCAATGAATTAAATAAAATGGTCATACTTTGAAATATAATGTTCATTGACGAAATTTATCTAACAAAATGCGTAAGTCAGATTTTGGGGACGAATTCTAACTTAACGAGATATGAAATATAATGAAAAAAGTGTTAAACTAACTGGGAAAACCTATACTAGGTTTTTTCCTTACAGTTTATCAAGTTAAAGTGTGTGAAACTCTTCCCTGTTGGCAGTTTTTCATCTGGAATCTTAATAAACTAAAGGGGGAAAACCTATTAAAGGCATATTATGTGATCTTTTCCAAGTATCATTGATTTTTACTATGAAAGCAGATTTTCTTGCAGATTTGCATTTTTTATCATAAATCTTAAAGATCCTCTAAGTTACAGATCAATACGATTCCTAATTCCAAAATCGTGGTTTGAAAATAGATTGTACCGAGCGGTACAATCTATTTTTTTCAAATTTTACTCTAAATTCACTCCTAAAACCATGATTTTGAGGTTATTAGGAATCGTATCGCTCTTCTGTAACTTGGAATATATTTATGATTTGTGATCAGAAAAGTAAATCTGCAAGAAAATCTGCTTTCAATTTTTTTTCAAAGGATTGAGGGCATCCCCTAGAAAAGATCACATAATATACCTTTAAGTCCAAATATGGGTATAACTCAATTTTCACCACAATTTGACTTACTTGGTTTTTCCAGATTACAGGAGAATAGCATGCAAGATATTCTAGTAATCTTTCATGCTCCTGGACCAGATTTACGGAATAAAGCGCCATATATTTTATATAATTATATTTAGCTTTATTCAGTTTTGCATTTCAGCTAGTAGGCTTTCAAACATGGGTTGAGAGGTAGAGGTTGGCCGAGCGGTCTAGCGCGCTGATCGTCGGTTTGGAGTTTTCTATCAATCGTGGGTTCAAGTTGCCTTGAAACCAGGATTCTTTGTTCACCCCAAAAAGTTCCTAACTAGGTCGGAAATTCTACAATCAAATCTTAATTCAGTGAGGTTAGTTATCGGAGTCTCTTTCCATGGTTTAAGCTGATAATCAGATTTAATTGTAGAATTTCTCCTCTACCCCATTCACTGTGTACAACGTGCAGGTCTATACAGTGAGTGTCAGTTCGCCGTGATTCGGAGAGTCACGTTAAGCCGTTGGTCCCGTGTATTCAGACGCTTCACCCTGAACACGTTAAAAGTTACAGACCTTATCGTTAAGAGTAAGGGACATCCCGGGTCTGTACCTGTACAAAAATCACAACCTCTAGGTTTCCCCCAACCCCCAGATTTCTTTAATTTAACAATATTCATGTACATGATCTACATCCCGTGGTGTCTTATTGTAAATTGGGTCCAGGAGCATGATAGAGGGCCAGCATCTCTTGCATGCTATATAAATAACTGGAAACATTCTTATGCTTATGCAAGGCATTGATTCTATAAAGGACTTTAAAACTGTGTGTAATAGGGGTAACGTAGCTCAAATTGGGCCAAAAACCAAAAGAAAGCATGTACATATTAGCAACAACAAAAAGCTGAAATCAGCATATAAAAGTTAAAAATGTTCAGGTCTGTATGTGGTTACATCACAAAGCATCACTATGATGAACTTGACAAATTGTTACCCTTTATTACAAATATAGATCCTTGGATCGGCCTTCAACCAATAGCATCAGTAGACAACAATCTCCATGACACTTGGACTGATGGCAATCCAGCAGATCTGGCAATCTGGGTAGAAGAAGGAATTCTAGATGAAGAATTCATGTTTATGAATCAGGTATGTTTAATATGGCAGGTGCAGGGTTGTAGCTACGCCGGACGGGGCCGTCCGGAAGTCGTGCCCAGCGTCCGGCACTCTTAAAAAGTCTGGCACTATTTTTTTTACAATTTGTGGACAAAATCATTAAACTGCCCAATAAAACAAGAAATTATGTGGCAGGAACCCTCAAAGTGCATTCTAGACCCATTCCATGATCCACTGCACTACGTTCGCTACACTTACTCCGTTCGCCGTCAGTAAAATTGTCCGGCACTCAATCTGGTCTAGCTACAACCCTGGGCAGGTGTATACAGAGTGTCCACAAAATGGGTCCAGACATGGGAGAGTGATACCATTCAAAATACAAAATAAAGCAAACTAGCTCTTCTTATCTGGTATAAAAAAAGGTGAATTTGATTTGTGACATTTTTAGACTAATCTCACATATGAATTCATGTCAATTCAGCACATTCCCCAAAACTTGAGAGAGTGATAACTTTAAAGGGGCATTGAGAGATACGTATGGGAGTGCGCCCTCGATTATCCTGGAAATCAGGGGGGGGTTTTGCATCAAAGTAATACTTAGGCATATACTAACTAGCATCTGAAACAGTTTACCAACATTCACCGTTTATCATATAAAATTTCATGATTTTCTTAGTTTCTATATGATCATATCGAAACTCAGGTGCTGAATTCGGAAGTTATGCATCGTTTTACCACAGACTTTCGCGGCAAATCTCAAACCGGAAGTGCCGTTATTTGCTTATTTTGGCATGAAGTCGATGTCGGAATTGTATGACATTTTGGATTTGGGCTATGTTGATGATTATCTTTACGTTATTTGCTCATTTAGTATATCGATACATCTCTCAATGCCCCTTTAATTATGAAAAACCCTCTTCTTATCTGGGTATGTGACAGAGTATGTAGTTGAATTTGACTTGTGAAATTTGGAATTTTCATGTTTATAAATGAGGTATGTTTAGGACAAGTGTATACAGTATGTTCCAATATAAATTGGGTTCAAACACGGGAGAGTGATAACTTTCAAAAATAAGAAACCCACCTCTCCTTATCTGGGAATCTGAAAAAGTATGTAGTTGAATTTGTGACATTTTCAGACTTTTACGTTTACACATTTTTTTAATACACACAATATTTACGATATGTAAGCACATCGGATTTCTTTTTGACTGGATTACCATGGCAAAGTGGTCCATTTTAATGGTACATATCCTGTATGTGAGACCATAAAGCTGATGCAGTTACAATGGTCATTGCACCCACATGATTCAATCTTGGGTGAAAGATGGACACTCCACATGCATACAGCTACGGTTTGAGTAAAGTGATCCCCAACTTTCAAACTGTAGTTCTTTTTAGCAAATTTTGACAATTTCAGCCAAATGTTTCAGATACACGATTCAAGACAGATTATCCTATCAACTGTAGATTTTTGGATAAACTTTCAATTAACATTTGGTTTTGAGCAAAATAACTAATTTTTGCTTGGATTACCATGTCAAAGTGGTCCGCTTTAATGGTACGTATTCTGCATTTTCAACTTACATCGTAAGACAGGGGGAAAGGTTGAGTTCATGGATATGGATAGATCTGAACCTGATACCTTACAATGACTACTACTCCCAGGAGTGTTAAATGGGAGACAGGGCCAGATTTACCTTTTGGGGGCCCTGGACCAGCCCAAAATGTAGAGGCATCGTGAGGAAACCATGTGCTCTCAAGTGGCTGAAGAGCGAGAACAATAGGAGACATCAGTGGTGTACTGTGTACCCAGGATTTGGATGGTAGGGCACCCCGAAAATTGCCAATTTGCAGAAATTTGCTATTTTACACTAATTTGGCCATATTTAGGTACAGTTTGACTTTGAACGAGCTTCTAAATGTATCATTGTTGGTCAAAATGTGTGTAGCGCATCAACTATTGATTTAAGATTAGTTTTAATCGACTTTCAGTTTGAGCAAAATAAATCACCAATTTACCACGTCAAAGTGGTCCGTTTTAGTGGCACACATCCTGTATTATAAATGTATGCCTTCTAATAGCATGTTTAGCTAGGTTGAATTCTAAGCATATCAAATCCTTTTGGTGCTAAAGCGCTCCTATTAAAACTAGCCTTTACTATTACCTGCCATGCATTTACACACAGCCAATGCTTTATTGACCACTCGATAACCTTAAACAAACACCACTACGAAACCTGTGTTGGACTGTATGGACTGTACCATTATTCTATGGGGGACCACTATGGCCGTATCAACAATAAATATGTAATACTTTTGTTTATTTATTTATTTATTAATTTAGACATACACTTTTGAAACAGTGGCATGAGTCTTTTCAACCGATGCCTCCTGTCTACTCTGAATGCAGTTAAAATAAAAGAGAAAACAAAGCCCGGATTGTGATGTTTCAATAACCCTCCCTATTGCTATAATGAAATGGTTTTTGATTCTAACTAAAACGAAATCATCGATTGGTCATATTTTTATAAGGGCTAATAAACGTGCCTTACTCTTATCCGATCACAATAATTTTAGCGTCATATGAAAGCCTAGACGTCAAGGGTCAATCACTTTTTTTCCATAACTGAAGGGGGCGCTCATACCGTAAATATAGCGGTCTGAAAATACACTTTAGTCTGAAACGGCCCATGCTAAGCAGAGAAATTGACCAGATTTAGGCAAACAGCTGGTTATTCAGTTGAAAATAAACGTAGGTTGTATGTGTCGGAGAATGTTTTTTTAAGCACTATTAGATAGAGTATGACTTCTTCTTACATGAGCTCGTTTCCATAGATGATACATTTTATATTTTTAATTCTAGGATCCAAAAGGTTAAAAAAAACATGTTTTTACGACACCGCTCCATAGACATTTTAATTCGGTATTCATGATGCATGAATGATGCATGAATTGGAGCGCCTAGGATTTGATATGGCATTACAATAAGTTGAGGACATCCTGCAGTCATCCGAGCATACACGCACAGCATCACACTAACGTGGTATAGGGGCTTTGTACGTATGCCGGAGTTTGTGAACTCGCAACTCATTCACATTATACCTTTGCTGTAAACAACCTATATTTTTACAAAGCTTAACATCTCTTCTTTCCAATCATATAAACATTTATTATTTTTATAAAAAGTTATAAAGTTATAAATACAAAGTTAAAAAGTTATAAAGTTATAAATACTAACTTTGCACAACCGTTAATATACATATCTTCGGCAGTTCTTTTCATATCACGGACTGTAAAATAGGCCGATTCCCCATTCATAACACGTGTTGTGAGCATCTTCCATTAAGCCAGAATTCCCCGGGCATGACCACCGTGTATCTCCGCGGGAGTCCACCATTCATAAAAACAACCTAACTTTATTGTTTATGTCAATCATAAGCTACAATATCATCTAAAAGTCACCGACCAAATTTTTCCTTGACCATTAGTTATTTCTAATATTCATGATGTATCCTACATGATCGAAAGCAGTTTGGTCGAAAAGCATGTGCTTGCATGTGCCCCATGCAAGTGAATTGAGGTCATGCGCGAGTGTACAGGTCAACGCGTGATTTCTGTGTGGCCCTTTCACGGTACGCTAACTTTGAATGGTCGGTCTGTATTGATATGCTAATGACGCAAGGTAGTTGCACTACGTCATACCTAATTAATAAATGTCCGAGTGCTACACAAAGTTGTTGTAATGGACAGGTCAAATCATAAAGTTATGCCTTAAGATGCCAGTCTTTAATTTACAACATTTTGCCTATAATCATGTGCACTTCATTCATGGGCATCAATTCTTGGGGAAGAGGGTACAATGTCTCTCCCCTCCCTCATCCGATAATTTTGTAAAATTACTATTCTTTCCTTTCTGTTCCTTTTTACCAATTCAGTCCTAATGTTCCAACCCATATTTCAAAATGGTGTGATACTCATGACTTCAATCCATCAATTGAACATTAAAAAATGTTTTCAAACATTTGAAGAACCAAGACTGGTTCTCTCTACATTCAAAATGTTGAATATCATATTTTGAAAATTTTGGGAAGTTATCCGAAAAACGTCAAGGGTTTTCTTCATATCATCGGCATAATTCAATGAACTTTCTCTTTTTTTTACAGACCTGCTTGACACTGACTGCTGATGGATCATGGCTTCCAACAGAATGCACTCAACAAAGACCCTACGTGTGCAAACTCAGCATATGTCCACGTGGGTGGACATCATACGGGGGTAGATGCTACTATGCTTTCACTGCCAAGGAGTCTTGGGTTCACGCAGAGAAACACTGCCAAAGTTTTTTCAAAGGTTATGAGGCTCATCTTGCAAGTATTGCTGATGCTATGGAAAACCGGTAAGGCTAGATCATTTGCTGAATAGAAAGGTATTGATATAATACAGTGGCAAGTATTGCTGATGCTTTGGAAAACAGATAAGATCATTTGCTGAATAGAAAGCTATTGATATAACACTGTAGAAAAGTAGGGGGAAAAATTAACCAATTCTTGTAAGTGATGCATGGGTAAAAATCCTGTTTACACAAACGCAATTGTTCAGGTCAAGATTGAAAAGGCTACAGCTCAAGCTATTAATGCGACAAGCTGTGTTTACAAATAATAAAGACATGGTATTTGACCCTGCATGTTGAAACAGCGATTGGCCACGTACACTGTTGAATGAGCTCTTTGTCCATTTATCTCATTTGGTGCATGTTTTAAAAGCATGGGCCCACAACCTAATGCATACATGAATACTACCTGGCAAGGAACAATACTCTCTGTCGCTCTGTCGGTAATTTGCTTGGCATCGACGTCAGATATCACCTCATCTATTAATTATCTCTATAATATTTTGTTATTCCATCTGTTTTACCTTAAATAGATTCATCATGACATTGATGGAAGACAAAGCACAGTCAATGTGGATTGGAATGAAATGCCTCAAAGAGGAGGACCAATCCCCTATCTGGTCTGAGGATGAGGAATTTGACTTGGCAACAGTGAGCACAGATGATGCCATCAAGAATAAGAACAACACATGTGTAGAAATGCATACGGATGATGATGAAGTTGTGTGGCAAGATGCCCAATGTAAAGAGCAATTAGCTTACATCTGCAAGATCAGTTTGTGTAGACGAGGATGGACAGCATTTGATGGTGAGTGGTGGTAGTATGGGGTAGTGTGGGGAGGGGAGAAATGTCATTTGGTATGTGTAGACATGCATGCAGAGGATGATGAGGTTGTGTGGCAAGATGCCCGATGTAAAGATCAATTAGCTTACATCTGTAAGATCAGTTTGTGCAGACAAGGATGGAGAGCATTTGATGTTGAGTGGTGGTAGTATGGGGTAGTGTGGGGAGGGGAGAAATGTCATTTGGTATGTGTAGACATGCATGCAGATGATGATGAGGTTGTGTGGCAAGATGCCCAATGTAAAGAGCAATTAGCTTACATCTGCAAGATCAGTTTGTGTAGACGAGGATGGACAGCATTTGATGGTGAGTGGTGGTAGTATGGGGTAGTGTGGGGAGGGGAGAAATGTCATTTGGTATGTGTAGACATGCATGCAGAGGATGATGAGGTTGTGTGGCAGGATGCCCAATGTAAAGATCAATTAGCTTACATCTGTAAGATCAGTTTGTGTAGACAAGGATGGAGAGCATTTGATGGTGAGTGGTGGTAGTATGGGGTAGTGTGGGGAGGGGAGAAATGTCATTTGGTATGTGTAGACATGCATGCAGAGGATGATGAGGTTGTGTGGCAGGATGCCCAATGTAAAGAGCAGTTAGCTTACATCTGCAAGATCAGTTTGTGTAGATGAGGATGGTCAGCATTTTATGGTGAGTGGTGGTAGTATGGGGTAGTGTGGGGAGGGGAGAAATGTCATTTGGTATGTGTAGACATGCATGCAGAGGATGATGAGGTTGTGTGGCAGGATGCCCAATGTAAAGAGCAGCTTACATCTGCAAGATCAGTGTGTGTAGACGAGGGTGGACAGCATTTGATGGTGAGAAGTGGTAGTATGGGGTAGTGTGGGGAGGGGAGAAATGTCATTTGGTATGTGTAGACATGCATGCAGAGGATGATGAGGTTGTGTGGCAGGATGCCCAATGTAAAGAGCAGTTAGCTTACATCTGCAAGATCAGCTTGTGTAGACGAGAATGGACAGCATTTTATGGTGAGTGGTGGTAGTATGGGGTAGTGTGGGGAGGGGAGAAATGTCATTTGGTATGTGTAGACATGCATGCAGAGGATGATGAGGTTATGTGGCAGGATGCCCAATGTAAAGAGCAGTTAGCTTACATCTGTAAGATCAGTTTGTGTAGACGAGGATGGAGAGCATTTGATGGTGAGTGGTGGTAGTATGGGGTAGTGTGGGGAGGGGAGAAATGTCATTTGGTATGTGTAGACATGTATGCAGAGGATGATGAGGTTGTGTGGCAGGATGCCCAATGTAAAGATCAATTAGCTTACATCTGCAAGATCAGTTTGTGTAGACGAGGGTGGACAGCATTTTATGGTGAGTGGTGGTAGTATGGGGTAGTGTGGGGAGGGGAGAAATGTCATTTGGTATGTGTAGACATGCATGCAGAGGATGATGAGGTTGTGTGGCAGGATGCCCAATGTAAAGAGCAATTAGCTTACATCTGTAAGATCAGCTTGTGAAGACGAGGATGGAGAGCATTTGATGGTGAGTGGTGGTAGTATGGGGTAGTGTGGGGATGGAGGGGAGAAATGTCACTTGGTATGTGTACATGTATGCTTTGTGGATGATGAGGTTGTGTGGCAGGATGCCCAATGTAAAGAGCAATTAGCTTACATCTGCAAGATCAGTTTGTGTAGACGAGGGTGGACAGCATTTTATGGTGAGTGGTGGTAGTATGGGGTAGTGTGGGGAGGGGAGAAATGTCATTTGGTATGTGTAGACATGTATGCAGAGGATGATGAGGTTGTGTGGCAGGATGCCCAATGTAAAGAGCAATTAGCTTACATCTGTAAGATCAGCTTGTGAAGACGAGGATGGAGAGCATTTGATGGTGAGTGGTGGTAGTATGGGGTAGTGTGGGGAGGGGAGAAATGTCATTTGGTATGTGTATATGCTTTGTGGAAGATAGAATCATCTTGGAAGGTTCCCAATGAAAATAGCAATTTTAGCTTATTATGCAAGATTAGCTTATGAACATAGGTGTAGTCGGGGAAGGAGCGGCATGAGGGAGGACAGGCCTGTGATCAGGTGGCATAACCAACTATTTTTTATAATATACATAGAGTTTGTCATTTCATTTGGGGGCACCTCCTGGCAGGGGGGAATTCCCCCTTCTGGTTACACCGGTGGGTGTGGGGGGGTATCCTCCACTAAAATAATTACAAGTGACATGGATGTCTCCCCCACCTGCAAAATTACAGGTGTTTTTATTGTCCTACTGGAACATTTTGGTGATAATTTTTTGTATTTAATTTATAGTTTGTCACACCAGATGGCTTCAGGAATGTTTTTCTGGGCCATTGTTCAAAAAACCTGAAAATGTCTGTGCATTTTCTCTACATTTTTCAACATGATTATAAAACACAATTTGGGCTTGTTCCCCTTTAAAAAAATCCTCCCGCTACCACTGCTTGTGAAGTTTTATGGACATAATTTTGATTGTAGATGGAAGTGATGAGGAGGGGAAGGGCAGGTGGGGGGATATTGGTACATAAAGATTATGTGTAGGACAGCATTTGATAGTAGTTGGTACATGTAAAAGTTGTTCCATGAGTGCCCGTAGTGCTTGTATATGGTACATGGCCAATAGTCCCACTGTGTAGCCTTTAGACACCACTCTGTGCAGCAAGAATAGCATGTGTCAATATGTACAGACATCCTTGGTTAGTAAGTAGTAGAAGGGACATAAGATGTATCTCTCATACATTTATGTAACCATGTAACCAACCTGTGTGATCTTAAACAATGAATATACTAATCATTATTGTATTTAGGATCTTGTCTTTGGTACAAGTCGGAGACGACACCACGGAAACCAGCTGCAGCTACCCTTAGCGTGGCACAAACCAAGGGGAAAAGACGAGTGCGGAGAGGCTTTGGCAGCAGATTTAGCAGCAGCAAATTCGGTGGTTTCAAAATGCCAGGAGCTGCCCCTATGGCCAATTTCCCAACAGCACAGTCATCGAGCAGCAAATCCACGATCACTAGTGGAAGTACATCCCGCACCAGTAGTACAACCCGTACTAGCAATACTATGCCACAATTTCAATCAGCTATGCCTGGTTTAAATTCTCTGCCTGATTTGAGTGTAAGTTTTTAAAACTTATTCTGGCATTTAAAGAAGCAAGTTTAAAGCAGTCCTGCGGGAGTATAAAATATAAAAGTATAAAGTATAAAATAGATACAGTGTAAATCTGACACACCCAAACCATAGGGGATTCGGTGACAATGACATGCAAAACTTAAATGGATCAATGGTGAGAGTCTGCCAGTGGCGACGAAAGCGTCATAATTTAGGGGGGACAGGGCAGTGGTGTAGCTACCATAGGGGCAGGGGGGGTAACTGATTGAAAAAAGCCCTTTGTGCCACCGCCGCAGCCCTATTTATGCCCCACCCCAGTCTCCGGATGTAGTGTGTTTCCCCATCCCCTGAAAAAATCCTAGCTACGCCACTGGGACAGGGACAATTTAGGAGAGAGCGAGGACATATTTCATTTTAGGGACCCCCTGCTTCTGCTGCCAAAATGGCAATGCTTAGATTTGCACAATTTTCCTAAAGAGGTCTTTGAGTGACAAAATTCAGAAAATAATTTCCAAAAAGTAGTGGTTTTAAGGTGATTCTTTTGTAACCCTTTCCTAAAACTAAGGATCTTTGTGTCATGGTGGTGTAAAATTAAAAGAAAAAATTATATGGGCTCTTCCATTTACATTTTCAAAAAACATATGGGGTCATTGAGTGAGACAAAATTGCTGAACTTATAGAGGTATCTTAACAGGATTACATATGTATACCTCAATTAAGGGAGTGCTGTGCGGGAGGAGTGGTGAACCCCCCACAGCCATAAATTACATGGGGGAGTCTGGCCCAAACGCTAATGAAAGAGAGATGGGCACTCCCGGAAGCTCGGCGCGAGTCTTTACTTTTACTTTAAGGGAGTGCTCAGGGGGGATAGATAATGATAAAGAAAAACGTATATGATTGATACCAACTTAAACCATTTAGAGCACTTGACATGTTAAATTGATTGGTTTTTGTCTTATTTCAGCCTGATGCCCAGCTTAACCAACCCAGTGATGATGGTTCTGATATGAGATGCCTTGGAAACTGGTTACCTTCTAACACCGCTTGCACACGCTACTGGTCTACACCTATGACGTATAACGAAGCTAAGAGATATTGCGAGACATTTACATATGGTGGCAGTACGTGAGATTTATTTATTTAAGAATTTAAAAAGACCCAGAAATTGCAGATAGCGATGTACCGCTCGATTGATCTATCTATTTATTTATACAAATCTTGAAACCGATTCTATCAGAAAAAGGAAGTGTTTTGGGGTGATTTTTGTCAAACATTGTCAAAGAATAGGTGTCATTTGGGGGACAATAGTTGGTTTTAAAAAATGTGGGTCTTTCAAAGACATTTTCAAAAAGTATTGGATCATTTAGGTGAAAGGGAGACTTATAAGGGGTCATAACACTTCATAGGAGTCCCTCCTGTTGAAGAAAGGTGATCATGAAGAGATTTATAGATCAAAGCACTAAAACATATATAATACACACCCTACAAAATATTATTTATCAATTTTGTTATAAAAATAGAAAACTTCCACATTGAGATGTTGCTTTTAACCCGATTTGTGTATTTCTTTGTTTCTATCACCTTCCTTATTGTCTCTTTCCAAATTTGTCCCACCCCATCCTCTTTATTAATTCCATACCCATATTCCTTCCTATTCTCCTGCTTTTCTCTTTCCTCTCATTCTACATCACTCCTCCCCCTTTTGCCTTTCATATCACACTTCTCTTTCTCCTCCCCCCTTTTCAAAATCTTCTCTATCTTCACATTTCCTCACCTTCTCTTATCCCTCTACATCTCTCCTCCTCCTATTGCCTTCCACATCACACTCCATCATTCTCCTCCCCCCCCCCCCCCCCCCACTTTTCCTCCTCCACTCCTTTCATTATTTCCTTCATCTTCACATTTCCTCACTTCTTCAACCTCTCCCCCTCCCACTGTTCCCTATTATAATCTACAGAAGTTAACACGGCTACAATGTTGGAGAATGTATACGAAGGTAAACAACCATTCACCTGTACGATGGCAAAGTTGTTCAGGCCAGCGAAGCTATTGGTCTAGAGGTCCGTCAGCCATAGAGGTCCGTTAGCCATAGAGTTCTCATCGAGAGAAGGATTCCAATAATGTGCAGACAGCAATAAATTAATATTATTTTGTTCGAAAAATATAAATGTAAATATCCTCATGATATGTAGTGGAAAGAATAGGCTTGTTTAATATTAGTATATATATTTTATCATTCTTTATTCAATCATTAAAAATACAACAAAATTGATCAAAAGAATGCACATAAATCCCCAGGATAAGATGTTGGCCCATCAATGACCAACACTAACCGACCAACATACAGGCAGGGAAGACAGAAAAAACATTACAAACATCAAAGCTATAAATAATTTAAGATACAAATTAGGTATGTTAAGGAACTTTCCCATTGGGGGCTCTTTTCGAGCATTCCTAATTGTATAACTACACAGCAAGGAGATTTTGCTAATCTCTTTAATGAAAGGATTGGAAAGTTTGGACCCAACAAACCTAAATGCAGTTTAATATTCATAGAGTTGAGGTCTAATGAACACAGAGCCTCATTTAATAAACTGTTAAATAATCTATACTAGTAAAGGAACTATACAGGGTGAGTCAAAAAGACTGCAATAGGGGAAAGAAGTCGTTTTGTATTCAAAACCAAAATGAATTTTAAAACTTTTTAAACGTTGCAAGAATGCTGTATTTAATCCTAACTTTGTGTGAAAAAATGAAGTCGATCGCATTTTTCGTTTGTATTTGGTGACCCTCTTTGCTGCACAACCAAATTTACCTGTTTGTCCACGAGCACAGTGATTTTCATTTGAAATGGCACACATTGCATTTTCATATTTGAATATCCCGCCAACAAAAAATTGAAAATGTCATTTTTTTATTAAAATTTGGAACATTATACACTTTCATTGCATGGGTACGATTATGGGAATTGATTATGCTAACTCACATGTAAACAAGAAAGGATGCATCAAATTCCAATAACTCAAGTTTCCAAATTTGAATGAGAGAGACACATTTTGCGATCTGATGCATATTTTGGGTATCTCGTGGACAAACATGTAAAATGGGTGCACTGGTCAAAAGGTTCACCAAAGACAAACGGAAAATGCGATCGACTTCATTTTTTCACACAAAGTTAGGATTAAATACATCATTCTTGCAACGTTTAAAAAGTGTTAAAATTCATTTTGGTTTTGAAAACAAAATGGCTTCTTTCCACTATTGCAGTCTTTTTGACTCGCCCTGTAGAACGACCAAGTTCTCAATCAAAACGCAATCAAAGTATCAATTTTAATAGCTCCTACAATTATGCAGTAGTCAGCCGGATTTTATTTCAAACTCTCATAATAACATAACATAATTCAATGTTGTATAACATTAACATGCATGAAAATAGTAACCATGACAATGATTAACATAATGAATATAACATACCAAATACCTGGTTAGATGTTTCTGAGTTACTGGCTATGGGTGAGAGGTCTTTGACCAATATGGAAATAGCATGCTGTTTTGCACCAATAGAAACCATGTTGTATTTGTTTTATTACACCTCACTTTGACTCTGGGGATGCGGCTGCAGGGAAAAAGTCACAATTTTTCCCCTCAGAAATAGTATCTTGTATAAATTACCCAATGAACTGGCCTGATTAGTTCATGAATATTGATGAGGTTTAATGAAATAATTTACATTCACAAAGGGCAGTGGAAAAAAGCATACGCATCGAAACACACTGGAAACAAGCATAACTATCAATCAAAACACACTGAGCGGGTAATGTCTTTGTGTGTAATAAATACCAGCAATGGTGAAAAGCAAAAAGTGTGCATTTAGACACTCACTATAGAAAACATTGGAATTTAAAACAATGAGCAAATATTAAGTCAGTTTTGATTCGTGTTAAGATTACTTATATGATCATGGAGTAATTTTATTAAAAATCATGTGAATATAATTCTCATTTGCGTTACATTCCTGTGTCTATTTTTTTGAATGAGCATTGGTAGGTGTTTGGTGAGAGAGTGCCCCCTGTGATATTGTTAAAGCTCACACAGTACATTGAATTAGATCAACCTTAGCAAGGATTTAGCTAGATGAATATTGCTCTTATCAAATGATCTAGGTCCTTAAAGGGGCATTGAGGGATTGCTGAGAAAACTCAAATTTGGGAAACATTTGTTGTTTCAATAGATAAGGTACGTAGGAACCATGAAGTATAATAATTTATCGGAAAAGGATTGAATGATGGTGCTAGATAGAAATTTGGTTGAAGCAATATATGTTGCAAATGATGCTACTAATTTTGATGTGATCTACATCGAAATTACAAAATCGTGAAATTTTACACAATAGATGGCGAATTAATCTCTCAGTGCCCCTTTAAGTCGGAGTGTAGGCTGACATGAACATATGAAGTAATTGTGTTATTCAGTTTTGTTAGTACATTTTTCTTATAGGCCTAACCATTTTGGGCTATTTATACAATGATAATGCATGATATCGGCCCAACCTTTAGCACAGTTTCAGGTTGAAAAATACACCTTCAGAGCGTTTAATTTTGTGAGTGTTCAATTTTGTTAGTTTTCCATAATTATATTTTCCTCCCTCAAAATGATAAAAAAAACTATTCAGGTTCAGCAATGTATCTAGACTAGAGTAGGTCTGGTAAGGCCAATCAAACAATTTTTTAGGCTATATTGAAAGTGTCCCAATATTGATTGATGGGGAAGGGAAAATTGTATTATGTCCTCATCTTCAGCTCTTAACAAAGTAAACACAATTTAAAGATCAGAGGGAAACACAATTTACGAGAACTATGTAACATGTTCCAGGTACTCCTCCCCCCCCCCCCCCAACCACCCCATCCCCTAAGATTGTGGATCTCTCATCTTTCATGAGAGAAGTCATGGACATATCACAACAAATTTTTAAGTAGTAATTCACTAGGTTTTCATCAAAGTTACACTCATTTTTTAAATATTAATTAACATCTTGGTGTTTATATGTCAAGAAAAAATGATCAAAGTATTTATCTTATCACATAGTTTCAGACCTCTAAACCTTATTTTACAAATACATAAAATATATATAAAGGTAAATGTAACTCTATTTTTGATAATTATAACAATATATGATTATCATTAAAATAACCAAGACATTTGCTCCCCTTTTCAACACAATTGTTCCATGATTGAAACAAACCTGAATTTTTAAGGAAAAAAACATAACTTTTATTCAATAATGAAAGAGAATAATCATTACATAGTATGAACCAAATACACAATGTAAATTAATATAAAAAACACATGAATATTCAGGAACAATAGGATGAATCAGAAAGAATGACCCCATCATTGCGTTATAATGTTACACTAATTTTACTAAAGTCTTCTATTGTAACGTCAATCCACGGGTTGGTCAAATTATCATCACGCCATTCTTCAATATATTCGGATGAAGCGAAGCTCCATGTTGACACCTGCATGGAGTGGCATCACTGAAACAGCCAGACATGACAATATCATGTGTTATTACCATCCTGTGGATTGGCTTTAAACAAGCGGGTTCTACTCAAATTGATGTAACATTATCATATATGAGGGTCATTCAATAAGTTCTACCTCCTACCTCATAACATCGTTAATACGAATGTCAGCTTCATGGCATTTGTCATGATTTAACTATGAACCATGGCTACACAGTGATAATAAGTGATAATTAGTATCTGTTTCATTTTTGTTATTAACTAGCGGGAGTAGGGCCTACTAGATAGATCACCTACAAATGAAACACCACATAAGTGTTGGAAAATTTATAACGAAACACATAGGAATAGAACAATATATAAAACATTTTTGTTTTAATTCAAAAGTTTTCAAATTTCAATTAAAAGACCCCTGCCCCCCCCCCCCCCCCCCCCCCCCCCCCCGCTCACCCACGCCCTGAGGCATATTTTAACTCCAAGGCCTAAACCTTAACCATCTCCCGTACCCAACCGTCACCATCCCGCCCCGCCCCGTAGCATATCCGTTACACAATTTAGCATCACATTTCTTCATTAACCCCCTGCCTCCCAAACCACATTACATAATTACATACAACCAACATTCGTCACCCCCCCCCCCCCCCCCCCCGCCCCGCCCGTGGCATATCACAACCCCAAAGGCCTAAAGTTCCCCGCCCCGCGGCTTATCTCAACGCCAAGGCCTCACCTTAACCATCTCCCGTAGCGCGGCGTATTTCTTCAATATTTGTCTGCCCGCGTGTCACATACAGTATCAAATCTCACATCTGACACCGTGTTACGTAATTTAGATTCACCATATCATGTTTTGTTTGATCAGAAACCACATTATTTCGTTACCTGATGACCCGCCGCCGTTATGTTGTCAAAATCAAAGAAAGATTCTGGACAGCGGAAACAGAAAATTATTTTAAAAATAAATAGCTGTTTTTCAGTATGTTTTTTCGTAATGTATGTTGAGAAAATACTGAAAATGGTAATACATGAATGATATCTAAATATATTACGGTGTTATCATGTATAAATAAGATAGTTGCCAATATTAACTCATGTAGGCTTGTAAATAGTGTAATATCAACTTGAATGAATTGCTTTGCCTGTGGGATACTGGAATACTGCTAATCAGTCAAATGTTTGTCAAGCCACAGTCATGCCTCGTACGTCAAATCTTTAACATAATAGTCCCTTTATGAGTTTTCCTTATGGGCAACCTTCGGAATAGTCAACCAGGTATTCAGTGATAGAAAATGATCTCTTAGAGAGGCTTGTAATCCCTCCATATGTATAGTCCTGCATATTTTTTCCTAACAAATCAGTTACATTTATTATTTATTATTTGTTAAAGAGAAATCTGACATTAAGAAATGAATAGCACTTCAGCAATATTTTGCTGTTTTTTATCCGTTTCCGTCACTCTAAATGGAAGTTCGGTTTTCACTGCATCACCAGAACTCAGATTAATTTACAGTGAACAAGCTATAACTGATATGTAATATTTCATAAGACTGGCTTATATAATAACAATTTATGAGGTAGGAGGGAGAACTTATTGAATGGCCCTCTATTAATAGTCAAAATTAAATATATTTTTATCTGTCGGTGCACAAAAGTAATCCCAGTGCACGCTATTTTGGCATGATACACACACATCATATATACAATTCACAGTTAGTCATGATAAGTCATGTGAGCTTTTTGCAGGCTCACGCTCTTCTGTATTAATTTGCTGCTGTAAGCAGGTTCACAAATATGGAACTGATAAAACTATATATATCTACCTGTTTTTTGAAAAAGGTCCGAGGTCAATGTTTAACATTTCAACTGAAAATGTGAGGCAACCTCTGAATTGCTCCATATGCTTTAGCTTATTTTTGCATGGTAAGATCTGGCTCTTGTAATGCGATGGCATTGTGGTCCCATAATGTCAAACTGAATGTTGGATTTTCATCAAAAAATTAAAACGGCCTTTTCTTGTCTCATGTATAATTATATTTAGTTGTCTGCATTATAATAATAATAATAATAATAATAAGTATCTAAATAGCGCCTTTTCCAAAGAGTCAAAGCGTTGTAATTTTGCTGCTGGTGAATAATCAGAATAATGTCGCATCAACTAGAGTGCTGCCAATTTTAGCGCAAACCTCCCCGCACTTAGATTGTAACATCCTTTTTTTCCCATATCTTTTTTTGATAACCGATAAGGTGGTTGGGGAGTGGTTGGGGAGTAAAAAAAATGACTCTGTTTTATGACTTCACACTGCCCACTCAACGTCCGTACCCATCTTAGAGATTACTAGCTCAATGTCCTTTTTGTTTAGGGATTTCAATTCTGTGACCGAGCTATCCAATTTGGGCTCTCCGGTGAGCAATCCTAGCTCGCTATAGACCTTGTAAAGCTCGGGACTAGCCATAGCCATATGAAGCAATAAAAAGCCATCGTCAACTGCATTTCTCTCACTGGTATTTTGTTTCCATCCCAGGGCATTCAATATGATTCTAAGTTGCTGGCTACACTCTTTCACTTCAATGCCATGCAAAGATAGACACTTGAGGGATTTTGGCACATGGATATTCTCAAATAACCAGCTGATCCCTTCAGGTCCAATTTGCATATTTCTATCAAGATTCAATTCTTCCACACTGGGTAAAAATTGAAATGACATTGCCAAAACCAATGCTCCAGTTGAACTTATTCCACAATTCTCTACATTGAGTCTGATAAGATGAGGTGTACTTTGAAAAGACTCACAAAGTGACACAATACCGATATCTTTGATTGGGTTGTGAGAAATATCAAGCACGGAAAGCTGTTTCAAATGATGGAATGATCGGGAGAGCTCATATGTTCCTTTACAGGAGATTTCGTTTCGAGAAATATCGAGGTATGCAAGATGTTTGAGATCTATAAATGATCTAGCCAATGAAATAGCCCCATCATCAGATATGTAAGTTTCCTGAAGTTCTAAACGACGCAAGTTTGTCAATTGTTGGAGGTGTTTAGCCAAATATGGACAAGCATACATTATCTCATTTTTTGACAGATCAAGATCCCTTAACGATCTTAAATGGACAAGTCCTTCTGCTACATGACATATATCCCCTGGGGTGAGGCTTGTAGATGCTAAACCTAAGCTTGTTAGAGCCTTAAGGTATTCAAAAGCATATTTCAGCATCACTGATGCATTGCTGTACACATATAATATGTTATTGCTTTTCTCAAGACCTACTTTATTTCCTGTAAGTATCAAAGTGTGCAAGTCATGGGACTTGGTCAACTTTGAGAATAGAGATCCGCAATGGTTCCAATCCATTTCTGCAAAACATAAAGATAACTTCTGAAGACTTGGTAACAATCTGTGAATGTGGTATGCAGCCTCTCCAATGTGCACGCCAGAAAAATCAATCGTGCGTAATGAGTGTGTGCCATGGGTACCGGTATTAATAACTCTCAGGAATCGTGAACTATTTGTGGGAGTCAATATTTCAAGAATTTCTGCACCAGCTGTAATTATCTTGAATGATTCATCATTAGGTTTACGCCATTGGAATTTTATGCTTAAAGTATACAGCTGTTGAACTCTTGATAACACCTTTGCAAGTGAATTAGCAGTAAATGTGCAGCAAGAGCTTACAAAACCCACAATGGGGGATGGTGATGACACACTGGTTATACCCTCTAGTAATGAGGATATATCATCAGGTCCAAGAGCAGATATTTTAAGAAAAAATTTAGCCGGTAAGCATCCAATGCTTTCACCTAGGGCTTGCATATCAATATTATGATCATAGTCATCAGGGATCCAACATGTCAACATGCTTTTCCTACTGAAAGGTGGAAGGTCAATGTGAAGTAGTTGAAAATGCTTGCTTGAAATATTACTGATTATACCCGAAGTCATTTTAATTGTCTGTAATGAAAGCAGTCTGATATCAAACTTTAGGTTCACTTCACGTAAAGCTCTATCTAGGAGATTTAAGAGACAGTTAACAATGTTGCTTGTTCTTTTACGATCTGTCTCATATTTCTCTTCATCATCCTCAGCTTCCTCGTATCTGACAATTACTTCCACATTAAACATTGATGTCCTTTCCACAGAAGTTATCTCTAACATTACAGAAATGGGCATTGTCCATGTGGTTGCCTTTAAAGAGGTTGTGAAATAGTCAAACAATAAATAGGTTTCTTTGGTGAAGTTATCGCTGATGTCTATTTTTATAGTTGCAGTAGTTGACTTCAGCCAAGAAACAAGATGCCTTACATATGAATGTGACTGACTTTCATAAAGAAGTCTCATCCCAAGCCTCCACCAGCGATCTGCTAGACTAAGCATTACTTCATCACATGCACCTTCATATCGAATTGATGCCACATGAGCCAATATCATATCAGCAGCCTTATCACTCAATCCACAGGAGAACACCAGTAAGTATTCAAAATCATGCACATTCTGGTGATTCAGACGACGCAGATAGGACAAAAACTGGTCTGAAGAGACTATGATCAAAGAAACCCAATATGATGCTGCACAATATTCCTGAAAGGTTTTGTGCAAGAAGGTGAAATGTTTAACCATTCGTAGTTTTGAACGCTTTCTTTCCTGCGTAACAATGCCTATTAAACATGCCTTTACTAAAGCATCCTGTTCATGAAATTCATTGGAGGTGAAAAATAATCTGTCTTCAAACAGACATTTCAGTGCTATCTTTCCTAATGGAACCATTATATTGGCTTCTAGCTCTTCACTTTCAATCTCTGTGGTGCTTTTTTCAAACCATCTTTGGGTTAAGTAGTGGGTGAATTCTTGGTAAAGCTCGGTCATTCGTGTTGGCAATTTTTGCACTCCCTTCCAGAGAAGACAAATCATAGTCAATATGACTGGAATGTGAACCATAGAGACAAGTGAAGGAGACTCATAAATGGTGTTGTACAATGTTTTAGCCACTTTTTTCTTTCTTTTCTTGTCTTTAGTTGCATCATCAGAGTGGTTCTTTTGGACCATAGTTTCATCTTCATCTGAGATTTCGCTGTCACTATCACTATCACTCTCTAAGAAAGAATAGTAATCAAGAATTCTACCTGTGACCTGGAAAAACTTCTTGATATAGGTAATTATTCCATACCTGTCAAACCCCATAAGTTCTACTCTTGCATATTCACTAAATTCTCCAACCCTATTTGGTCTAGTTGTTACAACTACATGGCTTTTACGCAACAGTTTGTAACTAACTACAGCTGCTATGGTGCTCTTAAGCCGAGTTGGGACAAAGTCACCACTATATTCATCCGCACCATCAAATATAATGGCAATTTTGTCTGCATTTAGTCTGAGGTATTCACTTAAACTTTGCTTGGACAATTGAGTGTCATATGAGAGCAGTTGGTCAAATATTGCATCTTCCAAGGTCATGTCTTTGTCAATGTCTCTGAGGTACAGGACAAAAAGCAGTTGAAACTTTCCTAGGCCTTCAGAGGATTGTGTTCTACAGCTTTGTGCCCAGTCATACGCAATCTTTTCAGCCAAAGTGGTCTTTCCACTCCCAGGACCCCCCTTGACCAGTACTCTCACAACAGGTTGATTGGCTTCTTTCTTATTGGTCAAAGAGAATAAATCTGAGTATGACTTGAGTTTTACCCTTTTTATTTGATCTGGTTTTGATGTTTCTTCAAGAAGCTCAAGATTCACAAATATGTCTTCAATGTCCACTCTGCTTTCATTGTCAAATGGGAATAGAGATACCTTTCCTTTGTTATGTTCATACTCCATACACAATTCTTCTCTGCATTGGTCAACATCAAATGCCGCCATGGGGCTTTCACCAGGATCTGTGGAATCAACAGCAAAATATTTTAGGTCAATGGTATGTAATTGATTAAACCTATAACATAACATATTTTGTTAGAATATTGTGTTCTTTAAAAGCACATGAAATGGGAAAATTCTAAATGGAAAATACCATAAAACAAAAAATCTAGTAAAATGGCTTTAATAAAAATGTTGTCTTAGTGGCATAAAAATGAATTAAAGATTTGGATGTTCATGGGTTTACAGTAAAATATGGCAAAACTATTGAATTGGAAAAACAGGTAAGTTACATCTTATACCCAGGATCCATTGTTTGTTGTCTTATCCTGTTAAGACCCCGGGCTAAAGGGAGATGGTCAGCCATTTTGGGACACTATGCCCTAACTGACAAAATAACAAACCCTGACCAAGCACAGTGTTAGGATAGGTATAGCAATCTGTAGGATATTATTAGTTATGCTAGTTGCAGGGTGCACTACACTAAATGAGGTTTCCCCTACCCTTAAGGGCAGTGTTTAAAACTAGAATCGGAAAGTATGCATGGCAAAATCCTCAATTAAAAAGACTTGACAGTAATACAATTGCATAAATGCCTAGGATTTTTGATCAATTACATGATTAATATGGGACATCACCTACATGCACCCTGACTATAAACTGTGAATATCGTCTAGATAAATTTTGAGAGATCTTTATATTAGAGTCGTGTCAACGACAAATATACTGTATTCTACCTGTTTCTTCTTCTGTCATGAGACCAAACTCAGTAACCCTTGGGTCGATTTTGACCATACTTGGTCATAAGTACCCTTATGTGCACCACTACTCAGGTTTTCAAACATTAGGGGTCAAAGGTCACACAAGGGTCAAAACGTGATTTTCACTTAAAATGCCCTTGCAATTTAGTGAAATGGCCTAAGATTGTCAGAATTGGTCAACATCTTCCCTTTGACCGTATGCATATATAATAGTTAAGTTTTTTTAAATCAAAACATATTTGGGGTCACTAGGGGTCAAAATGTAAATTTTCACTCCATACACTCAAAATACTACTTGTCCGAGAGGAAATGACCGATGATTGTCAGTATTAGTCAAAAGATTCCTTGGATCGATGTTCATATAGGTTGTTCTTGGAGTAAAAGTGACATTTCATATGAGGTCACTAGGGGTCATTGACCTATACAGCGATAAAATTGAAGACCTCGTCTAATTTTGACCGGACTTGTTTCATTTTGTGCGCATTGATAAGCTAAGAAAAAAAGTCAATCATGACTTTGGGGTCAAAGGTCACGAAAAGGTCACTAGGGGTCAAAATGTAAGTTTTCACTCCATACACTCAAAATACTACTTGTCCGAGAGGAAATGACCGATGATTGTCAATATTGGTTAATTATGAGGTTCCGTACGGAAAAGAATAAATTGTCATCAGCAGGTCAAAAGTCAAGATCCACGACTAATATCCGTGATCTATGATCACAATTTAGCTGTAGTTCTAATTTGTGCTTTTTACAGGAAACATTGGCGATTACAGCAACATTTTCAAGCTCGTCAGAGATGTAGTCAACTCCATGGGCGTATTTTGGAAAATCGAGCAGGTTCACCTACCTATTTTTTGCACTTTTTGGTGAGAAAATGTGATCATCTTTAAGAAAAAATCACTCTACAAGGTCCAATTTTGCAATTTAGTGGTCTAAAACAGAGTTTTATATCAGTGTTTTGTACATATTCCTATGGAGCTCTATTTAGTAGTTTGATTCCTGCACGGGGCATAAACAGGCAAGGCCAGGAGTAAATACTTATTTCCTATAACCTGATCATGTCTTATGGATCTAAATATTTAAAACATGTTTATTGGTGAAATTAGAATTACAAATTAAAGGCGGAGCAATGTTAGGGAATCTAATCCCCTTTCACGCACGACCATTTAACATTTCTTCATCTTTTCGCCCTTTTCCTCCGCCTCCATCATAATTCATGTTGGGATGGGACAGCCTCTTCATACCCGGAATTACTTCACACCATTTTGTCAGACTATCTGTTCTTGAAAACCTGTGGGTAGCGCGCAAATGTTAAAAACTCTTTACATGAATCTGGTCAGTACATTTTGGTTTTAAATTGGCTTGTAGAATGGTATTCCTGGACATATGTGCGCGTAGTGCACAACAATTTGCTGTATGTATACTAATTTGATTTCGATTACCCCAACATCCAACCCTTACATTCACCCTAAGGGGTGCAATTCCCTTAAATGCTAGTCAAGGTGGGGACTGTGCATCCGCCCCCCCCCCCCCCCCCCCCCTCCCTCCTTTGGATATGTCACTGTTTAACTAAACTACTGTGCAAATATGCCATGCGTTCATGACATTATGCAGGGTTACTAATGTTTACGCAGAGGTATATACTTGGTTATCTGTTAGTGACATGCGCATATTTGTGCCTACCAGTAAAGAACGGCATTTGATTGGAGTCGCATGTATCGTGCATATTCACGAGGTTTTGAATGTGTAATGCATGGGCGTAGCCAGAAGCCTTGTTACCTGGGGCCCGATTAAGGGTGGGGGTTGAGTAAGGAAAAAATTTCAAATTTTACAAACTGGCAAAAGTGAGATAATGTAACAATTAGAATCTGTGGAATTTACTCTTTCAGTTGGTTTTTGTTTGATCGCAATCGGGTATGTAGTTCTCGAGATATGACATATGCTATATATAAAGAAACTAATAAAAAGAGAATGCATCGTTTAATTTTGATGATTCTTTCATTAAAAATTATGATAATTCAATCTTCAACTAAAAATAACAAAATTTTAATTTTATGCAAAATCGCCCTCATGTGTTTCAACATTTAATGGCCTCCATCTCAAAACAGTGAAAAGGCAAAACTGGTATAATATTTGGCACAGATGTTAAGAAGAGTATCATCTACAACGGGTTTTTTAACTTCCGTTTTTTTTGTAAAATTCCGGAGACATTATTTTGTGCGTATTGTTCCCATGCACCTATCCTCTGAATATGACCCCAGTTGGTTATTTAGATTTTGAGTTATCCGTGTTCCCGTGTTTAGCCAATCACAGGTCTTGGTCAGTTACCATGGCAACCAGACCAAAACTGAAAGCGTTTTTAAAACTAGGCATCATGGGCTACAATATGGTATACGGCACTTATCGGCTGATAGTCGGGAGGTTGTGTAAAATCGTGTGTTCTAACATAGGCTAAACTGACTCAACCCCCCCTTAAAGGTATATTATGTGATCTTTTCCAGGGGACGCCCTCAATCCTCGAGAAAAAAAATAGAAGCAGATTTTCTTGCAGATTTACTTTTCTGATCATAAATCATAAATATATTCCAAGTTACAGAGCGATATGATTCCTAATAACCTCAAAATCATGTGAAACTGTCGCCAAACAATAAAAGTAAGTCCAGTTGACCAGATATCAATCAGATATTGATATTGTGCCATAAAAATGTAAAATGGCTGAGCATGAGTGTCGCGGCGTGGGGTCCAAGGGCCCCTGGACCATGCCCACACTCTTAAGTACAAAATGGTGCCAAATTCGACATTTGATTAACTTATACACCCTGAATTTCTTCAGACTCTACGATGGACTTAGAAAATAAGATCATTTGGTTATGATACTTTTGGACAAAGAACCATCAAAAGCAGCTGGTGATTTCACTGATTTTACAAGCAGGGAGAAATCTTCACTTAGTGTAACATTATTAGGTAGACCACAGGTCTCATCATATTAGTGTTTCCATGTACATCAAAATGTATATTAAAAGGAACACGAACTTGCAACTCAAAATTTTATATTTTGGAAATTACGTTTCATCAGCTATAGATAAATTGACAATATTAACCTATAGGCCTATTATAGCCTAAATTTCTTGTGTATGTGAATTCCTTCAGTGGTGTGGCGTGTGCAGAATTTCCTTGGTGGGGGATGGGAGGTTTTTAGCCCTTGCTGTGCTCGTTCACCCTGACGAACAAGACAAAGCTAATTGCCGAGTTCTTATAATATTACCTAGATACCCTTTTGAATACTATACATGAAAGCAAGCGCAAATAATCAAACCACTCTTTTATACTACTATTCTACTTTATATATACGAGGGTCATTCAATAAGTTCTACCTCCACACTAATAACATCGCGTTATATGAATGTCAGCCTCATGACATTTTTCATGATTATAGCTCTGAATCATAGCTACACATTCATAGTAAATGCCAATTGATACCTATTTTACTTTTGTCATGATGCAATCAAAGCCAGAAAGAGATTTTGGACAACGGATACGGAAAATTACCCCAAAGATAAATACATGTTTTTCGTTTTCTCTCCGTATTGTATGATTCGGTATAACCGCCCGATTTAAATACTGACAACATAAACAGTGGATGATTTCTGAATATAATGCTATACTATCATGTATAAATCAGATTGTAAGCAATATTAACCTTTGTAGATGGCAAATAGTATAATATCAACTCGAATGTATTAGCATCTGGAATACTGATATTCAGTCAAATGTTCATTGTTACAAGTCAAGCCACAGTGATGCCTCGAATGGTAAATCTTTACATGATAGTAACTTTATCAGTTTTCCTTATATGCAACATTTAGAATAGTTAATCATCTTGAAATATATCCATTTAGTCCTGTATAATGAAGATCTCTTAGGTTCTATGAAAAGCAAATATGACTTTTGCAACTGTCCTCTAGGTATAGGGTTGGAATTAATGGCTGTCCTGGTCTGGTTCTGGCTAATTAGAGGGAATTTCCACCAAGAAATCAGTCACTTGTATTGTTTAAAGTCTGTTCAAGAGATGTTTGTAACTTAGAACAATTGTAATTGACCGATAGGTACGTTTTGTCTCTTACAATTGGCCAAAGGAATAGCACTTAGGAGACATTCGGCAGTTTTTACCCGTTTCCGTCGCACTAAATGGAAGTTTGGTTTTTACTGCATATCCAGAAAAGTACAATGAGTATTCAGACCAATTTACTATGATGTTGTAGCTGAGATTCAAAGCTTCAATTGTGGAATATTTCATACGACTAGCTTGTATAATAGCAAAGTTATGAGGTAGGAGGTGGAACTTATTGAATGACCCTCGTATATTCATTAATCATCATAACTGTCATTACAAAAAGTTACATATTACAAATGATCACAGTGTCTTGAATATAGCGTGTCCGTTGTCTAGGGTTATTTATTATTGTTATTTATTGATATCAAGAAAATGTTACTGTAGCACACGTAGTCGGATGTAGGTAATCCAATATCTGTAGTATTGGTTGTTGGTAAGTTCATGAATTGATTACTTGTATAATTCTACAGTTCTTAATAATTATAACAAGTAATTTGTAATCAACCAACTCTGATATCACATTAATTTCATAATTATGGACTTTCGTCGTTCGTGTGTATACGTTGAGACTTCTCGTGTGTGTCCTTTTTCCTCCTTATTTAAATCATAACAAAATGACCTTACAATTGTTTTATTTATTTCCACGAAAGGCTTGCGAATCGCAGTCACTACGGCCCAGTCATCCAAGTTTTAGATTCCACTTTCACTCCTCCATTGAACTATTTTTCTGAACAGTTTTTTGTGCAGTACCGCCTGCGGTACTGCACAACTCCGCTTGCATTCCCGCAAAGCGGGAATGCAAGGCCCGCTTGGTGTCTCCGCTTGCGGGTATGCACACATTTATTGGCATTGCCGCAAGCGGACCAAACACCCGCTTGCGGGGATACACTTAATTGTTCACATCGCCGCTTCGCGGACTTGTCGCTTTTGGATCGCTTTTCCCCACGCGGCAATGCACACATTTATTGGAACTTCCGTAAGCGGAGCCAACTACCCGCTTGCGGGGTTACCATTATTTGTTCACATCTCCGCTTCGCGGGATTGTCGCTTTTAGATTGCTTTTCCGTGCGTGGAAATGTCCATATTTGATTGTACCTCCTCTTACCATTTGTTCACAATTCCGCTTCGCGGAATTGTCGCTTTTAGATTGCTCTTCCACGCGCGGAGTCATCGAAATAATCATCCAATGTCCGCTTGCGGGGATACAATTATTTGTTCACATTTCCGCGATATTGATTCATTATAATGCTCCTCGGTATTCATGTTTGCATTCATTTTACCAAGCGTTCTCCAATATTACAAAACTGATAGGCCTACTTCATAATACATACAAACACCACATCCGAAGAAACTAAGGGTTACGCATCACATACCAACATATTATAGAGGATCGCATAGGCGATTCAATAGGGAACTTGACCAATTTAAATAATAATATTAATAGTAGGCCGTGGATTACTATGGAAGCTGTGAAACACTATTGTCTATTCAACCTATTGAAATAAAATTTGACTGTGTTGTAAGAACACATCCTGTCGTCTATTGAAATACAACTTGGCTGCGTAATTACAATCAATAGGCCTACAGGAGACACCATTTCTATTATGTGACAATGGTGAGTGGTGACTATACACCTGAATAAATGACCACTTAACCCCTTAAGTTGTGGATTACTATGGAAGCTGTGAAACACTGTCTTTTATGTCTATTCAGCCTATTGAAATAAAATTTGACTGTGTTGTAAGAACACATCCTGTCGTCTATTGAAATACAACTTGGCGTGTAATTACAATCAATACAACCACGTGATAATTTTGTTCTGATAAATCGATAGACATGTTGTTATTTTCTTCTGACCAAAGTAAAAGAAGAGGGATTATCTTTTTTATTATATCATGCTACCCTTAAATTTCCCAGGGACCGATAATTATCACCAAAAAAATCGGCTTTTGTATTTATATAACATCGTATTATTTGTCAACCAACATCATAATAACCCCTACTGTATTTAAAGTAGTATACATTTAAAAATATTTAAACCAATGAAGAGTTTGTATATGCAAAGCGTGTTAAGTCCACACATGAGAGATGCATTAAAATAAGTACAAACATGCCTAGTATTTGTTAAGTAATCCTTGCGATAGACAATGAGTTAGGAAAGGTATCTGAAAAATAAACATAATATTGGTTAAAACCAGTCCTATACTATCGCGTGGAAAGTGTTACGGCATTGGTTTATGAAATGAACTCTGATACGCTTTTAGATTAGGGGAGTAATGAAAAGTAAGTTACAATGACAGTAGCTAATGAATGATTATCTGGGACTAATATATCTAAAATATATTAGTCCCAGTGATGTTATTAAGATGAGAATTAGTGGGAATTTTCTGAATTTGTTCAGTTTTTATAACACTTTATTTGTTAACAAGAGCTAATTGTTTCTTAAAATAGTCCCCTTAGTCAGAAAGTTATTTTATTAATACAGTGTTTCTAGAAAAAGTATACACATTTGAAAAAACATCATTTCCCATCTCATAGGCCTACCTACTATAATTTAAGATGGGCAAAAATGTTGGGAAACTAACTAGTTATTTTAGTCCAAGCATAAATTTCCATTTTTCAAGCATAAATTTCCATTTTTATATTTCAGTTCAGTTTTTATTTGTCTCCATTGTCTCCATCCCAATTTAAATGCAATAACAATTATATAAAATAACTGCTAGAGATGCAGGTGGATGCCATTTAAAACGCATAGTTTGAAGAAGATGGATCCATAAGTTACAATAATGACAATTACAAAATATTGAACATGATATTTATAAATAACAATAGGCCAAATGGATGAATTATTAATTTGTCCAACGAAAACTTATTTTGAAATTTAAACAAAATAATTTTGAAGTTTTAGTGAATGTAATAGCTCTTATAAGAGGATATGATTATCATTGTCATCGTGCTTTCCAATATACATGTTGTGATTTTATCTGTTTTATATCTTATGTATTTTGATAATAGCAATGATAATGACATTATTTTTAAGTATTACAGGGCCCCGAGTAAAAACAGCTTGTTGATTCGGGCAACTTTTTGGGTAAAGAAAACTAATAATAACTTTAAAATAAAATAAAAAATATTCAAGTTTCGTGAGATCAAAGCTTCCGCCATCTGAACCCCGCGGGGACATCCAAGATGCCGAATCTTCGATCCGTATCCACTCAGAAACAATGCATGTCCCGCCAACGCCCATTCCCGGTATACATGAACCGGATTACCCGAGTGCCGATTTCAATGCCTTTGACCGTCAAGTACTTCAATGCTTATTTGATCTAAGTTGCGTGGGAATGAATTTATTACCTATCCCAACATGGGAACTCAATTTATTTTTTCGATATCATTTAATTAAAATACCTATTTAATTTGATTCTTGAACTTCATTAACCATTATATCCATAAAATATCTTTATTAAATAATATCACAGAAAATTATATACTCGACCTGAGTATTAGTTTCGTAGCTAATATCATATAGCCACACAAACTATATCACACAGGCCTATACCGAACGGAATAAAGATATTTGATTATGAAGTATCATTATTATTACACCAATGAATCATATTAAAACATATGCCGATCTCCCTCCCTGTTTTGCCATAAACGGCGTAGCTGATGAGAATCTCCTTATATCTAACTGAGATTCGAAACTGCGGTACTACACTAGCCCCCTCTGTTTAATAAAGCATATCATCATTATATGCACTATGATCAACATATCAACCCTTTATTGCATATCCACATAATTTTACTCTGATAATGTGCATTATCCACAGCTTATCGGTTTTTCATGCTGTTTGGGCGGACCACACTAGATGCTAGCGAGTCACCATTACTCAATAGTCCTAGTGATACTATAATAAATTGATAATAATTGTATAGGCCTAAGTGATATTGACCTAGGCCTAAGCTTAGATATAATTAGAGATGCTATTAGGAAATGTAAGAATGATAAATCGTCAGGATTGGATGACATTACTAATGAATTATTGAAAAATGGCGGCACGTGCCCCATCAACCGCTCGATATTATCCTTATTTCGTAAAATTATTGAATTGCAATCTACACCATCTGCTGAGTGGAATAGGGCCTAAGGGTGTTAAGAATAAGGAGATCGCAAAGATCTTAATAATTGCACGCGCGGAAAAGCAATTCAAAAGCGACAACTCCGCGAGGCGGAAATGTGAACAAATAATGGTATTCCCGCAAGCGGACATTTGAAGAATATTTCGATGACTCCGCTAGCGGAAGTATTAAGAAATATGTCCTTTCCCGCGTGCGTAAAAACAACCCAAAAGCGACAACTCCGCGAAGCGGAGATGTGAATTTTGTTTTGCTTTTCCGTGAGCGGCAAAGCAATCCGAAAGCAACAATCCCGCGAAGCGGAGATGTTAATTTTGTTTAGCTTTTCCGTGCGCGGCAAAGCAATCCCGAAGCGACAATCCCGCGAAGCGGAGATGTAATTTTAGAATAACTACAAGCGGTAAGTTTGTGCCGCGTTGGAAAATGTGAACAAATACGTGCATGTCCGTAAGCGGGAAAGCAAAGCCAGCGGCGACAATTCCGCGAAGAGGAATTACAATCAGGAAGTGGTACCTCCGCTTGAGGACATTTCCCCCCGCTTGCGGCAATACCAATAAATGTTGGCATATCCGCAAGCGGAGATACCAAGCGGAGCTTACATTACCGCTTCGCGGTAACGCAAGCGGATCTTTGCAGTACCGCAAGCGGTACTGCAAAGAATTCGGTCCATTTTAATACCTGCTCCATTCCAACATTTTACTATGTCAAGGTAGCGTAATAGAAAACCATAGAAATAGAAACCTAACGCACATAATTGTTGGCTCGTTGATTTAGAGATGGCAATCAATGAAACGGGTTAAAAACCTTGAAAGGTACATGCATGTTGGATGCAAAATCTTAAAATGACTGAATATAAATTGTACTAACTAATTACGAGTAAGAACAAGCTTGAATTCAAGGGAAAAGAGGCATGCAGCTGAATAAGGAAGCAAGCCTGATTAGCATACATTGAAGTATGGCTTGATAGTTTGACCATCCCATGGATTGGCTTTAACATTTTGGGTTTTACTAAAATTAGTGTAAAATGAGAACGTAATAATCATTTTTTTTAATGAAAGCTAAATAATGGGTCTTTTCGCACTGCTATTGGTTTTGAATATGCATTACTAAAATTGTTGTGACGCATTTGCAAAAAAAGGTACCCATTCTTTCTGACTCTTGCACATAGCGCCCCAAAAAGTTATATTTTTATATGAATTTGGTTTCAAGTCCTCCGACTGACGCCTTGAAATTTGATAGAATGAGATGATTCCCCTGGTGGGGGATGGGAGGGGTTAGGTAATTCTGACTGATTAGGTCCCGAATGATTTAACCCTATTTTGCTGGCTGTGTTACCTGTCTTGAAATCTCATGTGCGCGTAGCGAGGGATTTTCTTTTGATACGTACCCGAATCTGGCTATAAGGTATAGCTAGGACATATAAGCGATTAAAAGGGTGCAACCGGACAAAATTGCAACATAACAATTTTTTGGTCTGTAATTGTTTCAAAATGCCCTTCCGAAAATTATATTCAAAATCGGCCAAATTTGAAGTTGGGGGAAAATGCTAATTTACGTAACAATTATGGGTACATTTAGCCATATTAGTTGGGTATATACAGGGGTTACCGTGCACCTCCACCCCGAGGACTCCCTAAAACCAACTTTTTTGACTTCTTTTCATGGTCCTAAAACAAATTCAAGATGTTACCAAAATTAATTTTGTGTTATTTAAGATGGCATCCAAAATGGCCGCCAAAACTGGTCAAATTTCATAAAATGACATATAACAATCGAAATGCATGGCGAAAGTATAGTTTTAATATAATGTATGACTGTGGATCAGACCATCAGCTGTTATGGGCAAAAATATGTGGCCGTAGGTGGAACAGGAAATCTCAACATTCAAGAAAGCTCAAACTACATCTGAAACAACTGACAGATCCTTCTGTTGCGGACGCTTTCGAAACTAGTATGGAAGGCAAAGAAGTGACATGGTCTGAATTGGCAGAGGCACTTACCTCAGCTTCCAAAGAACATTGCCCAATAGTAAGAAAGGCAAACAAACCATGGATGGATAACCCTGAATGCCAAGATCTAATAAACCAAAGACGCCTAACAAAGAAGAAAAACTTCCAAAGTCCAGAGTACCGGAACTTGTGTAAAAAAGTAAAGACAGCAAGTCGCAAGGCGAAACGTAAATGGTTGGCTGCAATAAGTGAAAAGGCAGAGAAATCATACAGATCTGGAGATACCAGAAATGTGTACCAGTTGATAAGTGGTAAGAAGCCCCCACAACCTGGTATTGGTATCAAGGATGGTAATGGCGAGATGCTTTATGAAGCAGGAGTCAATTAAGCAGCGCTGGTATGAGTATGGTAAAAAAAAAAAAACTCTTCAGTCTTAACACCGTACATCACCCTCCCAATGACCAACCCCCAAGAGAGCTGGAACCAGAAGTAGTGAAGTCTGAAATCAGAGCAGCCATAAAGAAATTGAAAAATGACAAGGCAGCCGGGCTTGACGGGATACCTGGAGAAATTATTAAAGCTGGTGGAGATACAGTGGTACAAGCCAAGCCATGAGGACCATCATTGACCAGATCTGGAAAACTGGAGAATGGCCCACTGACTAGACACAGTCAGAGATCATCACCTTACCTAAAGTTCCAGGAACGCAAGACTGCGCTAAGCATCGCACAATCAGTCTACTCTCTCATGCCTCTAAGGTGCTTTTGGAAATCATCAGAAGCAGGATAGCATATACTTCGTAATGCCACAGATTGCTGAGGAACAGTTTGGTTTCGTTTCAGGAAAGGGAACAACTGATGCCATCCTGACTCTACGCAACATCATAGAGAAAACAATCAAACGACAAGACCAAGAGCTGTGGATGATGTTTGTGGACTACTCTAAAGCATTTGATACAGTTAATCACACCGCCTTATGGAAATCACTAATTGAATTTGGCACACCAGAGACGACAGGGGAAGGGCGGGCGGGGCGAGGGGAGGCCAAGAAGTACTGAGGTTTGGGAGGCAGGGAGTTACTGAAACACACTACGGGGGTTGGTTAATTTAGGCCTTGAAGGTTTAGATAAGCACGGGGCAGGCGGGGCAAGGGGAGGCCATGAAGTAATAAGGTTTGGGAGGCAGGGGTTAATGAAGAAATGTGATACTTCGTAACACTAACAGGAAGGGTCACGAGGTGGAAGGAAATAGTGTGGACAAAAGTATAAACCAGGGGATACAGCTTGGGGAGATGGTTAAGGTTTAGGCCTTTTAGTTATGGTTTAATGAAGTAGGCCTAATGTAAAAGAAAGAAGAAATGCGATACTAAATTGCGTAACAGGGAGGGTCACGAGGTGGAATGAAATAGAATGGTTCCTTAAAAGTATAAACAATGGGATAAAACTTTGGGTAATGACGGTTATAAATTTCCCAACACTTATGTGTTATTTCATTTCGTAGGTGTTCTATCTGGTAGGCCCTACTCCCTAGCGGGAGAGCCCGTCCGAAGGACGGGCGTCCCGCTAGTGTATAATAATATGCCCTTTGAAACTTAAAGGGGCATTAAGAAATGTGGTGGAGACAGCCCCCTTAATTACAAAAATATATGATAAAAACTGGGATTTGTATATTTTTACAATTGTATTACATGTATGAACTTACACCTATAAGGATTAAGAAAAATCAGCCCTCTTTGTACAACAAAACGTTGATTCAAAAATGCTGATTTACGTCCGACAGTATCCCCCTGCAGTACGCGTAATACATAACGCGAACCATATTTGCATAGAGGGTGTTTTTCAATAAATAGCGATGGTATTGTTTTAATCAAGTTTTGCTGTGTTTTTGTTAGAAGAAACTTTTTTCCATACTCCCATGTATAATTTCAAGGCTGTAAATGTTTGAGGCGAAAACGGCGTAATGTTTCCATTTTTCGCATATGTCACAGAAAGGGGTCCCAACTCAACCTGGCACATGACCCTATTTCATTCAAGGAGCCTAAAGGTGCGTTCATACTCGCGTCGTTGCGTATCGGTCGACATCGACGGACAAAAGTTGGCATTGCTTCAACTCGCGCACCGATATCTGTCGACGTCGGCCGATGCGCAACGACGGGAGTATGAACGCACCTTAAGGGTGTGATTAAACACATAATGTACTTCCATTTATAAAAAGAAAATGTATACCTTGATTAGTAGGGATTTGGGTTTGGCTTGCAAGTACATCTCGAATGGTGTCACGAACAACGTGTTCCATTGCTGCAGAAAACGGCACCAATACTTCATCCCTAATCTTCTGTGCGACTGGTGATACACGAACCTGGATAGAAATTCAGATTTTGTTTACATAAGCAATTGTACAAGTCTATATTTTTGCCATAGACATTCAGAATTTACTGAATTTCTTTTTCTTCTTATAAAGCATCTGATATTTGTTGTCATAAAATCCACTCAGTTCAGTTCTGTAGCCCCCCCCCCCCCCTTTTTGAGACCATGTGCGGCACACCCCTACCAAAAAAAAGAGTTTTTGGCACTTTTTGGTCGATAATTCAAAAAATAATAAAGATTTTCAAAACAAACAAAAAACAATTCCTAGGGAATTATATAAGGAATATAATAAAACTAGTATGACAAAATTTGACAAAATATATTTTGAGTTATCTTTTCCAAACCTAAATTGGGTCAAAAAACGTGTTTTTTAATAATTTTCTTCAAAATGGTCAATTTCATGATCATGGTTGGATTCATTGAACCCTTTTCTGCAAAAAAATGTATACTTTTATATAGATTAAATGAATAATGAAGAAGTTACGGCAGTTTTACGGAGGCTGTACCTGAAGGTGCATGAAATATACTCGTAGTTTGGAGTCACAAAACACTGCTCAGGTGTATATAGATTAACAGCTTAGCTTTTATTTACTGACCTCGAGTGTCACCGTGTGTGTATGGGCGCGGCCATGTTTTGTAGTGCCCGGCGATATCCATTTCCCCAGTGTGTATCCTCAGTAGGGTTGAGCGTATAGATATTACATCCCTCCCTTCTTTTAATTTTAATTAGAAACTGTAATATTATTTTTTAATAAAGCAAGATGTGAAACGGAGCAAATGATTTGTTGATTTCATTTTGTGTGAAACTGTGGTTAAGTAACCGAGTAACCAAAACTCACTAAACTACGAAAACGATAGCATGATCAACATGCGTTAACTTTTAAACATTAAATTGCTTGATATAGCAGCATCTAGGCTAAAGTCCTGTTCAGGCAACACACTTGTAAAGTTAAGCATGACAAACGTTGCATGCAGGTGTTTTCTTTCAACAAGAAATGTATGAGTTCTATTTTTTTTTTTTTTTTTATGTCTGATAGCCATCAAGATATCTTGGTGGTCTTCTGTTGCGTTGTGGTCTTTCGTTCAAGTCATTGTTTTGTGCATGGGTAGGTATCGTCTCATTTGCATCTGCATTTGCTTCATCGTCACTCATGTATGCGTCCTCATTGTTATTCATGATGTCGCTTTCATTTCTCATGTATGCGTCCTCATTGTTATTCATTTCGCGTTCATTTCTCCTGTATGCATTCTGATTGATTTGTATTTTCTTGAAATGAGATACATCTCTCGTGATTGTTCGTGTGTTGTTTTGAGCTGTTATTTGTGAGCCTTTTCTCTTTACTACCACCGAGGGTAAGGGGTCATAGAAGGGAATTAACTTTCCCTGCTGCTTGTTTTTGACTAGTACGCTGTCTCCTATCACGATGTCAGATTCTTTGACATGTCTATGTTTGTCTGCATATGACTTCATCTCTGCTTTCTTTTGCTTGTCAGCCTGGTGTATCATCTCATCCATCTCTTCATGATGCGCAGATTTCATTTTGACTGAAATCTGTGGAAGGCTAGTGCGGATGGATCTTCCGTTTAGCGCTGTTGCAGGAGCAATTCCTGTGGTGGAATGAGGCGTAGCCCGGTACTGTCTAAGGAATGTCCATATGTTAGTTTGCCAAGGTTGACCTCCTATCTCAGAGGTTTTAGTCGCTTTGTTCAGAGTGCGCATGAATCTTTCCGCTTCACCGTTGGCTTCTGGCCAAAGGGGGGTTATGCGGTGATGCTTGAAGTTTAACTGTGCAGCGAAGTTGCGGAATTCATCTGACTGAAAGGGTGGTCCGTTATCAGACTTTACAACTTCCGGAATGCCTTGTTCAGCGAAAATCTTGTCAAGTTTTGGTATTGTCGCTTTAGCTGATGTAGATGTCAGAATCTCGATAGCTGGGTAACGTGAGTACTCGTCCACTACTACTAAGATGTAATGACCCGATCGAAAGGGTCCGCAGAAGTCAATGCTTACTTTCTGCCAGGGATAGTCTGGTAAAGGACTCATCTGCAGTGGTGATCTTCGGACTCTTGGTGTAGCTGCTTGACATGGAATGCATTCCTTGACTTTCTGTTCAACTTTTTCTGCTATGTTCGGGAACCAGACTTTGGTGCGGAGAAGTGCTTTAGTCTTCGATATTCCTTGATGTCCCTGGTGTGCAAGCTCAACGACACGGTCTGTTAGTGATTTGGGGATGATGATGTTGTCTTGTTTGAGGACGATTCCATCGTCTGTAACTGATATTTCATCTCTTATGTTCCAGTAGCATCTGTGTGTGTCTTTGATAACATACATTGTGTTGGTTCGATGATGGTTGATGACTGTCTGAAGATCATCATCTTTTTCTGTTGCTTGCTGGATCTCTGTCTGTGTTAGGGCTATATTGGAGTGGAGTGAACTTTCACAAAATTCACGTAATCTTCAGCACTTTCTGATGACCTTTTCAGATTCTCGGTCGGATTTGGATGACGTGACAAATAGTCCGCTGGATTGTCTTTGCCGGTGCTGTATTTCACTGCCATGTCATACCCTTGAACTTTCAGGAGCCAGGACTTGATCCTCGCTGACGGATTGATCTTTGGTTTGGTGAAAATAGGGACGAGAGGTTTGTGATCTGTGACCACCGTAAAACGCTTGCCGAATACGTAGAGATGTAGACGTTGTACAGCCCATACTATGGCGAGTGCTTCTCGTTCTATTTGACTGTATCGGGTCTCTGTTGGTTTCAAAGAGCGGCTGATGTAACATACATTCTTTCTATGACCTTTTTCGTCTAGCTGGACTAGTATAGCTCATCGATCCTAACCCTACCGGGCTAGCGTCAACCCATATTTCTGTGTCTCTCTTGGTATCATAATATGACATGACTGTATTGCTAGAAAGGGCGCGTTGCAGGTTCTGCAGAGCGTCATCTTGGTCTTCTGTCCAAACGAATGGAGTATTCTTGATGGTTAGTCTGCGTAATGGCTCAGTAATTGTTGCCAAGTTGGGGATGAATCTGGCGCTGAAAGTAATTGCCATGCCAAGTAGGCTACTGATTTCAGCTGCTGACTGTGGTGGCGGGGCATTCTTGAGTGATTCCACCTTCTTTGGATCTGGTGATACACCATGCTCTCCAAAGATCAGACCAAAGAATTCAAGGTTATTCTTGCTGAATACACATTTGTCGCCATTGAGTGTGAGTCCTGTTTCTTTGAGTCTTTGCATGAGTTGTTTGAGTGTTTTGTCATGTTTTTCCTGTGTTGGTGCATGTAGCAATATATCGTCAGATATGTTTAACACCCCTGGTATGCCTTCTATACTCTGTCTGATGGCTTCTTGAAATACCTCGCTGGCCGAAGATATGCCGAAGTTAAGGCGCTTATACCGCTTCAAACCAATGTGAGTAGCAAAGGTTGTGATATATCTGCTCTCAGGGCTTAATTCGAGTTGATGGTATCCTGATCTTAAGTCGAGTTTGGAGAAGTATTTCGACCCATTCAATTCTGCAACGATTTCATCCATGGTTGGCGTATCATGTCTCTCACGAATGATCGCTTTGTTGGCGGCTCTCATATCAACGCACAATCTGATTTCATCTATGGATTTTGGTTTTGGCACCGCTATCAATGGTGATACCCATGGCGTTGGGCCTGTTGCATCTTCAATTATGCCTTGATCTTGAAGTTTGTTTAGCTGCTCCTCGATCTTATCTCGGAGTTGGAACGGGATTTTCCGATGCATTTGGGCCACTGGCGCCACTTGTTCATCGATGTGAAGCTTGACAGTAACATTCTTCAGCTTCCCTATTCCTTGGAAGACTTCAGGATATTGGTTGATGATGTCATCACTGATGCTGTGAATGGTGTTAATGTGAAGAAGATCTAAGGCTCTTGATGTGTATTGACCAAGAAGGCCAGTAGCTTTACCTTTCACCACGTAAATATCAGCGTCGATTGCGTGTTTGTTGGCACAAATCGATGCCTGAAATACACCTATAATTGGAAGGGGGTCAGGACTCAGGTATGGTCTCAGCTTTATGTCTGTGTTACGAAGTTTGATATTATATGTTGTTTTTTGTTTGATTTTCTGGTACGTTGTTTCATCGATTATGTTCCATTTGCACCCAGAATCGACACATATGTGTACTGGTGTGTTGTTTATGTGCACTGTCAACATTGATATGTCATCTTGTATGTTGTTGCATGTATTATGGAGAGCGAAGACATGACAATCATCGTCTGAACTGTATTGCTGTGTGAAGTTATCTTGATCAACCTGATAATCATGCTCCCTTGATGCTACATGTTTTATTTGGTCGCCATCATTTCTCCCTGTGTGTTTATCTTGATCAACCTGATAATCATGCTCTCTAGACTCTACCGAATTTACCTGATTACCATAGCCATTTCTCCTTGTGTGATTTCCATAATCATTTCTCCCTGTGTGATTACTATACTCATTTCTCCCTGTGTGATTACTATACTCATTTCTCCCTGTGTGATTACTATACTCATTTCTCCCTGTGTGATTACTATACTCATTTCTCCTTGTGTGTGTACTTATATTTGATGTTTCTCCAGTGTGTTTCTCATTTTTGTTAACATTTGAACGTGATTGTGCATTACCGCGACTGCGGCAAACGCGGGCATAGTGATTCATTTTTCCACACGACGCGCATTGTTTTCCTTGAGCTGGGCAAGTACCTGCATGCGGATAATCGAATCCACAAAGATAACATTCTCTGTTGTTTGAGTTCGAGTTGGTCTACGAGTGGTTTTTTGTCTGGTGGATTGTATCTTGCCTAGCGTATCCGATGAACTAGCGCTTAAGTTTTGGGACCTGCTATTGGATAGTTCTAGCGTGCGTGCGATTTCCAATATCTTGTCAAGGGGACGGGGTTTCTCCATGGCTTTCTTTCTCAGTACTTCTGATGTACAATTTTCAATTATCTGTGTTTTAATTTCTCTCTCTTTGTCTTTAAAGTCACAATTCATTGCGAGTTTGCGCAGTCGGGTGCAGAACATGTCTACGGTCTCGTCACCCTCTTGTCTGGTACGTCTGAACATGATTGTTTCAAAGTCAATATTTTTCTTAGGATTGAAGTAATTATCAAGTGCATCTGTCGCTGGTTTAAATTCTTCTTCTGTACCAGTTTCTGGAAGAGTATCAAAGATATCATGAAGAGCGCGGGGCCTCCATAGTGCAATAATAAGGCGCGCTGTCTGGCTTCTGATTTCACGTCAAAACCTACCATCGCAGATTTGAAACGGCTCAACCACTTTGCCCAACGAGTGGACAGACTGGGAGGGTCAATGAATGGATCGAATTCTGGCAGATTAGGCATTGCCATTGTGAGATAGAGGTGTAGCAAAACGATGTGTTGATCGTCAATAAGAACCAAAGTTTAATCAGTTCGAGTTCGCTATTCTGAGCACTGGTTCTGGTAGTAAGCTTATTAAGCTTTATTTCAGAAATAAATGTGATACAGACTTATCTGGTTTGCTGGATTCTCGTCCGTACTCGTCGCCAATGAAATATACTCGTAGTTTGGAGTCACAAAACACTGCTCAGGTGTATATAGATGAACAGCTTAGCTTTTATTTACTGACCTCGAGTGTCACCGTGTGTGTATGGGCGCGGCCATGTTTTGTAGTGCCCGGCGATATCCATTTCCCCAGTGTGTATCCTCAGTAGGGTTGAGCGTATAGATATTACAGTGCACAGCCCCCTTAAGCAGAATTCGCAATAAACCTTAAAAAATACTAAGGATAAAGAACAATGGAGGAATTACAATTGGGTAATTTGTTGTGAGATAAAGCAATAATAATGGGGATTTCAAAAGGAGCTGATCATAAAATTGCCTCAAACCATTGAAATTATTTGACGATTACTTTAACCAGGGAGGTGTCAATTAGACAATACACATATAGTAGCTCTTAAGAGAGGTTGTGGCAGCCATCTTTGATTGATACATTCATGTATATCTTCTTTTTGACTATCACAATAATTATACACATTGACTTAAGCATTTTTCAATATTTCTGATTAGAATTTGAAGGCACAGTAAAGCTTTTATCTGGTAATTTCATGATTTTAGTCATTTGTTGCCCGTCTAAAATGATCTGCCATCTGCACATACGCATATTTTCTGTAGGTTTCATGCGAATAAATTAAGATCATTATTTAACTATCCTATGAAATCTTCCAAACTGGTAAATTGCTTGGATTTTTCCTAAATGGTTTCATTTTCCACAATATTAGTGATTCACTGACTGCAATCATAGAAAAAAGGTGTTCGAACACTGACCCTAATTGCCATGCTTATTGGACCATAACTGGCACGCTATTTGAGTCACTTGAAAACCGAAACTTGTTTCTGGTAGCCTGAGGTATCCCCTTACTCATATCCCTCCCCTTCCCCACCGATCAATGTTGCGAGGCCCTGTGCTGATGTTGGGCAAATTGTGGGATTCAACACCCGGGGGGGGCACTGACATTTGAAAAGGGTATAGGTATGTGCCGCGCTGAAGACCCCCTTTTTCACCCTCTGCTGCTAGTTCTTATGACCCCCCTTTTGAGCCTGCATCAGTTCTTAAGACCCCATTTTTATTGAAAATTCAAAAATCGCGAAATTTTGCGTTCCAAAGCACCAATTTTGTGTTCCAAAGCCCCAATTTTTCGAAAATTTTGCATTCTTAAACCAAAATAAATCGAAAATTGAACTATAGGCCAGTTCTCAAGACCTATTTTTTGGAAAAAAATCAGTTCCTAAGACCCTATTTTTCGTCATAAAATCCACTCAGTTCAGTTCTTTAGCCCCCCTTTTTGAGACCCTGGGCGGCACACCCCTACCCAAAAAAAAGTTGAGTGCCCCCCCCCGGGATTCAACATTGATCAGGGGGCAGGGGGAACACTTAACATTACACCTACAAAGTGTTTGAACACTTTTTTCTAACATTGTGGGCATTTTTCAATGAAAATGGGCTATTTGAAATACTGATATTCGTATACTTTTGATTTAATTGCTTCTCCTTACTTTTCCCTCTTATACAACATATTTGAAATTACACAGGGATTTGAGTTATTGTCTTTTGAATCAAAGTTATGAGGAAAAAAACAGGATTTACCTGCTTCTGGTGTCATGTTATGCAATCTTCTTACCACATGTTTCATAAAAACAATTCAATTTTCCCGCCAAATAACTGATTTAGCAGTGTCCCAAGTGTACTTACTTAAAGCTAATGCTATGACGTCATAGTTCACACTTAGAAATCCAAAAGAGTATTGTTTAAAAGACAAAGGTTCATACTTTATATTGATAAATAGATCAATAGAATCACTCATGCATCCCATACCATGATCACTTTCATTACTTACTGACTGACTGACCCTCGTACTATAAAATATAGATCAATGTATAGTTTGTGTCACCTAAATTAAATCTTGGAGGTGATGTCAGCATGTATAATTCTAACGCGAATAAAAGTAATGATATCGCACAATAAACCTGAAACGCAATGATCAAAGTATGTCAGCCTTGGTACAGGGAATGCTACACTTTTCACTAAATTACACACTGACATCACCTGCAAACTTGAGCTGTTCAAAGTAGGAAACAGAACCTATGAGAAGTGAAACTCTCATTATTTCATGAAAAAATTGCTCAAAGGCAGTGGCCGCACCAGGATCAGCAACAAAAATGGGGGTGTGGGGGGGGGGGGGGGGGGGGGGGGGTAAACAGTGGGAAAGTAAACAATTGGGGGGGGGGCAAAATGCATGTGAAGCGCACACAAATGTTGGCTGTTATTGTAAATTTGGAAAAAAGTCAATATTTACAATTGTTTATTGCCCCTCCTAGCCCTCCCCCGGTAGTGTCACCACTAGCACTGTGCAAAGGATACAAACTAAGTAAGTGTAAATATATAATGGCGACTTGACAAAAAGATATACCTATTAATTGAGATACTTCTATCCTCATGTAATCAACTTACATCAAGTAAATTCTGAAGAACTTCCTGCATAATCCCCTGAGTAAAGTATTGAGGGTGAAGACTCTGAAGACAAACAACAAGATCACGAAGATCACTGAAATAGCTATCAGTCTGTTGGTCCTCTATGATCAAGTTGTTGTCCACTTTCATGTGAGAGAGGTTGTTTCGGATGTCTGTAACCTGAAAGAAACAAATTAAAGGTTTGATTACTTCTATATATTATTCTAATACCAATAGTATATATTCAGGGTGCGCAATAGGAATATTTTCTATTGGAACATGCTTGTTGTCCTTTGATGACCCTAGCGGACCCCAATTTCAGGACATCTTAATGTGACCCCTTATACAGGGACCGATTTACCCAGTGACGCATCGCTCAATGCTCCACACTTTGTGCAAAATTTGTTATACAACCTGAAATGTGTAGACTACAGGGTGAGTCAAAATAGTCAGGTCCCGTTTTCAAAAAATCAAGAAAAATACTTCTTGTACAAAATTGGTAATTGTTTTCATTGTTTATGAGAGTAGACATACTTCTTCATACCTCGTGATGTTTTCACGACAATATCATATTCCACGCCAGATTTACAACATATTTACGAAAAGACGCGTAATCCAAAGTGTTCCAAGTTTGGTGGTGGATGTTAATAAAGGGTTCAACAAAAGAAAGTATACCACTTTGTTTATGTCATTTTGAGTAACTTTCAATTTGTTTTTGTCCAAACAGGCTAGATAGGCATTTAGATGAATCTTTTAGGCATAATTTGATACCAAATTTGCCCCCTAACAACAAAGATAAACCATGATTAGCACCATTTAAAGGAAAATATCCCATTTTCAAAAGTCGCATTTCCAATACACAGCACGAGAAGAAAGGGCCAATTGTTAACACACACATATGCCGTATTTATCCCGTACCGATCACCGCGCATATCCCTCAATGCGCGGGCTAATTCAAATGTAAACTGATGCATGGGTGAAGGATTTGAATGTTAAGGAATGTTATGGATGGGGAGAACATGGACAGATTAACCAAATCTTCTCGTGCTGTGTATTGGAAATGCGACTTTTGAAAATGGGATATTTTCCTTTAAATGGTGCTAATCATGGTTTATCTTTGTTGTTAGTAGGCAAATTTGGTATCAAATTATGCCTAAAAGATTCATCTAAATGCCTATCTAGCCTGTTTGGTCAAAAACAAATTGAAAGTTACTCAAAATGACAAAAACAAAGTGGTATACTTTCTTTTGTTGAACCCTTTACTACTGTAATATTAGTTACTCATACTGCACAACACACTGTAAAACTGTTGCAAGTTATACCAAAATATCATGTTTTTTTTGTTGAATCTCTGATAAATAACGATATTGCATGCAAATTATTTAAATATATTATAATATAACTAAGTATTGCACAAAAATATTCATAAAAATGAACTATGCACATTGCCTGGTAAGTTAATTTGCCAAAGCACAAAATGTTTAATGATATAAGATCTGTTTTCTCTCAGACTTCTCTCATATCAGTTCTATTAAAATAACAAGTTTCAAAATACTTTGGTCAACATTTTGTTAAAACTCAATAATGTTTGTTATAGGCTATCTCTGATTGCACGAAAACTATTGAAAACATAACCGCAAAGACAATAGAATCTCTTTTCCTATTGTAATTGCTGTGAATACCAACACGCCTTTGATTGACTTATTCAAAAGGCGCGCGTTAAACGTTAACATCCATAGATAAGTTGGAACAGATTTTATTTCACAGGATTTAGAAAAATTATCATATCTCCCATTTCGAATAACCAATTTGAATGAAATAAAATTTAGGTTATAGCTAGTAATGCCACCTTGCTAGGAATGTCATTAAATATATTCATTTTGGAATTTTAATTGGTTTAAAAAATCGGTGAAATCGGGACCTGACTATTTTGACTCACCCTGTATAGCAGTTTTATACTATGCATTTCAATTCAACAGTTTATTATTATTTAACGAACAGTTGAAATTTGACAACAATTTGCTACACACGTTTTTCATTTCATTTCTTTATAAATTGCGACTTGCTCAAATTTGCCGATTATGGAAAAATCATAAAATCATGTACAAATGTGTTGAAGGAATAAAAAGTTAGTGTGTACTTTTCTAGATAAAAGAGTTTGAATATTTAATGGGCTAATTAATAGACTTATGAATTTCTTAATATTGATAAAATAGGAAACCCCCAAATTAATAGCTCATAATTATGACAACACATTTTATTTATTATCTTGACTCATTTACTGATCATCAATCCATCATAGTTTCATCATGTTTTGGTTTAAATCATAATCATGTTGTATGTCCTTGTAATAGTGTATGCTCTAGTCACAACTGTATTATGGAAAATAAGTTTAATTTTAGTACAATATCAGCTGAGTTTGTTTTAAAACAAATATGTAACATGAATAATAGTAAATCACCAGGATTAGCTCAATTCAATGTCAGGTTGTTGAAATTGGCTGGACCCATCATTTCAAATTGCCTTTCTCATATCTGCAACCTGTCCCTGAATGAATCTACTTTCCCTGATGAATGGAAGAAAGCTAAGGTAACACCAATATTCAAATCTGGTGATAAAACAGATGTAGGTAATTATAGACCCATCTCAGTGTTGCCAATTATCTCTAAAATTATTGAAAGGGCTGTTCATGATCAACTATAATGTTTATTTAACTAACGCAGGCCTATTATCTAATGCTCAATCTGGTTTTCAACCTAACCATTCCACTTCAACAACTTTACTTGATGTTCAAGATTATATTTTGAAAACTATGGATAATGGGTATGTTACTGGTGTTATATTTATTGACTTAAAAAAGCCTTTGACACTGTAAACCATGACATTCTTCTTAAGAAACTTAAAAATTATGGTATTGAATTAAGGTTCTATATTAGGACCTTTACTTTTCATCATGTTTGTAAATTGTTTACCAAATGCTGTAGATAAATGTAAGACAGTAATGTATGCTGATACTTCATTAATGTGTAAAGCTAAAAATATTGTTGATCTCCAAAATCAATTAGAATCATGTTTAAGCACAGTAGCTAATTAGTTCAAAGCAAACAAGCTTACCCTGAATGTTGATAAGACTAAATTCATGATATTTGGTAGTAATAAGATGCGTGAGAGGTTTCAAGATGTACAATTAACCTACAATAATAACATCATTGAAAAGGTAGATTTAAATACTTGGGCGTAAAATTAGATAGCAATTTGTCTTGGTCAGCTCATGTTGATTATATGTATACGAATGTCTCTAAAAGAACAGGTATTATCAAACATATGAAACATTTTCTTCCAAATCAAACTATTGTAATGTTATCAAATGCTCTTGTTATTCCTCACTTTGATTATGGAAGCACAGTTTGGTCAAACTTTTCTGCCGAATGTCATAGAAAATTACAGGTTCTTCATAATAATTTAGCCAGGATAATACTTTCAGTTGATATAAGAACACCAGCAAATGATTTGATGGATGCACTTCAATGGGTTAAACTTGATAAAAGATGGCATAATCACCTTTTACTAATTGTGTATAAATGTTTAAGAAATGTAAGTCCATCATATGGCTCATTCCATGAAGTTGGGGCATTTGTTAAAATAGCAGAATTTGGTACTTTAGGCAGCTTATAAACTGTTTTACTCTATGTGTATATCAAAAACAATTTAGTGTCCAAAAACAGTACTAGGTTATAGTATTGAGCCATGAAAAGGAAAAAAAATCGACCCTTCCTTGAAGAAAAAATAAATAAAAAATGAGGTGGTGTCCAAGACCATTTTTGCTGAAAAACGTGACATGGAAAACACAACAATTAATATGAGTTTTATGTAAGCAAAACTATCATAGAATTGCTTGGAAATCGATTTGATTAATAAAAGATACATGTATTCATAGTTTACTGACCAAAACACCTCGTCACGCTGGACTGATTTTTCACCCAAGCAACATGAAAATTGCCTTTCCGATGCTACGCACGGTGTCCACAAAATATACACGTGTAGCATCGGGAGTTTTCATTGCTGAATGGGGGTAGTTCTCTATCATACATTTTTAAATTATTTTCCAAAATTAAGAGCATTTATCAATTGAAAACTATTGCAAATGAGAATAAATTTCATGAAGACCATTCCATATATTCATGAAAAAGTATACCGTGCCGTGTGCATGGTGTCCTAACCATAAAATGTAGCATCGTGATAAACATCCTATGCAATTTGTGGGAATCCCCCCTGGAGATAAATAAAACATTCCATATTTCTTTTTGTAAGGATAGAGGTCAATAGCTATCAGGTTTGTTTGGAATTTGCCACATGTGGGCTAGTTTTATCAAGGTTTCAGTCGCTGGTGTCCCATTGTAGCATCGGGACTTTTATGTAGCATCAAAATGTAAACATTGGATAGTTTTGTGAATGGTAAGTGCGATTGTAATTATTTCTTAATGTTGCTTGTATGTTTGTATTTATTAATGCATTTTTATTGAAAGGGAAACACTGAATCAGAATTTCTTTTCATGTTATGATATTAATTTTGAGTCACGGACGCCATAATAATTTGGCGTCCATGTAGCATCGGGCATAGCATGGGCAATATTTTGCCATTGGGTATCGTTATAGTTCGTTGAAATTGTAATTTTTTTGTAGAATCACATCATTAATAAACTTTGAATTTAATAATGAATTAGTTTTTGCTCTTTTAATGCTTAATAATATAGCTTACCAATACGATGCTACATGGACACCATGTCCATGTAGCATTTCATAAAATTTGCCTAATTAGACTAAAACAATTACCCCATTCGAAATTATCCTTCACCCAAAACATTCAAAACATTGCCTACATTTTACTACACTTTACAGAAAAAAAGGCATATTATGAGAGATGTATATCTAATGAAATATATTAATACACAATGCTACATGGACACCATTTCCATTAGCATTTCACTGAATTCACAATAAACATTCCCTTATTTTAGTTTTATTTACTATAAATAAAACAAATAATTGTAAATCATTTAAGTTCTCTATCCTTTGCTATTCCTTTTCATGTTAAATGAATAATAAATAAAATACTCCAGCATGATTTTAATATAAGTATTTTCCTGCAACACAAAAAGTGCAACATGAATAAATAATCTACTCCAATATCAATACACAATGTTCCATGAAGATACTAAGCCATAGGGTTTATTTTGTTTTGCTTTGCAGGTTCTTGACATTAATTCAGAAGACAGTTCTATCGTCCTGGAATTTATGGAGATGAAGACAAGGAACCCATCATTTTCAAAAACTAGTACCTTTCCAAAGAAATCCATCATGGCAATTAAATTATTTTTTTGCAAACTGACTTTTAAGTGATCAAACTTTTCAATCATCTTTATCAATAATAGAGGATGATTCAATCAGAAACGAGCAAAGAGACTAAGATCACAAAGGGTACTTTAATTAAGAACAACACTGCATGAAGTTTGTTTCAGTGGACATCTTTAAGTTTCTTTGATCAATGGTGTATTGTTATTGTGTAATTGTAAGAAATGGTGTATGTGTATCATAGGTAATTATGTTTTATGCTTCATGGCAGGTTATCTTTTTGTGTAATTTATAGTTTTACAATCCATGTTATTAATTTTATCGTGTGCTTATAACATAAAAAGTTAACATCATAGTACATCCTCTCTATTGATCTGAAAAAGATGCACCTGTTCAAGCTGTTCCAAATATTTTAGGGCACAGTGTCCATGTAGCATCGTAATACTTAAGTACACAGAAAAGGTAAAGTTTACATGAACAGTGTTTAGATAAATTTCAAGCAATTCACTCTGTGTATCTACTTGATATGATGAACAAGTAGACAAACCATCAAATAATTGTAACAGTATTATTATTAACAATGTTACAAGACGCGGTGTCCATGTAGCATCGGTAGTGCATTTTATAACATTATACAGGTAAATAATACTTCATATACTTACTTTATGACTATAATGTAATCAATGTGCATGGTTTATAGAGTACTTTACATCAAACAAATATTGATATGTACTTTATTTAAATTCATTATACAAATTCCAAAATAAGGAGTCACTTTTCAATGATAATATTGAGATTTCTTTGTGTACAAATCCAAGGAAAGTGAAAGATGTTACTCACTGTTAATGACGTTTCACTACCACGCTGGTAGCTTCATCAGACTGGCAACTCTGAATCCTGCTCACTTCAGAGTTGCCAGTCTGATGAAGCTACCAGCGTGGTAGTGAAACGTCATTAACAGTGAGTAACATCTTTCACTTTCCTTGGATTTGTACACAAAGAAATCTCAATATTATGTCTACAAACAATCCAGATGAACTTATTCAAACACTTTTCAATGAGTTTTTACATAAAACAGTTAATCTACGATGTCTTGTTCGTTAAGTTATGTTCAACCTAGACAAATCTGGTTTCTTTTCATGTATTTGTGGTTCCAAGTAGTTAATTGAAGTATAGAAACTTGGCCCACATCTTAAGCTAATTTATTAGAAAATGATATGGAAATGGGAAATGGTTTCCATGTAGCATCAGGATTTTTGGAAATGTCATCCAACTGTTGAACATGCGGTTATTTTACACCAGATGTTACATTAAAAAAAAAAGTTCTACATTGGACTTTGGTAAATGTAGAACCTAAAAAAGAAGAAAGAGTTGGAAAATATCCATTTTGAAAATTTCACTTGGATGTCACATAATATGCCCCAACTTCATGGAATGAGCCATATACTTATCGATGCAGTTTGAATTTGTTCATAATAACCATTCTCACGTAACAAGAAATCACATTAGTAATACTTTGGTTGTACCGAAATTTAAGTCTGACTCAGGTATGCGAACGTTTCATGTTAGGGCAGCATATGCCTGGAACAAATTGCCATCAATAATTAGGACCGAGCTTGAGAATATGTCAGTGCAACAATTTAAAACAAAGATCCATGGAATTTAAATTTTGTGTTCTAAAGTATATTACAATTCTGCATTCCTTGCTGAATTTATCTGATGGTTTTGTATATATATTTATGTAAATAGTTGTTATATTGTAAATAATTATGTATTTTTCTCTGTGAAATGAGGGTCTGCTTGGAAAAGCAGTGCTTGACACTGAAGCTGTTTACCCTCAATAAAGAAAGTAATTAAATAAATAATAATAAATAAATAAATAAATTGGTCTCTTTGTTAGGACTATTATATCACTATCAGGGTATATATATACATACTTGCAAGAAATTATGGTTGACACCCTCCTTATTAGTAAATTTGACCCTGTCGTTTTAAGAGTGTAGGATCGTTTTTCACCGCCTGAGCAATTTCTCTTCTTGTCTGGCCTCATTAGGACCCATAACATGTCTGCACTCTCCAAGTAAACAAACTAACGAATAATTAAACATCATCTTCTATTTGTTTCTACAATAAAATCATCTCACCTTTTTAATAAGATTAAACTTGGCTTGGTCACCATGGTGAAAGTTTTCAAATCTCATCATTATCATCAGTATACTAGCAGAATCAAAATCACCAATGCTTCTGTGCGTGTGTCCGGGTGGAAGTCGTAAAACAAATGCCTTAGCTGCTTCAACTTTGTCATGATGGAGGATAGTTGGGTTGATGTTTGACCATTGCAGTAAACTTGCCGGCGAATTTCGCGGATTGTACAGAGCTTGTTCAACTGCATCACCCCAATCAACACATGCCTTGCATGAACCTTTACTGGTTTTTGGTTTGCCTCTGGTTGGACATGTTTGCGGTGAGGAACATGGTGACAAGGTCTGTTTTAATTGTTGATGCCATGTTTCAAGTACATCTTGGATGCATGGGAGTGATTTGGTGCAAACTAGTTGCACACATTGATGGCATCTGACATAATTGTCAAGATTAGTTGACATTATCTATTCTGTCATCAAAACAAAAAGAATAGGTTTAAATTAAACAATGCATAATAAATAATAAAGTTTTCAATCCTCAGAGGAGTTAGGGTTAGGGTAGATTTAGAAACCCCTTTTTATTTAATATTCCATTGTCTGAGGGGGGTCCTGTGTGCATGAAAAAGCGACTCGATTATTCTTCACAGCAATGACCTGAACCATCATACCGTCAAAGTGAGGGTATAGACAATTGGTACCCTGGCAGTTTGTCAAAAAATCCAACTTATTAATATTAGCCTAATTGAGGCTTGAAAAAGTTTACTGTTATTTTTTCAAACATTAAATGAAGTGTATGAAGTCTCTGTTGTTTGACCTGAAGTCGGGACTTCATATATGGCTCATTCCATGAAGTTGGGGCATTTGTTAAAATAGCAGAATTTGGTACTTTAGGCAGCTTATAAACTGTTTTACTCTATGTGTATATCAAATTTTTTTAGTGTCCAAAAACAGAACTAGGTAATAGTATTGAGCCATGAAAAAAAAAAAAAAATTGACCCTTCCTTGAAGAAAAAAATAATAAAAAATGAGGTGGTGTCCACGACTATTTTTGCTAAAAAACGTGACATGGAAAACACAACAATTAATATGAGTTTTATGTAAGCAAAACTATCATAGAATTGCTTGGAAATCGATTTGATTAATAAAAGATACATGTATTCATAGTTTACTGACCAAAACTTTTCGTCACGCTGGACTGATTTTTCACCCAAGCAACATGAAAATTGCCTTTCCGATGCTACACACGGTGTCCACAAAATATACACGTGTAGCATTGGGAGTTTTCATTGCTGAATGGGGGTAGTTCTCTATCATACATTTTTAAATTATTTTCCAAAATTAAGAGCATTTATCAATTGAAAACTATTGCAAATGAGAATAAATTTCATGAAGACCATTCCATATATTCATGAAAAAGTATACCGTGCCGTGCGCATGGTGTCCTTACCATAAAATGTAGCATCGTGATAAACATCCTATGCAATTTGTGGGAATTCCCCCCTGGAGATAAATAAAACATTCCATATTTCTTTTGTAAGGATAGAGGTCAATAGCTATCAGGTTTGTTTTGGAATTTGCCACATGTGGGCTAGTTTTATCAAGGTTTTAGTCGCTGGTGTCCAATGGTAGCATCGGGACTTTTATGTAGCATCAAAATGTAAACATTGGATAGTTTTGTGAATGGTAAGTGCGATTGTAATTATTTCTTAATGTTGCTTGTATGTCTGTATTTATTAATGCATTTTTATTGAAAGGGAAACACTGAATCAGAATTTCTTTTCATGTTATGATATTAATTTTGAGTCACAGACGCCATCATAATTTGGCGTCCATGTAGAATCGGGCATAGCATGGGCAATATTTTGCATTGGGTATCGTTATAGTTCGTTGAAATTGTAATATTTTTGTAGAATCACATCATTAATAAACTTTGAAGTTAATAATGAATTAGTTTTTGCTCTTTTAATGCTAATAATATAGCTTACCAATACGATGCTACATGGACACCATATCCATGTAGCATTTCATAAAATTTGCCTAATTAGACTAAAACAATTACCCCATTCGAAATTATCCATCACCCAAAACATTCAAAACATTGCCTACATTTTACTACACTTTACAGAAAAAAGGCATATTATGAGAGATGTATATCTAATGAAATATATTAATACACAATGCTACATGGACACCATTTCCATTAGCATTTCACTGAATTCACAATAAACATTCCCTTATTTTAACTTTATTTACTATAAATAAAACAAATAATTGTAAATCATTTAAGTTCTCTATCCTTTGCTATTCTTTTTCATGTTAAATGAATAATAAATAAAATACTCCAGCATGATTTTAATATAAATATTTTCCTGCAACACAAAAAGTGCAACATGAATAAATAATCTACTCTAATATCAAAACACAATGTTCCATGAAGATACTAAGCCATAGGGTTTATTTTGTTTTGCTTTGCAGGTTCTTGACATTAAATCAGAAGACAGTTCTATCGTCCTGGAATTTATGGAGATGAACACAATTAAGGAACCCATCATTTTCAAAAACTAGTACCTTTCCAAAGAAATCCATCATGGCAATTAAATGATTTTTTTTGCAAACTGACTTTTTAAGTGATCAAACTTTTCAATCATCTTTATCAATAATAGAGGATGATTCAATCAGAAACGAGCAAAGAGACTAAGATCACAAAGGGTACTTTTAAGAACAACACTGCATGAAGTTTGTTTCAGTGGACATCTTAAGTTTCTCTGATCAATGGTGTATTGTTATTGTGTAATTGTAAGAAATGGTGTATGTATATCATAGGTAATTATGTTTTATGCTTCATGGCAGGTTATCTTTTTGTGTAATTTGTAGTTTTACAATCCATGTTATTAATTTTATCGTGTGCTTATAACATAAAAAGTTAACATCATAGTACATCCTCTCTATTGATCTGAAAAAGATGCACCTGTTCAAGCTGTTCCAAATATTTTAGGGCACGGTGTCCATGTAGCATCGTAATACTTAAGTACACAGAAAAGGTAAATTTTACATGAACAGTCTTTAGATAAATTTCAAGCAATTCACTCTATGTATCTACGTGATATGATGAACAAGTAGACAAACCATTCACACTCAAATAATTGTAACAGTATGAATAGTCTTATTATTAACAATGTTACAAGACGCGGTGTCCATGTAGCATCGGTAGTGCATTTTATAACATTATACAGGTAAATAATACTTCATATACTTTCTTTATGACTATAATGTAATCAATGTGCATGGTTTATAGAGTACTTTACATCAAACAAATATTGATATGTACTTTATTTAAATTCATTATACAAATTGCAAAATAAAGAGTCACTTTTCAATGAGTTTTTACATAAAACAGTTAATCTACGATGTCTTGTTCGTTAAGTTATGTTCAACCTAGACAAATCTGGTTTCTTTTCATGTATTTGTGGTTCGAAGTAGTTAATTGAGGTATATAAACTTGGCCCACATCTTCAGCTAATTTATTAGAAAATGATATGGAAATGGGAAATGGTGTCCATGTAGCATCAGGATTTTTGGAAATGTCATCCAACTGTTGAACATGTGCGGTTATTTTATACCAAATGTTACATTAAAAAGAAAAGTTCTACATTGGACTTTGGTAAATGTAGAACCTAAAAAAGAAGAAAGAGTTGGAAAATATCCATTTTGAAAATTTCACTTGGATGTCACATAATATGCCCCAACTTCATGGAATGAGCCATATATGATAAATTGCTTGACTTTCCCTTAAAATTAAAAAACAACAACGCCCGCCCGCCCGCCTCTCCTCTCTGAGAGCTGTGGAGGACCTGAGACGATTATATCGTCTCAGTGGAGGACAACATAACTTTTTTCTTTCTTTTTTGGCCTTACGCCACTGCGCATCCTCCAACCATGGACTTGATAAGTCCATGCTCCAACATAACTCTTCGTGCCTCTAAGTCCATGGTTTGAGCTACACTGTAAAAACAGTGTTTAGAAACGTGGTGCAAGATGGTGTTTAGATCGCTCATGTTTAGAAATTAAACACCGTGTGTTTAGATATTTGACATGCATATTTAGGGATCTGACATGTAAGTGTTTAGAAATTTGACATGTTTACAAACGTGGTGCAAAATGGTGTTTAGAAAAGCGTTTAATCTCTAAACACTGTTTTTACAGTGTATGCTAATTCTTTGGACACATGATATCTGAACCAAAAGTTTGACAATTGTATTCAGAAAAGTTGATTAATATTGATGAAAATATCCGACGCCGACTCCAAGATGCTTTCATTTGCAAAGAGAGCTATCTATGATTCAGAGCTAGGAGTCCACACACTTACGGCAAGCTTTGTAAAATGTAGCAAAGATAATAGCCCCAATTGGTGGCTTCTATCGTTCATTCTTCACTATACTAAAGCCACACCACGGTACCACCCCTCATTGACATCTGACGTCGCGAAAATTACATTTTGAAATCATCATTTGCGCATCAAATATAACAGTAACTCAAATCTATCAAAATGTACTCCAATGCTCACAGTATTCCTAGAACTCTTGTACTACATTACATTGAGTTCATTAATCAGTGGCGGATACAGGGGGTGTGGAGGGGGTCAGTGGCGTAGCCAGAGGGGGGGGCGAGGGGGGCGATCGCCCCCCCAATATTGACATCGTGTCGGTTGAGAATGGCACTGTCGGTTCATTTGACCAGAGGAACCATGGAATTATGATGGTCAAAAGTACACATATGAAAAATTTTCGCGCGCTGCGCGCGCATAACAATCACCTAAATGCAATATTCGTTGGTATAAGCTTGTTTAGAACAAAAATGTACCTCAATCGTGCCAAAAAAAAGTGTAAAGTCAAAAAAAATTGCACGCTACGCACACAGTCCTTGACTCAAAACAACTTTGTCGGTTCATTTTCATTTATCGCCCCCCCAATATCAATAACCTGGCTACGCCACTGGAGGGGGTGGGCGCCCACCGTAAAATTAGTGACAATATACCTTTTTTGTGTACCACTGTACCTTATTCGGAGACATAGCCTAGGTAGGTTTCCGTCTGTACATTTGGGGACCTTTTAAGATTATTTTTGGGTACCAAATAAATTTAAAAAACGGTCCGATAGTCAGCCCCCCCCCCCCCCCCCCCCCCCACCGTAAATTTTAATCCTGGATCCGCCACTGTTAATAATGTTGGATCAAGCATCCTCATTTTGGGGAAATATTGAGGTGAAGAATCGGCAGTGGGCGGCAGTCGTGCTGACACTGACTGGCAGTCGTGCTGAACCCGGAAACTACACTCAATGTGAATTTCGCGACGTTGAGAGTCTATCTATAGACTATAGAGTGGTGGTACCGTGTATCAAATAATACACTTGCACTACCGTACGGATATTGTACCCGATTGGGACTACAAACAAAGACAGGCCTACCTTAGACTTTAGTTCTGGGTCTGCTGTGAGTGCATCATGGGCAGTCCCGGGGCCAGTGCAGTGAGCCACTAGAATAAAGCTGTGCGTATAAACAAGTTATGCAAGCTTAGAATAACATTACTCCGATGAGGGAATTAGACTATATAGGCATTGCCCCCAAAATATTTAGCGGCGACACTGTGTTTTAATATGTACGGCTACCATGCCAAGCTGCCAGATTGCGATGTCCGGGATTTCCCCGACGGTATCAAAATGGTAATCGCAATAATTTAGTAGTCTACAGATTCCAGTCGTTCAGATATTTTTAATATCTTTCAACAGATGGGGCGGAGCGGAGTCGGATGAACCCGGAAACTCCGCGAGCAACCGGTAGGCCTAAGTGTAAAACCGCCTATAAGTGTTAAACCGGATAAAAGCCGGTTAGCTTGATAAAAACACGCTGTCGCTGTAGCCTGGGGGTGTATGTTTGTTTGTTTGTTTGTTTGTTTGTTACACTGTCGGTCCGTACGGACTCACGCTTGGGTCCTCAGGAGACTCAAAATCATTCGAGCCTAATGCATAGGCCTATGTAAGAGTAGCATTAACAATCATATATATCACAATTATTTAATGATATAAATGCATTGCCATTTATAAGACAGAAAGACTTTGCTTTTAAATTAAATATATTCATTATATTCCCATGCTAATCAAGGATTGAAACACAAGCTCTCAGCTGTTCACGCTTAGTAATAGTATATACAGAACAATAGCCCTTTTCATAGGACTTCCCTCCCACGGATTTAACATAAACACAACTGGCCGTCCCAGTCTTTATTAATTAACACACAATTAACAATTCCTTCTGTTCTGCCAGAAGGGGTAATCTCAAAGTGTGAGCATGCTGGGATGATTACTTGTAAGCAATTCATTTGTCCCAGAAGTTCTGTAAGGACGTGTTCATCCTGAGAGCGGGTGTTCCTTCCTTCTGCTTTGAGTAGAAGTCGTTACTCCGAATGGTTTGAATAAACTGCACATTATACTATTAGTTAAACTTCTGACTCTGAGTGTTGCTTCGTTTCGACATATAGCCTACCCATGCACATGTAAAGGGCCTACAAATAGCCTTTTATACATTCATTGTGTATAATTCATGGGGTTAGTGATTGGGGGGGGGGGGGGGCACACTCTGGAGGGGTTTGGGGCCGTCTGGGTCCAGGGGTGGAGTCCTTGCGTTTATACCGGGCTCTTTAGCCAAAGAAGCATGTTTACATTGAAAGCCATTTTTGCGCGCTCGCGCGTCGCGCACCTTATACCCACAAAATTATTCGAATGAAAAAAGGCCGGTAAATACCAAAACCGGGACGAACAGTTTATTCTGCCCCCCCCCCCCCCCCCCCCCCCCCCCGACTGGGAAATCTGGCTACGCGCCTGGGCGAAGCCCCCTTGAAGATGTAGGTTTTTATCATTTAGAAATCCGAGGAAAACCAGAAAGTAGATTTTCTTGCAAATTTACATTTCTGATCATAAAGCATAAATATGTTCTGAGTTACAGAGCGATACGATTCCTAATTACGTCCTAGATCACATAATACAGGGTGTCCCCAAAAAATGTTAACACTCCGGGCACATAAGATATCTTAAAAGGACAGGAAAACACGTGTATAATCTTGATGTATTATGAAAGCTGAGTAAATAAGCTTTCATTTGCATTTTATTGCGTTCCAATTGGTTATTTAGAACGGGAGATATGCTTCAGCAAACATGAGGAAGCAAAATCGGCTTGGTCCAATCCTCTCAGTATGAAAGTAAAGCTTTTAAAATGCACGAAGCAAGAAGCAACATGATTAAGTCACACACACACATCAGTTAATCTCTTCTTTGTTCTTTCCAACGCATTCTTTCGATTCTTTTCAAGCTTAAATTGATTTATGGTTAATTTCAGCGCAATACTAGTTTTATTTCAGTGCAATATTAGTTAATTTATTTTAACTAATTGGATGGACCATTTCAACAAAGAACATGAAATGTTTCAATTTTAAAGACTGCTTTACTGACAGCTACCCATTGCACATGGAAAAAGAGTATAGAACTTGAACTCATGACAAAATACCTATATAATTTATGTGGAATATATTTATTTATGTCTTTTAAGCTTGAAAAGAATCGAAAGAATGCGTTGAAAAGAACAAAGAAGAGATTAACTGATGTGCGTGTGTGTGACTTAATCATGTTGCTTCTTGCTTCGTGCATTTTAAAAGCTTTACTTTCATACTGAGAGGATTGGACCAAGCCGATTTTGCTTCCTCATGTTTGCTGAAGCATATCTCCCGTTCTAAATAACCAATTGGAACGCAATAAAATGCAAATGAAAGCTTATTTACTCAGCTTTCATAATACATCAAGATTAGACCCGTGTGTTCCTGTCCTTTTAAGATATCTTATGTGCCCGGAGTGTTAACATTTTTTTGGGACACCCTGTATACCTTTAACATCTGGGACGAATTCAATAAATGGTTTGAAATCAACATGAATTTTAATATTGTTCTTGAATAGGTGCCGTTCAAATGACATAAACACTGACCAGATTTTATAAACCTTTGAATGTTCTATGTCCGATGTGAGTCTAGTGCAATTCTAAAATCGACATTTCAAAACTTTTAAACTAAGTGATCATTCAATGTTGCTGATGCCTCGCGAGTAACAATTCTCCCATTATTGGTATAGAAATGGGTAGTTATGTCCAGGTTTTTCATGTAACTTTTTGATTTGCCGTCGAGTAAGAAGATGACAAGTGGGGGTCCCCATACCGGCGTGAAAAATGGCAATTTTCTAACTAATTTGCCTGTCTTCCTTTCTCCTTTCTGTCCGTTTCATTTCCCTTATCCCTTTCCTTCCCTTTTTGTCTCCTCTTCTCCCTTTCTGTCCCTTCCTTTTCCTTCCCGATTTTCCGCTGCCTCCCGATTTTCCCGATAATTTTTTTTCAGGGGGTTCACCCGTCTGGCTACTGACACTAACCCCCTGAGTGTTTTGACATGTGAATGTCATTTCAGCAGTGTCAAATATAAACACTTGTGGTCCCAGGTCTAAATTCCAGTTGAGCCCAGTTGAACTGGTTCCATGGAAACCAGTTGAAAATCCAGTTAAACACAGTTCAAACCAGTTACAAAACAGTTCAAACCAGTGGTTTTAATATGGAAAATGGGCAGCTTCAACTGGTGTTTGAACTGGTTTTGAAACCCTGTTAAGATCCAGTTCAAAACAGTTAAATCCAGTTGGTTTAATATGGAAGCCTTTCAACTGGGATCAACTGGAATTTAGACCTGGTGTCCTGGGACACAAGTTAGATATATGCGTAGTATTTATACACGGTTATCTTTCCTAGTGTGATAAAATTCATCCGGAGAATAGTCATAGTTATCAGTCAAAGTGCTTACACTTAGCTTTCTGGGGAATTTTGAATTTTAAAAAATCGTAGTGCAAAAATATAATAAATTAATTTTATTTTGTTTAAAAAAATAAAAATAAATATCCTCATTATATGTAGTGAAAAAAGTATAGGCTTGATCTCAGCAAGTTGAGGGATTATGCGCAGACAGATAACAGAAAATAATAGTACAACAAATATAATAAATTAATATACGAGGGTCATTCAATAAGTTCTACCTCCTACCTCATAGCTTTGCTTTTATACAAGTCAGTCGTATGAAATATTCTACAATTGAAGTTTTGAATCTCAGCTACAAAATCATAGTTGATTGGTCTGAATACTCATTGTACTTTTCTGGATATGCAGTAAAAACCAAACTTCCATTTAGTGCGACGGAAATGGGTAAAAAACAGCCAAATATCTCCTAAGTGCTATTCATTTGGCCAATTCTAAGAGACAAAATGTACCTATCGGTCAATTACAATCGTTCTAAGTTACAAATATCTCTTGAACAGACTTTAAACAATACAAGTGACTGATTTATTGGCGGAAAATGCCCTATTATTAGCCAGAACCAGACCAGGACAGCCATCAATGTTAACCCTACCCTAGAGAACCGCTGCAAAAGTCATATTTTCTTTTCATAGGAACTAAGAGATCTTCATTATACAGGACTAAATGGATATATTTCAAGTCTCTCGAAGATATATTTTTCTATCACTGACCTGATTAAATATTCTAAATATTGCATATAAGGAAAACTGATAAAGTTACTATCATGTTAAGATTTAACATTCCAGGCATCACTGTGCTTGACTTGTAACAACGAACATTTGACTGAATATCAGTATTCCAGTATGCTAGAGGCGTGTCAATACATTCGCGTTGATATTATACTGTTTGCAAGCTACAAAGGTTAATATCACCTACAATCTGATTTATACATGATAGTATAGCATTATATTCAGAAATCATCCATTGCTTTCTATTTTCAGTATTTAAATCGGGCCGGCGGTTATACATAATCATACAATACGGAGAGAAAACGAAAAAACGTGTATTTATATTTGGGGTAATTTTCCGTGTCCGTTGTCCAAAATCTCTCTCTGGCTTTAATTGCATTATTACAAAAGTGAAATAGGTATTAATGTGTAGCTATGATTCAGAGCTATAATCATGACACATGTCATGAGGCTGACATTCATATTAGCGATGTTATAAGTGAGGAGGTAGAACTTATTGAATGACCCTCGTAATTTTGTTGGAAAAAATATATGTAAATATTCTCATGATATGTAGTGGAATCAATACTGTAAAACAAGTTAATTTCGCTAGAAATTTAATTTCTCTGTGATTTTGCTAGGAGATCCAATTTGCCAAATTAAATTGCCGCCAATTATATTATTTATGATGGTTATATATAGGAAGATGATACAAATTAGTGAGATTAAGGGACCGTTCATTATTTATGGTGGAGGGCGGTTGGGTAAAATATAGGGGGGTCATGTAACTTTCATATGTTGAAATAGGGGGGGTTATGTAACTTTTTATTCTTAAACAGGGGGGGGTTGTGTACTTTTTTAAACTAAGATGGTGGTGATTAGGGTGATTTTAGAGGCTATTTTGGAGTGTAAATGCCAATTTTTTGTGCGCTTCGTGCACATTTTCTTACAACCTTTCAACTTCAAAACATGTAGGCTACTTATGATGACACTACATGTACTTTCGTACAGCAAATCTTATTTGTGCACGCCCTGCTCGGACGATCTGTTGGAAAAACACCTATATAAACGTCAATGGTTGAAAACATTAGAGCCATAAAAAACATGTTAATAGCCTAGGCCTATGTTCCAAAAACCAATTTGATTAGAAACGGTAATTTCTTGCATGCTTTTCACCTCGTCTCACTCTCAGCTCTGCACCAAAGCTCACAAGAATATTTCATACGTTTTTGTCTGGATGTTCTAACTTTTTTTCGGGTTATAAAGACTCACAAAACACCCAAAATGTATAAATATATGACAAATGTTCCGCCTCGCTACGCTCGCAATGTAGTAAGTCATTAAATTATTGGCCGTTCAGAGACACAACCAACGAATCCATGGACAAAAGAAAAATACATCCCCTAAGTATGTGACAAGTTGATTTTGATGGGGGAGGGGGTGTGTAAAAATATATTGGTTAGTAGGGGGTCATGTAATTTTCAGTTTCAGCTGTAGGGGGGTTAGGTAATTTTGACATACGAGTCTCGAATTTGTCCCAACCCGCCCTCCACCATAAATAATGAACGGTCCCTAAATTGCTGCAAAAAGTTGACTAAATGCGGATTCGCTAAATTAAGTTGCCGTGAAATTAAGTTGTAGTTTACAGTAAGCCGATGTTATTTGTAACACTGAGCCATGTTGAACTATATACATTGTATAGAACACGTTCTCAATCACAACACAAGTACCTTAATGACACAATCAAGTATAAATTTGAATAGCTTCTACATTACAATCATGCAGTAGTCAGCAGGACTTTATTACAAACTCTCATAATATCATTAACAAAATGCTGTATAATATAAACATGCATGAAAAATAGTAACCATGACACTGATTAACATAATGAATATAACAACCAAATATCTGGTTAGATGGGAAATGGGCAAACCTTTTTTTCCTGAGGTACTGGATTGGGCTGTCCTTGACCAGTACCAACGGAAAATAGCATGCTGTATGGCACCAATACTAGAAACCATGTTGTATTTGTTTTATTACACCTCACTTTGACTCTGTCTGGGGATGAGGCTGCAGGAAATAGTCACAATTATTCCCCCTCATAAATAGTATATTGTTGTATAAATTACCCAATGAACTGACCTTGATTAGTTCATGAATATTGATGAGGTTTAATGAAATAGTGAACATTCACTACATTCACTTACTCCTTTAAGGGAAATGGAAATGGTAGTGGAAACAAGCATAACGATTGAAACATACTGTGCAGGTGTAACATATACCAGTAAATGCAAAGGCAGTGAGCATTTAGGCGCTCACTATATAAAACATTGAAATTTAAAACAATGAGCAAATATGATGTCAGTTTTGATTCTATGTTAAGATTACTTCAAATGATCATAGAGTGATTTTATTAAAAATCATGTTAATTCTCATTTGCGTTACATTCCTGTGTCTATTTTTTTGATGAGCATGGGTAGTCGTTCGTTGGTGAGAGAGTGCCCCCCCCCCCCCCCATTATATCCCATAATATGATAAACTGCCTACCTACTTATTTGAAAGATAAACAACAACCGGGGAGGCATGGCCATATATTTAAAAGTCGTAATCATCCATGTGAATACAATCTCAAAAACGACCCTAAAAAGGGGGGGGGGGCGGTCTATTTTGCACCAATTTTGGAAACAGATTTTCTCAATGTTACCGTGGGCTTACCCCGTATAGTCATATATCAAATTGAAGCTTGGGTAACAGCGTTTCAAAATATGCGCCGCGTTATTTTGATCTGGTTGCTATGGTAACCAGACAAGGCCTCTGATTGGCTAAACACGGGAACAAAGATAACTAGAAAACGAAACCTCGTATCAGGTGATATTTGGAATGGATAATAAGCTTGAATAGAGGAATGAACCAATGAAGCCGGATTTTCAATTTATCTTTCCAAATTTGTATGTATGGTGAACATGCAACATTTAGTTTTCTAGATCTAGGTCCTTAGGTCGGAGTGTAGACTGACATGAACATATAAATAAATTGTGTGATTCAATCTTGCAAATAAATGTGTCTTAAAGACCTAACCATTTTGGGCTATTTTTACAATGATGATGTCCACGTACAGTACCTTTTAACATGGATTCTGGTTGAAAAATACACATTCTCTGAAATTGGCAATTTTGATTGCCACCTTAGCACTGGCGCGCATTGTGGTCGAAAAAAGCGGCATAATTCTGTTATACCCTAGGCCTAAAGAATTGTTAGATTGGCATAACATAAAAGACAATTAGGGTAGGTAGATACATGTATATAGGTAGATTTTCAATAACCTAATGTATGTTCCTCTTTTAATGTGAAGAACCAGTCTGGGTAACAGCCAACTGTGCGGTAATACTCAAAGGGTAATATTGAAATTTGATATGAATTTGCTCTATGTATCGTTTTGTTCAACAATATATCACATCGATGGAGACTTATAGGCAAAAATGAAAGCTGCTTTGATCAATTTTGTTAGTTTGTATTCTCCATAATTCTATTTTCCTCCCTCAAAATGATAAAAACTATTCAGGGTCGGCAGGGTCGGCAGTGTATTTAGAGTAGGCCGATCAAACAAGTTTTAGGCCTTATTCAAAAGTGTCCCAACATTGATTGATGGGGGGTAAACTGTCCTCTTAACAGCACTTAACAAAATAAATGTAATTTAAAGATCACGCATAGGAACGTTCACAACATTTACGAGAAGTGTGTAACATGTTCCAAGGACTGTTTTCCAAGATTGTGGATCTCTCATCATTTATGAGAGAAGTCATGGACATATTACAACAAAAGAATGAAGTAGTAATTTACTAGATTTTCTTCGAAGTAACACTCATCTTTTAAATATTAAATAACATTTTGGTGTTAATAGGTAAAGAAAAATTATCAAATCAATTATCTTACCTTACCTATTCATTTTAGTCTACATGTATTATTAGGCGACAAAACCCCCACCCTGTTCTATGTGCGAACGAACCTTTCAGGTAGAGTCTATTGGTCGGGTGGCGTTATTAATGTTGTGAACATTTGGTGAATTTTAAAAATAATCAAAATATTTCAAACAATTTGTCATAAAAACACTTGAACATTTAAAAGAGGGGTATGTCAGGCACATAAAACAGAGTTTGTACCTCGTTAATTTACAGATGCATGTCATGTATTTATTTGAACCATCATGATACATTTTCTAACCACTGAACCGTGTATATGTACCACATTTTACAGATACATTAACTATTAAGTTGGCTCCCTTATCAACACAACTATAGCAGCTAGCTAAGGGGCGGGGGGGGGGGGGCCCTCCCCCTCCTGACAGAAAAGAAAATCCTTAAAAACCCTTAAAACGCCCTTTGTGTCCCTGCCTCCAACTTAGCGGGCGCAAACGAAATTACTGTCAGTCGGATGAAAACACTGACAGTTAGGGCCTTCGCAAACGCAAAAGGGTTTGTGTGTGGGGGGATGTAACCAAAATAGTCGGCAAAGTTGTACATAATAGTCCACATATGCAGCAGTGGGCTAAATAAAGGGAAAAGTTATAGAGAAAACTTATGGATTGGCCATAATTTGTTGACTGTGCTGTTTTTGGACTGTGCGACTTTTTTTTACCCCCCCCCCCCCCCCACACACACTTACGTGAAATTCATGAGGTGACTACAACAAATTTTGGGTCAACCTTTTACGAAAATTTCAGAAATCTTCACCCCCCCCCCCCCCCCCCCCCCCTGAAAGAAATCCTAGCTACACCATTGTAGCTACACCAAGGCATCATACATGCAAACACCTTTAAAGTTCTATTAATATTATAAAGATTGAAACAACCTGCATTTTTAAGGAAACACATAACTATCGATGATCATTCAATAATAAAAGAGTATGGTATTTACATAAAGTGCTCAACAAAAGAAATTCGTACACTTTGTTTAGGTCAATTTAAGTAGCTTTTGATTGTTTTGTTACCAAAAGGGCTATATAGACGTTTGGATGCCTTTTAGGCACATTTTGATACCAAACATAACACCTAGCAAAAAATATAAACCATGATTAGCACCATTTAAAGAAAATTAGTCACTTTCAAAAGTCACATTTTCAATTACTACACGGGAGGAAAATTGGTGTGTGCGAGGTTCAACCCGTGTGTGACACTGTTATTAACCAGGACTGACCGGCAGGCAATCGATCACACTGTGCAGCCGTGTACACTGCCTTGCGCTGGGCGTACACTAAATAGTGAGCGGGACGCGAATTTATTAACCGTACTCACTCACTGTATAAATGTATTGCTGTACAATGTACATGTGCTACGCACTTTACTCCGTCAGGTATCAAATGTTGTTTACGGTAATAAAGATCGCGAGCGGGACATTTGATTCCGAACATAAAGGGCATTATGTGCTTGTTAACAATTGATGTTTTCTTCCGTGTAGCGTATTGAAAATGTGACTTTTAAAAAGTGACTAATTTTCTAAAAATGGTGCTAATTATGGTTTATCTTTATTGTTAGGTGTTATATTTGGTATCAAAATGTGCCTAAAGATTCATCCAAATGTCTATTTAGCCTGTTTGGTAAAAAAATAATCGAAAGTTACTTTAAATGACCTAAACAAAGTGTACGACTTTCTTTTGTTGAGCACTTTAGTATGAATCATTGATATGTATATGGTAACAATTCTAACACTTTCATGAACCCCATATTGTAGCACATGCCATTATTACAATACTGTATTTCAGTATTGAGCATGAATATAGAAATGTAATCATTTTACTCAAATATATATATATAATATACAAACTGCCAATTTTTACAAATATGAAATTATAAAATTTGTACAGATAGCAAACATACCCTAATTACAGATACATTCAAGATTATAAAGGAACAATTTCTTTTTAAATTGGCTTAAACTATGAATACAATAAGATATTATAATCCTAGTCATTCACACTAACTATCAGGGGTGGGGTTTGTCAACATTATTAAAAGAATGTAAAATTGACAACTTTTCAAATGTCAATAAACCCTTAGACTGATTTTTGTGATCTCTGTGAGATAGTACGAAGTATTGATCAATTCTTCCAATTTACAACACAATACTTGTTTCCAAGGTTTTTACAAATGTACAGGGTGTCCCATAAACAGGATTGGATGTCTCCTGCAAATAGCTGCATGTCCCTGTTTACCTTACAAAGATGAGATGAGTGCCCCACCCCCCCCCCCCCCCCCCCCCAAATTATGCAAGCTTCTCAGTTTTATATTAAATTCACGCCATATTCATATCCTTCAAATTCTGGTAGACCCTGCGGTGGAATGGACTTACACTTCTGATTTGTAAATTCTATACAAATGCCATCAGACCTGTGAAAATCCCCCCCCCCCCCCCCCACCAAAGTCGCTAAGATTGGAATAAGCACAAATGGTAACATTTTCCCATGATCCCTTACAAAATGGGCACATGCTTGAAAGGTTCCAAAACAAGACCAAAATTGCTACCGGGTATTCAACTGCTTTTTAGGTCATCCATAGGAGAGAGACCTTATGGCTGCATCCTTCGTCTGTCTGTGTCTATCGGTGGTGGGGGGGGGGGGGGGGTCAACAATTTGGTACACACTTTTTGTCTCTTGTCCATTTCTTTTCCATACAATGACCAATTGCAACCAAACTTGGGTCATAGATGCAAACATGGAAACTTTCATATGTTAATGAGGTCAAAGGTCACATACCAAAGTCAAAGGTAATCTGAGGTCAAGATGTAAAATTGGCTGCATATGTAAAATTAATTTACATTTAAACAGGTGAAGTACAATTACAACCAAACTCCAGGATGTTTTTTTTTTATATATCCTGGATCCTCCAGTGGTCTAACCTCTTTCTTTCTAGTTGCCTGTGGTTGAGAGCCACCTTGTTTTTAATCTACCCAAATAAACAGACGACCTATTTGGGACCGCTGTCCCTATTTTTGTTCATTGCATTGTGGTCCATGTGAATGTCAAAGGTCAATGTTTAAATTTCAACCGAAAACCTTGGGACACCAGTAATAAATCAACAAGGAAGTTGAGAAGGTTTGACAGTTCGCCAACTCTTCTCATTAAAGGACACAAAACAGGGGATAACATTGACTATGTTTTATGAACCTTACTCTGCTTGCTCATCATCTGCCATAGATGTCTGTGTACCCATCTTAGAAATTACAAGCTGAATTTCGTTTTTGCTTAGGGATTTCAATACTGTGACCGATTCATCCAATTTGACATCGACATGTTTCAAAATTGGCTTTCCGGTGGGCAATCCTAACTCTTTATGAACCTTGTAAACATCGGGATTAAAAAGATGCAAGAGGTTTAACTCTTCACCTACAGATTTCTTATTGGTATTTTGTTTCCATCCCAGGGCAGTAAATATGTTTCTAAGATGCTGGCTACACTCTTTCACTTTGATGTCATATAAAGAGACACTTGAAGGAATTTAACACATGGATCTTCTCAAATAAACAGCTGATCCCTTCAGGTCCAATTTACAAGATACAATTCTTCCAAACTGGGTAAAAATTGAAACGACATTGCCAAAACCAACTGCTCCAGTTGAACTTATTCCACAATTCTGTTTTTGAGCCTTCAGATGTTAAAGCGCCCGATTCAACTTTACCATAGCATAAGCATAACTGTGTACAAATATACTGGTATTATTCACAAGGCCAAGAGCATATGGTAACCAGTGAAACATTCCCAGATAAGACTCACTGAGACAAAGTTAAGGGTGATGTCCACCAATCCTATTTTTTTTTCAAGTTCCAAAATCTGTAAGTATGGTCATGGTACTTGGTCAACTTTGAGAATAGAAACTTGCAATGGTTCCAATCCATTTCTGCTAACATAAACATAACCTCTGAAGACGAGGTAAAATTCTGTATGTGGAATGTAGTCTTCTTTGTATGACCGTGTAATTTCTCTGTCACACAATCGAACAACACCCTGTGATACTTCGCCATGCCAAAAACTGCTCCCATCCGAGAACCTCCCCATACACGAGCACCCTTTTGCTTTTCCCGGGGTATCAGAAGATGGGGAGCAGTTAGGGGGGGGGGGGGGGGTACCGCGCCATTTTGTCCCGAAGCAATGGTCCTGACGTCATATTTTGGTCGATTTTCCGAACTTTTGTATTGGATTTACGTGCAAAATATATGCCCTTGGCATCATACTTTCCCAGGTGTGCGGGTCCACTTTAAATTTCAGATGTTCTAAAATGGATGGATTTCTAACCAATTTGATAAAGAAACACGATCCGCACACAGAATTGCAAAAAAAAAAGCTTAAAACAAGTCCACTTTTTGTGCCTTTGAACAGAGTGTTTTCTGGGAATGTAAAATTATACACAGTGCATTAACCCATGACCCCGGTCCAATTAATAAAATTAGATATTAATAAATTATTCGCCAAAGTTTTGTTAAATTAGCACGGTTGGTGTAGTGGATGAAACGTTGACATGGGGAGCGAAAGGTTGTGAGTTCGAGCCTCGTTATGATCACTTTTGTTTTATATGCGGGTCTTGCCGCTGGATTTGTTTGGCCTGCCGGCATCATCTGAATGCGTGCCCACACGGACAGCGCTGCTGGCGTTAACCATATAAATGACACCATTTTTTGTGTTCAAGAGTTTTTTACCGTTCTTTCGAAAATAAGGAGTATAATCACATTACAAACACATTTTGTGCGAGAGAAACACACAAATTTGGCAAAAATGGCACAATAAAAATCTGTTCGTTATAAATTAATGGATATGGTTAAATAATAAAACTATTACAATTATACTCGTCGGTCTCTGTGGCGTGCATACGATGGCCATGTCGTAGCCTTGGTTCCAGGCTGATCACTCTCCCCCTTTACGCTAGTACTTACAGTTGAAACTGCTGTACTTATATATTATTTCCTGCCACAGAACAATTTAGCTAACTGGATACATGTATAATGAGCAGACTGTGTCCCAGCCTACATACCTACAAATCCACTAGCCCGATCGGTGGGTGAGCAGATCAGTATAAACTTGGGTAGATCAGTGACTGGGGTAGATTAGTAATATGATGCAACAGTGGCTAGGGTCAATGGTGTGACCTTATATTTAAGGACATAAAGTAAAGTGTCATGACTGGCATACTAAAAGGTAATTAGCAAAAATAAGATGTAAATGACTAACAAGAGAGACTTGAAGCAAGTCTAGCCATGTTGTTGGCAATCGGAAATCACAGGTTCGATTCCCGTATATTCCTTGTTATCCTTTTATTTTTCTATTTTTTAAACTTGATGGTGGATTAATGTAACATCTTTGTTATGTCAGCGCTGCTGGCGTTAACCATATAAATGACACCATTTTTTGTGTTCAAGAGTTTTTTACCGTTCTTTCGAAAATAAGGAGTATAATCACATTACAAACACATTTTGTGCGAGAGAAACACACAAATTTGGCAAAAATGGCACAATAAAAATCTGTTCGTTATAAATTAATGGATATGGTTAAATAATAAAACTATTACAATTATACTCGTCGGTCTCTTGTGGCGTGCATACGATGGCCATGTCGTAGCCTTGGTTCCAGGCTGATCACTCTCCCCCTTTACGCTAGTACTACAGTTGAAACTGCTGTACTTATATATTATTTCCTGCCACAGAACAATTTAGCTAACTGGATACATGTATAATGAGCAGACTGTGTCCCAGCCTACATACCTACAAATCCACTAGCCCGATCGGTGGGTGAGCAGATCAGTATAAACTTGGGTAGATCAGTGACTGGGGTAGATTAGTAATATGATGCAACAGTGGCTAGGGTCAATGGTGTGACCTTATATTTAAGGACATAAAGTAAAGTGTCATGACTGGCATACTAAAAGGTAATTAGCAAAAATAAGATGTAAATGACTAACAAGAGAGACTTGAAGCAAGTCTAGCCATGTTGTTGGCAATCGGAAATCACAGGTTCGATTCCCGTATATTCCTTGTTATCCTTTTATTTTTCTATTTTTTAAACTTGATGGTGGATTAATGTAACATCTTTGTTATGTCAATTTTTATAAATTATAAAGGCCGCCCAATGCGGTTATAGTTTTCTTTTTATTTATTTATCTATCATAAATTTATCTCTTGATTTATTTAACTTTGTTTCTAAACAATTAAAATGTGTAAACAATTATACTATTGCTCGATAAATAAGTGATTTAACTTGAGTTCAGTTTGATTAATGATAGCAAAACTTGTAAAACCATTTTACCAGTATGCCCAACAATTTCTCCTTCGCACACTTTGTTTATACATTCAGAGATGTCACTTTTAGCTTGTTATAGCTATGCTAATAATATACAATTATAAGCAAGTTTGCGACCTTTTTGATTTAGGCTGGTAACACAATCCCATAGTGCATTTCGTTAAAACAGTGTAAATTATTTTTCAACGATACGTATCACGTGATAACCACGATCGTTTTCGCAAAATGGCGCGGTACCCCAACCCCCCTAGGGAGCAGTCTATGGGGGGGGGGGGGGGGGGGGGGGGGGGGGGGGGGGTACCGCGCCATTTTGTCCCGAAGCAATGGTTATGACGTCATATTTCTGTCAATTTTCAGAACTCTTGTATTGGATTTACGTGCAAAATATATGCCTCGGCATCATACTTTCCCAGGTGGGCAGTTCATTTTAAATTTCAGATGTTCTAAAATGGATGGTTTTCTAACCAATTCGAGAAAGAAAATCAAACTGCCAACCTCAGAATTGCTCAAAAATGCTTTAAACAAGTCCACTTTTTGTGCCTTTGAACAGAGTGTTTGTCGATGTAGAATTACACATTAACCCATGTGCATAAACCCATGACCCCGGTCCAATTAATAAAGTTAGATATTAATACATTATTCGCCAACAGTCTGTTAAATTAGCACGGTTGGTGTAGTGGACGGAACGTTGACATGACGAGCGAAAGGTTGTGAGTTCGAG
>CM069448.1:17771815-17873274 GCA_035610835.1 Ophiura sarsii | reverse complement strand
GGAATTTCGGATATAACGGATCGCCTTACCCTTGACCAAACTTTTGGGTGAGATGAATCTCTTGATAGATATTGGAATGTGTCGCAAGGTATGGTAAAGCATTTTATATCTAGAATCTGTGAGTTATTAAATCTTTGTCCTTTGAATAGAGTTAGGTCCAAGAAATTTAATTCTGTTGTTAATGGTGAAGGGAGTTTATCTGACTCATGAAATTAGCTAGCTCATCTTTATCACATAACCAAAATCGTAGATCGTCTCGGTAACAAAACCATTTGAATATTTTGTCACTAAGTTTAACAAACTTATTTTCCAGAGCATGGACCATTACATCGCATAGTTCTAGTGGGGCACATTTTTGACACATTGCTACATCGCGGGTTTGCCAGTAAAACTGATCATTAAAAGAGAAACAGTTTCTTTGCAAAATTAATTTAAGTAATGCTTCCATATGGTACATTGGTGGCAAGTGTGGGAAACATAATTTGCGATTCACATTAGATAAAACTTTGAGAACCTCTGCGAGCACTTCATCTTGCAAAACATTAGTAAATATGCCTTCGCAGTCTATAGAAACTAATAGACATTCTTTTGGCAGTTTTATTGATTCCAATTTTTCTGAGTACATCCTTAGTGTCTCTAAGATAGGTAGATTGCGTTTTATATGTAGAGGCACCAAGAAGAAATAAATGAATTCCTAAATTTTTTCACAAGGGCCATTAATATTACTAACTATAGGCCTACCCAAGATTAGAAGGTATGACCTAGGCCTATTGGCGTTTTCTTGTGAATTTCTGGCAAGAGGTAACACAAGGGGTTCTTGTTTTAGCTAGATTCGGAATAAGATATTCAAGTGTTGAGTTGATCAGTAACCAGTTTGATAGTGTCATATCATGATCAATCAAACGATATTGGCCACCATTAAGCATGTGTTTGCCCTCACGAAAACAAAATCCGTTTTATTAATAACTATACTATACCATTAAGTGTATATTATTGATGGTGTGTTTAAATGAATTGACCCAATGAGGATTTAAGCGAGCTTTACGAGCCTAATACTCGGGGGGGGGGGGGGGGGGGGTGGAAGTTTTCTAAAAAACAACAACTTTGCCCATAAGGCCTACAAAAAAGGTTTGTTTGCCCAAACACGACCGACCCATACAATCTCAAAACCCCATGTCTTTTTTTTGGTTTTTTTGGTTTTGAGATTTCATTTTTTTTAAATAATGTTTTATGTTGAAAAATATATGTATTAAATGATATTTTCATCTTAATTTGCCAAACTAATCAACTACACTGCCATGTTATTTACTTATTCCCACATATCCACCCTTTAAAACACTAAGGAGATGCAAATCCAAGATCCTACCACTATCTAGTGAAAAACAGAACATGTCAGACCATCTAGCATGGTCTGAAGGTTTTAAAGAACATTCAAGTGTATTAACATCAACTTGTAGTCTATTTCTTCTCTAAAAGTGTCCATAGCCAAAAAAAGAAAAAAGAAAAAAAAAGAAAAAGGTAATCGACCTACCGACCCACTTTTTTCAACTCTTGTTTGGGCAAACAAACCTTTTTTTATTTTTAGGCCTAAGGCTGAACATTCAGCCTTATAATTGCTAAAGCAACCAAACTCTGTTTGGTGCTAAAAAAACTTCCTCACTTTGTAAGAAATTTGTAATATAGATATTGTGCTCAAATGTGTGTAACCCCGGGTGTGTAACTAGCTTTTCTAAGTTCCTGTTTATGTACATGTATATTATACATTCTGTTTTATCCATTGTATTTTTGTTTTGACGTCATTGTTGTATCCCTGTTTAATACCCTGAGGGGGTCTAACGAGATTAATAAAAAACTAAACTTGCGCTCATTTTGACCATGGAAGTAACAGACTGTTTTGACGAAACAAAAATGAGGGTGAGCTGGCAAAGTTCGAGGGTAGGGGTGGGGGTAATTGCCACCTTCCAATTTGTTTTAAATCGCCAAATATGAAAAATACCTTAATTGTATGGTCCTGAATCTTATAGGATATTGTTAGAAACATCGTTCTCTCACTTTTACAGATTTATACCGTGTTTGAAAAAATGATTAAAAATATAAAACAGTATCCCGTCCAAGTCTAATTCCTGCAATATAATGGGGAACATGATCCCCACTTATACTCTGTTCATTTCAAAACATCTGTATCCGTTCGAACATTTCGTATGCCATTATTGAAAATCGGTGAAAACCTGATTTTCACTTTCAGCGTATTTTACTTGTTAACACTCATACCGACATTTAACATTGCCGCTTAAATCACTCAAGCATAACAAGATTCACTCTCATCATTCAGATATTTCTTCATGAAACATCACCAACACTTTGGTATATTTATTAATTATTTTAGTTGAAATTTAAAATAGGACACGGCAAATTACCGGCATATAATTATCATTTAGATTGAGCTTTGCGCCGAACATTTTTGTCAAACTTAGAATCAACCATTTTTACAAAGGAATCCAAAATATCACGTCTGATTTTTAATTTCAAAATTCCTACTAAAGCAAAGTATGCAAATGTTAGAATCGTAAGCAGTTTTACCAATAACAATGGAATTTATAGCTTAATAAATTCACGTTTTTGTCAAACTTAGAATCAACCATTTTTACAAAGGAATCCAAAATATCACGTCTGATTTTTAATTTCAAAATTCCTACTAAAGCAAAGTATGCAAATGTTAGAATCGTAAGCAGTTTTACCAATAACAATGGAATTTATAGCTTAATAAATTCACGTTTTCCGGTTAAAATCATGATTACACGGTAGTACGTGCAACGCACAATATCGTACAATTCTAGTGGCACTATTTGTAAGCGAAATTCGCTGTTTTGGAGCCAATTGTTAACCAATTTCACTACAATATACTTTACCACACTCCACGTTATTTCCTCTATATGCAAATTAGGCGATACTTTGATCAAATTTAACGGAGTGAAGGATAACAAACAAACACTCCCCACCCCCACCCCTTCCAGATTTATATAGTAAGATAATGGTCTGCAAACATGGCAAAGTTGAATGTTAAAACAACAATGGACTGACTTATTAATATTAAAAAGTAATACATAAGCATGTAATGCGCCATGTAATGCGCTATTTAGAAACAACAAAACAGACAGCACTCACAACTCGAAAAATACCTTTACCCGACTACAACACACGGCAGCTACTTCTGAAAGCTAAATATGTGCGCCGCGATTGAATGATTTTGCGCAATAGCCGTAGAGCTTACACAATTTTCATCTTATTGGGGCCGCAATGTCATTCCACCCATTCATAGAATTGAATAGCGGCCATGCGTGTTTAAACCTAAACATGCTAAATGTTCTGAGCAAATGTAGTTGTTTGCGTTTGAGTTGTAGTTGTATATTAGTCCCGGGGCTGTAGTTATAATTGTTGTATAGTTATAAATAGTTGAGTTATTTATATAGTTGAATGTATAGTTGGAGTTATATATAGTTACGACGAGTATCACGAGTATAATGGAGTTGAAATGAAGAGAGCGTTATATAAATGCCAGTCTGTAACACTTGCTAAATACATGTAACTCATCTCAAATTGTTCAAACTTGATTTATCGCATTTTGCATGCATCTGAACTCCTCATAATTTTATCATAATCTGAACTCTTCGTAGGCCTTTTAAGGCCTTTTAAGGCTTTTAAGTTCTTAAAAGAACTTCCATACAGTTATTGAGTTCAGCTGTATCACATATTTTCTCTTCATTCATTATTTTTAAGAGTCTGTTATTTGCTAATACATCCTCATCTCAATTGATTTATCGCATTTTAGATCTGAACTCTTAATTAAAGTTGTAAAGTGTATGAAAAAGGTGTGAGGGGGAGTGGGTTTTAAAACTTAACGCTTTAAAGAATGTGGTTGTGTCCCTGGGTTACTAACATTTCAAATTCGAATGGAATGTAGATTTACATTTTCCTGCCCTCAACTAATAACTCACCCAACCTCAATAACTCACCATAAAATGTAACAACAATCTTATTTACAATATTGGGGACAATACCTACAAATTGATGGCGTGTAAACATATGACTACAGACTACTATTACACGCACGTGACTTATTAGCTTCATGCATATACCAGGGACAACAGTTGCTGTCTCACTGGCTTACATAAAATCCTCATACAAACACCAAACAAACAAAGAAAGAAAGAAAGAAACAAACAAACACCAAACAAACAAACAAATAATATCAAATTAATATTGAATCAAATTCAATTGACATGCGTGTACACGTTGTCACCACTGTAAATATTTGCGGCTGTGTCTCCAAAAAGTGAATCATGCATTTTTAAAACTACATGCACCCCAACAAGTTTGTATTTATATGGCACGTTTAATATTTATTGTTGGTTAAATGATAGCGACACAAATAAAAGAACATTCTGAACTACAAATTGTATGTTGTCCTTGTGATTGTGGAAAATCTATCCATTATACTCTCTTGATATTTTACGATTTTAATCTCAAGATCTTTATATATATGTTTAATGAATTTCTATGTATAAATGTCTATTTATGCCCACCGAAATATGACGCATTACACATACGGATCACTTGATTTCAGATTCTTAGTGATTTGAACCATTTTCTGTCAAGAATATATTGAATTTTGAAATTTATACATAGAAAATCATTGAATGTGGTATTAAATTCGAATAAAATCGTAACATAATGTGGCGGGTATGGATAGATTTTCCACATTGGGCATTTGCCCTCTCTACAGGGTGAGTCAAAAAACATTGTGCACGATTTGAAACGGCCACTTGACCTTGATGCGTGTATTGAACCATGATTTTTTGTTGTCAGTGTAAAGCGGTGTTAATCTAGTTTATCCTCTCAAAAAATGAAAGTAATCGACTCAAGAATAAGCAAACTGTGGCAAGTTCTGTAAACTGACCGTGTTTTTCGCCATTCCTATGGGATTTACAGAGTTAAGACATGCATATTACTGCAGCATGATGGTATGGAGTGAGAGTGAGAAAACACCATCATCCTAAACAAAGGAGGATGTGGCATCCTAAGTGCCCTGTAACAGATGATGCTTGTATTCAGATTTGACTTTTCATTTGACAACTCGGTATCAGACGAGTAACTATATACTTATCCCAGAGTGAAAGAATGATTTTTCAGGCATATTTTTACAATTATCATGATAAATGTGAGTGATAATGACCATTTAGCAAAACCAATTTTACTGTGTGTAAATCCCATAGGAATGGCGGAAAACGCGGTCAGTTTACAAAACTTGCCACAGTTTGAGTATTCTTGAGTCGATTACTTTCATTTTTTTGGCGGATAAACTAAATTAACACCGCTTTACACTGACAACAAAAACTTCATGGTTCAATGCACGCATCAAGGTCAAATGGCCGTTTCAAATAGTGCACAATGTTTTTTGACTCACCCTGTATATCGTCATTGTTGAGTTTGTGCATGACTTCAATCTTACGCCGTTTAGGACTGATATTTCTTAACAATAGGTTGTTAATATTGATTGTGATTGTTATAATTTGATACCAATCTGGGCTGCTAAATCATTTTAGTTACCGAGATATCAATTTTTTAAATTTTAACACTATTTATAACTTAAAGGGGCACTAAGAGAGTGGAGGCTGTGCCCTCAATTATGATAAAAACTGGGATTGGTATATTTTTACAATTTTACATCAACTTACATGTATTAAAAAGGATTAAGAAAGCCCTCTTTGTACAACAAAACGACGATTAAAAAATGCTGATCTTATACAAGATCAGCATGTTTACGTCAGCGGTGTCCCCCGTAACACGCGTGATAAATAACGTGAACCATATTTACAAAAAGGGCGTTTTAAAGAAAAAGTTCAACAAATAGCGCTGGTGACATTGTTTTAATCAAGTTTTGCGGTATTGTTGTGAGTAGGAACAGCAATGGTAATTTTTAATGTTCATCTTGAATTATGAAGTAATTTTTTTTAAATTTTAAATCTTCAACGCTACTCCGTGTCCCTGTAAGTATTGCGCAAGAAGAGTTGCCAGTTTCAATACGGGACAATAGAGAAGCGCTACCTTGGGTGGGTAAGTGGTATCATGTCGGGTGGGGGTAAAACTACAAGAAATGGTTTATGAGGGTCAGTGATGAGATACAAGTAGCGTTATGTGTGATAAAGCAACATGATTTATTTACTTTAATCATGTTAATTGGCATGCCAAAAAAATTCAAGGGACCGAGGGTTAGTATAGTAGCCACGGGAAATGGTTTAGGAGGGTTATAAGTAAATAATTATGAGTCAATCTGGTTGGTATGTGTGTCTGGGGGAGGGTTGGGATTGTAGGGGGTTACATGTATAGCGGTTTCAGAGGTACCGAGCGAGGGTTAATGAAGTAATGCGGTTCGAGAGGTAGGGGTTAAAGGGGCACTAAGAGATGTGTCGGAGGCTGCGCCCTCAATTATGATAAAAACTGGGATTAGTATATATTTATTATTGTAGTACATGTATGAACTTACACCTATAAGGATTAAGAAAAATCAGCCCTCTTTGTACAAGAAAACGTCGATTCAAAAATGCTCGTACAGCCGGGACGAGCATTTTACGTCCGACAGTATCCCCCTGCAGTACGCGTGATACATAACGCGAACCATATTTGCATAGAGGGCGTTTTTCAATAAATAGCGATGATATTGTTTTAATCAAGTTTTGCTGTGTTTTTGTTAGTAGAAACAACACTAATGGCAATTTGTAATGTTCATCTTGAATGCTGAAGTAAGTTTTTAAACATTTAAAATTTTCAACACCACTTAATGTCCCTTTAATAACAAATTCGGACTAGCGGGGCTTCGGACTGACGGGTAATTCCGCAGAATAGAACATCAATTGAAAGACATAGCATAAGACACATTGTTATATACAGTTACATTACCAGATATAAAGCCTTAATTCTCCAAAACTCATCTAACTTAATCATGATGAGTGATAGGTGATCTTCATCAACTCTTATTTCTATGTAGTGCTAGTGCTTTAAATCATGTCTAAGATCCTCAATATTTATTGCATGGGCAGTAAATAGTTTACGTCATCAGGTTTCCATGAATGAGCAATCTCAAAATAATTGTGAGGGCGGGGACGAGAAACACATGTATTATTTAGCTTGGCCTTTAAACTACTAAAAGTAAAATGTTAGTCAAAAACCCATTAAGCTTTGTACTGATTCCAATACAAGGCATGCATTCATCCCTCATTTTCTTCAATGAATAGTTTGAATAAACGTATAGTGTAGCGAGCAACGAATGCAACAATGGGTAATAATCTAGAGTAAATACTATCTTCTTGTGAAAGCTTTTAATTTATTTTATCTAAAAACCGACTGTCTATCGACTACACCCCACACAAACACGGCAGCTACTTCTGTAAGCAAGATATTGCCGCCGCGATAGAATGATTTCGCGCAATAGCCATAGAGTTTGCACAATTTTCATCGTATTGGGGCGCAATTTTATTACAAGTTTTAATGGAAATTGAATAGCGGCCATGTGTGTTATATAAATATCACTACCTTGGTTATAGCATCTATAAGCGACAACAAGCTTTTAGTTGCAGCGGAAAATGCTATATCGCGGGGGATGTTTTATAAGTGGCGGGGACGCAAATCCTACTGGGCGGACTCGGTATCAAATCATATCGGGGTGGGGGGGGGGGGGGGGCGACGGCTTACCATGTGGGGGTTGCGACGTGGGGGTTATGTGGGGAAGTTGCGGGCCGAATTCATACATATTTTATTTGCGGGTTGAGGGCTTTCGGTTGGGGCTTTCTGTGGGGCCGGGGGGGGGGGGGGGGGAGCTTTCGGTTGGAAGGGCTTTCTGTTGGGGGGCTTTCTGTTGGGGGGGGGGGAGCTTTCGGTTGGAAGGGCTTTCTGTTGGGGGGGGGGGACTTTCTGTTGGGGGGCTTTCGGTTGGAAGGGCTATCTGTTGGGGGGCTTTCTGTTGGGGGGCTTTCTGTTGGAGGGGGCTTTCTGTTGGGGGCATTTTTTTTTGGGGGGGAGGGGCTTTCTGTTGTTACGGACGGTTGGGGGGGGGGGGGAATTAGTTGTCGCGCCGGTGAATTGTGTTGTCGCGTCGGGAATACTATGACATTTATTTTCAAAAGTTCCCGCGGCGGTATTGTTGGTGTGGCGGCGGAAAATTCTCTATCGCGGGGGATGTTTTAGTAGCGGGGGCGCAATTGTTCAACCGCGCCGCAAATCCTAATGGGGCGCGGGGGGTCCCGTACCGCTTTCCGTACACACCCCCCCCCCCCCCCCCCTCAAACTCCCCCCTGTTCGAGCTTTTAAATGATCTATACTTAAATCAAAAATACTGTATAATATGCTCAACTTCTTGCGTGCATGTGATAAAAAAACAAAATATTTATTGGAAATGAAGAGGTGGCTTTTCGATAAAATGTTGGTCAAAAGTATACACCAGATCGCACCAAATGAGTTCGAAAATTGAAAAAAAAATTCTACTTCTGAGGGGGGCACATCCCCCCTCAGACTCTCCCTGTTCGAGCTTTCAAATAATTTATACTTAAATCAAAAATATATCAGTATGATATGCTCAACTTCTTTCGTGCATTGATAAAAAACAAAATATTTATTGGAAATGAAGAGGTGGCTTTTCGATAAAATGTTGGTCAAAAGTATACACCAGATCGCACCAAATGAGTTCGAAAATTGAACATGATGGAACATCCCCCCTCAGACACCCCCCTGTCCGAGCATAGCTCGGAGGGCGGTGCTGCGCAACGCTTGGATGGTACCGGCAAAATTTCATTTTTTTGGGCCCCCCCCCCCCTAAAATTTTCCTGGATCCGCCACTCGAGATAACGCCGGATTTGACCTATCTTATAAAGAGCATGAGAAGCCGCACGACAAATGTTGTTGACATGAACATCCATCATAAGATCGTTTTGAAGGATAATGCCAAGGTTGCGGGCACTGGAAGCTGGCTCAATGTGAGAATCATTGATTTTTACTGATGAAATCATAGAATTTTTCCTAAAGCGGGATGTAATATGGAGAACTTCAGTCTTGTCGTTGTCTTGTCATAACGAGTGTTCACACTTTTGGACCCCCCTCTCTTTAGGGGTTTTCAAAACTTTTTGACCCCCCCCCCCCCCCCCCCCTTTGCAGAGTATCAACACTTTTTGTACCCCCTATAATTATCCACCCCCACCAAAGTATTTATGAACGCTCCCCAACGGGTTACAAAGAGTTCTTATTTGTTTTATCTGGTGTTCATTGATAATAAAAATATCACAGACTGATCAATTATTTTCAATGTCTGCCTACACATGAAAGAAACGTGGATTTAAGTTTAGTTTAAATCTATTGATTTGGCCAACAGTGGCGTAGCTAGGTTATTCGTATTGGGGGAGGCGAGAAATGAGAATAAACCGAAAGACGCGTTATTCATGGCTCCGTGTCTCTTGGTACAGAAAACCTAATTGGTATAATTTTCAAACGGGTCCAGCCAAACACATTTTTCATACGTTCATATTGATTGGACGAGAAGTGTCGATGGCTTTGATTGGACGAGAGATGTGTTGAGTTGTTTACGTGATCATGGTGATGCAGTTGTCTTCGGAAGAATTTATTATCTCCAATGATAGCGTCTCATTTTGGTGGCTCACAGCATTAAAGGTATCATCCCATATTTCATCAACATTCTATGTAGTGGTGTAGTAATGGCAGCCTTAAATTGAATACAACGAAATCTGAGGTTTTGTCGACTCGAACTTACGGTAAATTTGTATCGACAATCGAAGCACAAATTGTGTATTTGTTTCACTAATTTCAAGGAAACTGTAGAAATTGCTGAGTTTAATGTATTCATTGTCTTATTGACATTCAAGCAGGAGCTACACAGCCGAAGCCGCAAGCCCTGCTCGTGAGTTGCTCGTGAGTTTCGCAAATCAGGCAAAGCTTGAAAGTTTTTGTGATCAGAAAATCACCCCTACAGGTAACCTATTTGCGGACGTCACGGAAATCGGCACTTTCTGCTCGTGAGTAACTTATTCCGCTCGTGAGTAAACATTTTTCTCGTCACAGGAAAAATGACTGCTCACAAGAAAAACTATCATGGCAACTAATTAAAAGAACTTCGCCAGATCGTTGTAAGTGAAGAAATTCTGAATTTAAACAGTTTCAAAATAACACCAAAATATATCAAAAATAAACAAGACTCATGATCAGAACAACTTTCTCCCTGTTTAGAAGTAATAACTTTGCTATAAATGTCCTAAAAGTACCTAAAATCCGGGAGTTTAGTAAGGCGAATTTGACGCTTTCAATCCTAGTACAGCAATATATTGGCAATGTAATTTACAAGTAAAGTTTAAATTATATCGCAAGGATTAAACACATAAATCACGAAATCTGGACCTAAAATTATGACAATTGATGAGCTAACTCAAAATAATTCAAGTAAGCTTATATGATTCAATTATGTACAAAAACATCTGTGCATAACTTCTGAAACATTTGAATTCCAAACATCATTAATGTAAAGACAATGTTTGGTAATTTCACAATATAAATAATCATTGTTAAATTCATTCACCGGTGCTCAAGTTATCAGTCGAATGCACTCTCCCTAACGGAGGCGGCTTTGAAATCCCAGGAGAGGAAGAAATCGAAAATCCCGTTCGCGGAGATCTTCGAAGCTTTTCCACTTCAGGGGCTTCAGGTGTGGCGCCTCTGGTAGCCAAACCCTCTCCCACGGCGGGTCCTTCCTCCGGGAAGTGACGCCATGGTGGTGGAACACGAGGCTTCGAGACCGTCGTCTAAGGGCAATGAACGCCCGAAGACTAGCGGTAAGAAGTCGTCTTCCGTAGGGTACGGCGACCGTCCACCCACTCCTACGGTACCACGGGGCTCTTAGCCCCACCGGAGTCAGTGACGTCACCAGTGTTTTCATATACACCGGTGTGCGGGCGCTTGAAACAATTCGCCTCGGAATGGCTCGCCATTTCGCCGGGCAATTGGCTGCTGGAGCCAGTTACTCATCAGGGGTACTTAATTTCGCCTTCAGACCAGAAATGGTGGCGGTTTCAAGTACAAGGTTGGGCTTACATGTTACATGCCTACCCTTCAGCCTCTCCACGTCACCCGGTGGGAGCATACTTGAGACACAGAGGCGTCATTTTGGACGATTGGCTCTTGGCTGGTATACACGGATACTCGTGAAGAGACTGCGCACCACATACAGCTAATCATTTCGCAATTCCTAACCGAGAGATTCTGAACTCCAGGCAGCTCCTATCAGGAACTATAAGCCCGCAATTGTGTCAGTCCATGAAGGTTTTGAAGACGGATCCTCTGTCAATGATGGCAGAGAGATCAGTCTTCTATTGAAGGAAATGTTCAACGAGAAGCCTCCAACTAGGAAGTTCGTACCTGCCTGGGAGCTTAATACTGTTCTCGACTATCTCAAGGGTCCGCCATTCGAGCCTATGGCGAAGGCGACCCTCAAGAATATCACTCTGAAAACAGTAATTCTCGTAGCCCTTGCCTCTGCGCAAAGGTGTTCTGAACTCCACACATTGTCTTTTTCGTTTACCTTTACCTACCCTTTTTGAATTTGGACTCGTCTGTACACGATGGCAGGTTATGGTGCCCCGTTCGCTGTCTGATAGGATGTCCGAAGTAAGTGGTAAAAACATTGATCAGCTCTTTAACACATTCTGAGCCACACAGGCCAGCGGCGATAAGTACTATTGCATGCTGGATAGTTCAGGTAGTTAGAGACTCAATGCAATTATTAATGACGATCGTACCTCCACGCACTCGACACATAATATTGCAACTTCATGGGCATACCACCAGGGGGTTGTCCGTGAAGGAGATCTGTGAGGCCGTTTCTTGGAATTCCTTGACGACATTTTCCGCCGCCTATTACATGGCTTTTGGCGGGAACTCGCTCAGGGGACAGTTCGCCCGCACGGTCTTAGCCAGACCGTTGGGCAAACAACCAAGAAACTAGGTGAGTTGGTTTATCAGTTATTTATTTGGGGTTGAGCTAAGACTCCCCTGTCGAACTGCTTTCCGGTTCGATGTTTTGATCTGACTCATTTGCATCTTTCCCGGAGATGCGGGCATTCCAAACTGAAGTATTTCTAATATTTCAAACTAGAAACACGGGTCGCACCGACGTGACGTCACCCCATGTCACGCGCCAGCCCGTCACCTAAATTTCGCTTGGACACCTCGGAAGACGTGTTTTTGGCGGAGCTCCCGTATAACTGGATTTTAGGATCTTGAGTTGAGAATTTGTCACGTGGCGTGCCTAATTCGTGTGGGTGATAAGTTTCCTGGATTTTATACGCTTAAAATCGGCTCGTTTTAGTTTCATTTCGGACCTTTTAAGTACCAAAATTCATTTAAAAACTGAACGTAAAATTCTAATTTTCCGAGGAGTCCGCCATTTTTCTTGTGACGTATACAATATGGCGGCTCTTTGTTTTTAGTAATAATATTTTTCCGCAAGTCCGGATACGCTTTGGATCTTTATTGAACTCGTACTGGATCGCTGGGATTATTATTTGTGATGGACGATATCGTTTATGGATCTTGGTGATGTATCTTTATATAAATCGATGTAGTCTGTGTAATGTAGTTATTAACGTGTATACCTATTTTATGTATCCTTACAGCTTTACGTAAGCCCTCTGTGACATATAATAGTTGAGTCACGGATAATCCCCCCAGTGGTAGATAATTCCGTGTTATATAATACGCGTTTGACTGAATTTATATCTTTATTCACTACATCAATAGATTGATTATAATTCGTCTTACTACATTACTGAATCAGCCCAGCAGCTTGTACTTTTCGCCGCTTAGCGCTTGGTTTATTACCTATCTACGTTCTACTTATACAGCGTTCTGTGTTTACATAATCTGATCATGTCGCACCAATGTACCGAGTGCCCTGTTCTTATCCCCGATTGGGATTTACATGTATTATGTCTTGCCCACCGATCGTGCTCTCGAGCAGATCAGTGTGCATCCTTTTGTAAGGGTCTTACTGCTGGGCACTTTGATGCCTTGGAGAAGGGTTTTGCAAAGGGGTTGCGCACTCGCAGTATCAGTGTTGTTAATGTTGTAGGTAGAAAGTCCGTTGGTACGCCCGACGGCCTCCTTCTCACGGGGGAGGGAAGCTCTGTAACCGGAGCTTCCGTGGCTGTTTCAGCTAACGATCAGGCTCGGTCTGATCGGCATGTAGAAACGGTCGGCGTGAGTGGTGGAAAGACGGGACTGGTCCCCGTTAAGTACGCTACTCCGTCAGGCGAGCTAGGCGAAAGCTCGGGGGTTATGTCGACCCCTGAGTTAGTACCTTTCACGCCGGGTGCCAGTAGCAGAGTTAGGTGCGGTATTACAGTTTTTTTTAAGGGCCTTGGCTATTAGGAGCTATTTATGTGTATATTATATATTCTAACAGTAGCCCTTTTTTGCTAAATGTAACGAGATTTTTGTTACTATTATACATGTATATGTATAGGGATCGTATATTAGCTATCGCTATCAGCTAAAGGGGTACCCCTAACAAAAGTAATGTTTAGCTTATATTAGCTACCCCTATCTGCTAATGGGCTATCTTTATTTTATATTTTTTTTCCTGGAAAACGTAGCTATTGAGCTATCAGCTATCACAACCCGTTAGCCTATATTAGCTACCCCTATCTGCTAATGGGCTATCTTGATTTTATATTTTTCCCTCGAAATCGTAGCTATTGAGCTATCAGCTATCACAACGCGTTAGCTTATATTAGATACCCCTATCTGCTAATGGGCTATCTTGATTTTATATTTTTTTCCCTGGAAAACGTAGCTATTGAGCTATCAGCTATCACAACCCGTTAGCTTATATTAGCTACCCCTATCTGCTAATGGGCTATCTTGATTTTATTTTATTTTTTCCCTGGAAATCGTAGCTATTGAGCTATCAGCTATCACAACCCGTTAGCTTATATTAGCTACCCCTCTCTGCTAATGGGCTATCTTGATTTTATATTTTTTCCCTGGAAATCGTAGCTATTGAGCTATCAGCTATCACAACGCGTTAGCTTATATTAGCTACCCCTATCTGCTAATGGGCTATCTTGATTTTATATTTTTTTCCCCTGGAAAACGTAGCTATTGAGCTATCAGCTATCACAACCCGTTAGCTTATATTAGCTACCCCTATCTGCTAATGGGCTATCTTGATTCTATATATTTTTCCCCTGGAAATCGTAGCTATTAAGCTATCAGCTATCACAACCCGTTAGCTTATATTAGCTACCCCTATCTGCTAATGGGCTATCTTGATTTTATATTTTTTTCCCTGGAAATCGTAGCTATTGAGCTATCAGCTATCACAACCCGTTAGCTTATATTAGCTACCCCTATCTGCTAATGGGCTATTATCTTGATTTTATATTTTTTTTTCCCTGGAAATCGTAGCTATTGAGCTATCAGCTATCACAACGCGTTAGCTTATATTCGCTACCCCTATCAGCTAATGGGCTATCTTGATTTTATATTTTTTTCCCCCTGGAAATCGTAGCTATTGAGCTATCAGCTATCACAACGCGTTAGCTTATATTAGCTACCCCTATCTGCTAATGGGCTATCTTGATTTTATATTTTTTCCCCCTGGAAAACGTAGCTATTGAGCTATCAGCTATCACAACGCGTTAGCTTATATTAGCTACCCCTATCTGCTAATGGGCTATCTTGATTTTATTTTATTTTTTCCCTGGAAAACGTAGCTATTGAGCTATCAGCTATCACAACCCGTTAGCTTATATTAGCTACCCCTATCTGCTAATGGGCTATCTTGATTTTATATTTTTTCCCCCTGGAAATCGTAGCTATTGAGCTATCAGCTATCACAACGCGTTAGCTTATATTAGCTACCCCTATCTGCTAATGGGCTATCTTGATTTTATATTTTTTTCCCCTGGAAATCGTAGCTATTGAGCTATCAGCTATCACAACGCGTTAGCTTATATTAGCTACCCCTATCTGCTAATGGGCTATCTTGATTTTATTTTATTTTTTCCCTGGAAAACGTAGCTATTGAGCTATCAGCTATCACAACCCGTTAGCTTATATTAGCTACCCCTATCTGCTAATGGGCTATCTTGATTTTATATTTTTTCCCCCTGGAAAACGTAGCTATTGAGCTATCAGCTATCACAACCCGTTAGCTTGTATTAGCTACCCCTATCTGCTAATGGGCTATCTTTATTTTATATTTTTTCCCCCTGGAAAACGTAGCTATTGAGCTATCAGCTATCACAACCCGTTAGCTTATATTAGCTACCCCTATCTGCTAATGGGCTATCTTGATTTTATATTTTTCCCTCGAAATCGTAGCTATTGAGCTATCAGCTATCACAACGCGTTAGCTTATATTAGATACCCCTATCTGCTAATGGGCTATCTTGATTTTATATTTTTTTCCCTGGAAAACGTAGCTATTGAGCTATCAGCTATCACAACCCGTTAGCTTATATTAGCTACCCCTATCTGCTAATGGGCTATCTTGATTTTATTTTATTTTTTCCCCTGGAAAACGTAGCTATTGAGCTATCAGCTATCACAACCCGTTAGCTTATATTAGCTACCCCTATCTGCTAATGGGCTATCTTGATTTTATTTTATTTTTTCCCTGGAAATCGTAGCTATTGAGCTATCAGCTATCACAACCCGTTAGCTTATATTAGCTACCCCTATCTGCTAATGGGCTATCTTGATTTTATTTTATTTTTTCCCCTGGAAAACGTAGCTATTGAGCTATCAGCTATCACAACCCGTTAGCTTATATTAGCTACCCCTATCTGCTAATGGGCTATCTTGATTTTATTTTATTTTTTCCCTGGAAATCGTAGCTATTGAGCTATCAGCTATCACAACCCGTTAGCTTATATTAGCTACCCCTCTCTGCTAATGGGCTATCTTGATTTTATATTTTTTCCCTGGAAATCGTAGCTATTGAGCTATCAGCTATCACAACGCGTTAGCTTATATTAGCTACCCCTATCTGCTAATGGGCTATCTTGATTTTATTTTATTTTTTCCCCTGGAAAACGTAGCTATTGAGCTATCAGCTATCACAACCCGTTAGCTTATATTAGCTACCCCTATCTGCTAATGGGCTATCTTGATTTTATTTTATTTTTTCCCTGGAAATCGTAGCTATTGAGCTATCAGCTATCACAACCCGTTAGCTTATATTAGCTACCCCTCTCTGCTAATGGGCTATCTTGATTTTATATTTTTTCCCTGGAAATCGTAGCTATTGAGCTATCAGCTATCACAACGCGTTAGCTTATATTAGCTACCCCTATCTGCTAATGGGCTATCTTGATTTTATATTTTTTTCCCCTGGAAAACGTAGCTATTGAGCTATCAGCTATCACAACCCGTTAGCTTATATTAGCTACCCCTATCTGCTAATGGGCTATCTTGATTCTATATATTTTCCCCCTGGAAATCGTAGCTATTAAGCTATCAGCTATCACAACCCGTTAGCTTATATTAGCTACCCCTATCTGCTAATGGGCTATCTTGATTTTATATTTTTTTCCCTGGAAATCGTAGCTATTGAGCTATCAGCTATCACAACCCGTTAGCTTATATTAGCTACCCCTATCTGCTAATGGGCTATTATCTTGATTTTATATTTTTTTCCCCTGGAAATCGTAGCTATTGAGCTATCAGCTATCACAACGCGTTTGCTTATATTCGCTACCCCTATCTGCTAATGGGCTATCTTGATTTTATATTTTTTCCCCCTGGAAATCGTAGCTATTGAGCTATCAGCTATCACAACGCGTTAGCTTATATTAGCTACCCCTATCTGCTAATGGGCTATCTTGATTTTATATTTTTCCCCCCTGGAAAACGTAGCTATTGAGCTATCAGCTATCACAACGCGTTAGCTTATATTAGCTACCCCTATCTGCTAATGGGCTATCTTGATTTTATTTTATTTTTTCCCTGGAAAACGTAGCTATTGAGCTATCAGCTATCACAACCCGTTAGCTTATATTAGCTACCCCTATCTGCTAATGGGCTATCTTGATTTTATATTTTTTCCCCCTGGAAATCGTAGCTATTGAGCTATCAGCTATCACAACGCGTTAGCTTATATTAGCTACCCCTATCTGCTAATGGGCTATCTTGATTTTATATTTTTTTCCCCTGGAAATCGTAGCTATTGAGCTATCAGCTATCACAACGCGTTAGCTTATATTAGCTACCCCTATCTGCTAATGGGCTATCTTGATTTTATTTTATTTTTTCCCTGGAAAACGTAGCTATTGAGCTATCAGCTATCACAACCCGTTAGCTTATATTAGCTACCCCTATCTGCTAATGGGCTATCTTGATTTTATATTTTTTCCCCCTGGAAAACGTAGCTATTGTATTGAGCTATCAGCTATCACAACCCGTTAGCTTATATTAGCTACCCCTATCTGCTAATGGGCTATCTTTATTTTATATTTTTTCCCCCTGGAAAACGTAGCTATTGAGCTATCAGCTATCACAACCCGTTAGCTTATATTAGCTACCCCTATCTGCTAATGGGCTATCTTGATTTTATATTTTTCCCTCGAAATCGTAGCTATTGAGCTATCAGCTATCACAACGCGTTAGCTTATATTAGATACCCCTATCTGCTAATGGGCTATCTTGATTTTATATTTTTTTCCCTGGAAAACGTAGCTATTGAGCTATAAGCTATCACAACCCGTTAGCTTATATTAGCTACCCCTATCTGCTAATGGGCTATCTTGATTTTATTTTATTTTTTCCCCTGGAAATCGTAGCTATTGAGCTATCAGCTATCACAACCCGTTAGCTTATATTAGCTACCCCTATCTGCTAATGGGCTATCTTGATTTTATTTTATTTTTTCCCTGGAAATCGTAGCTATTGAGCTATCAGCTATCACAACCCGTTAGCTTATATTAGCTACCCCTCTCTGCTAATGGGCTATCTTGATTTTATATTTTTTCCCTGGAAATCGTAGCTATTGAGCTATCAGCTATCACAACGCGTTAGCTTATATTAGCTACCCCTATCTGCTAATGGGCTATCTTGATTTTATATTTTTTCCCCCTGGAAAACGTAGCTATCGAGCTATCAGCTATCACAACCCGTTAGCTTATATTAGCTACCCCTATCTGCTAATGGGCTATCTTGATTCTATATATTTTTCCCCTGGAAATCGTAGCTATTGAGCTATCAACTATCACAACGCGTTAGCTTATATTAGCTACCCCTATCTGCTAATGGGCTATCTTGATTTTATATTTTTTCCCCCTGGAAATCGTAGCTATTGAGCTATCAGCTATCACAACGCGTTAGCTTATATTAGCTACCCCTTTCTGCTAATGGGCTATCTTGATTTTATATTTTTTTCCCCTGGAAAACGTAGCTATTGAGCTATCAGCTATCACAACGCGTTAGCTTATATTAGCTACCCCTATCTGCTAATGGGCTATCTTGATTTTATTTTATTTTTTCCCTGGAAAACGTAGCTATTGAGCTATCAGCTATCACAACCCGTTAGCTTATATTAGCTACCCCTATCTGCTAATGGGCTATCTTGATTTTATATTTTTTCCCCTGGAAATCGTAGCTATTGAGCTATCAGCTATCACAACGCGTTAGCTTATATTAGCTACCCCTATCTGCTAATGGGCTATCTTGATTTTATATTTTTTTCCCCTGGAAATCGTAGCTATTGAGCTATCAGCTATCACAACGCGTTAGCTTATATTAGCTACCCCTATCTGCTAATGGGCTATCTTGATTTTATTTTATTTTTTCCCTGGAAAACGTAGCTATTGAGCTATCAGCTATCACAACCCGTTAGCTTATATTAGCTACCCCTATCTGCTAATGGGATATCTTTATTTTATATTTTTTTCACTCGAAAACGTAGCTATTGAGCTATCAGCTATCACTATATTAGCTACCCCTATCTGCTAATGGGCTAGGCCTATCTTTATTATATATTTTTTCCCTCATTGAAAACTTAGCTATTGCGGCTATCAGCTATCACAACCCCTTAGCTTATATCAGCTACACCTATCTGCTAATGGGCTATCTTTATTTTATATTTTTTCCTCATTGAAAACTGTTACGAAAGGTTTCCGAAAAATCTGTTGTTCGATAATAATTATGGTAAATTATGGCCGCGTAGAAAGTGTTATCATGCATATTAAGAATTTTAACTTTTATTGGCTTTCTACACCTACACGTTTTAAAGAACGACCAATCGTGTGTTCCGGGATCGATTTGATGTTTTAACGCTTAATAAGGGTTTAAATTTCTATGGCTTCTAACACCAAGTTAAAAACACCAACAATGTGATGTTTAAACTCTTAACATGCTTTTAATACCGGTTTAAACGTCATTGGCTTCCTACACCAAAGTTATATCAAATGTAACCACCTTAACACTTTCCACGCGACAGGCAGCTGCAGACGACATTCCAAAATTTCACAAAATGTTTCAAAAAGGTCAAAATTGTTGTATTTCATTACCATATTTGGAATCACCGTGAGAAATGCATTGAAATAAGTACAAACATGCCTTGTGTTTGGTCAGTAATCTTTGAGATAGACTTTGAAAATTATGAAAGGTTTCTGAAAAATCTCTTTTGTGTATGGTAAAAATAATAGCCGCGTGGAAAGCGTTAAAAGGTGTTTACATTTTTACATTTTATTGGCTTTTTTAAGAACGACCCTTGATGTGTTTGGGAAACGATCAAGTTAATGTTTTATCTTATAATATATTGTTGTAATAGCTAATATCAGCTATAGCTAGGTTTATAATAAAGTAAAAATATAACTACCATTAGCGCATAACCCGATATTAGCTATCAATAGCTGACATTAGCTACCAATAGCTTATATAAGCTACCAATAGCGTATTATTAGATTGTTGTAATAGCTAATAGCTGGTATATCTATGTCTAGAATAAAGAAGAAATCGAACTACCATATTAGCGAATATTAGCTATATTAGCTAGCGCTCTATTAAGCCGATATCAGCTTATGTTAGATAGCAATAGCTTATATGATTGTTATAATAGAAGGTTGTAATAGCTAATATCAGCTATAGCTAGATTTAGAATAAAGTAAGAATCTATGTACCATTATCCTATTAGCCAATAGTAGGTATCGATATAGCTTATATTGGCTACCAATAGCTTGTATTAGCTACCCGTAGCTTATAATAGATTGTTGTAATAGCTTATATCAGCTATAGCTAGGTTTATAATAAAATAAAAATCTAACTATTAGCGCATAACCAGATATTAGCTATCAATAGCTGATATTAGCTACCAATAGCTGATATTAGCTACCAATAGCTTATATTAGCTTCCAATAGCGTATATTAGATTGTTGTAATAGCTAATAGCTGGTATATCTATGTTTACAATAAAGAAGAAATCGAACTATCATATCGCATTAGCGGGTAGTAGCTTATATTAGCTAGCGCTCTAGTTAGCCGATATCAGCTTATATTAGATAGCAATAGCTTATATGATTGTTATAATAGAAGGTTGTAATAGCTTATATCAGCTATAGCTAGATTTAGAATAAAGTAAGAATCTATGTACCATTATCCTATTAGCCAATATTAAGTATCGATAGCTTATATTGGCTACCAATAGCTTATATTGGCTACCAATAGCTTATATTAGCTACCCGTAGCTTATAATAGATTGTTGTAATAGCTTATATCAGCTATAGCTAGGTTTATAATAAAATAAAATCTAACTATTAGCGCATAACCCGATATTAGCTATCAATAGCTGATATTAGCTACCAATAGCTTATATTAGCTTCCAATAGCGTATATTAGATTGTTGTAATAGCTAATAGCTGGTATATCTATGTTTACAATAAAGAAGAAATCGAACTTTCATATCGCATTAGCGGGTAGTAGCTTATATTAGCTAGCGCTCTAGTTAGCCGATATCAGCTTATATTAGATAGCAATAGCTTATATGATTGTTATAATAGAAGGTTGTAATAGCTAATATCAGCTATAGCTAGATTTAGAATAAAGTAAGAATCTATGTACCATTATCCTATTAGCCAATATTAGGTATCGATAGCTTATATTGGCTACCAATAGCTTATATTGGCTACCAATAGCTTATATTAGCTACCCGTAGCTTATAATAGATTGTTGTAATAGCTTATATCAGCTATAGCTAGGTTTATAATAAAATAAAAATCTAACTATTAGCGCATAACCAGATATTAGCTATCAATAGCTGATATTAGCTACCAATAGCTTATATTAGCTTCCAATAGCGTATATTAGATTGTTGTAATAGCTAATAGCTGGTATATCTATGTTTACAATAAAGAAGAAATCGAACTTTCATATCGCATTAGCGGGTAGTAGCTTATATTAGCTAGCGCTCTAGTTAGCCGATATCAGCTTATATTAGATAGCAATAGCTTATATGATTGTTATAATAGAAGGTTGTAATAGCTAATATCAGCTATAGCTAGATTTAGAATAAAGTAAGAATCTATGTACCATTATCCTATTAGCCAATATTAGGTATCGATAGCTTATATTGGCTACCAATAGCTTATATTGGCTACCAATAGCTTATATTAGCTACCCGTAGCTTATAATAGATTGTTGTAATAGCTTATATCAGCTATAGCTAGGTTTATAATAAAATAAAATCTAACTATTAGCGCATAACCCGATATTAGCTATCAATAGCTGATATTAGCTACCAATAGCTTATATTAGCTTCCAATAGCGTATATTAGATTGTTCTAATAGCTAATAGCTGGTATATCTATGTTTACAATAAAGAAGAAATCGAACTATCATATCGCATTAGCGGGTAGTAGCTTATATTAGCTAGCGCTCTAGTTAGCCGATATCAGCTTATATTAGAAGGCAATAGCTTATATGATTGTGATAATAGAATGTTGTAATAGCTAGTATCAGCTATAGGTAGGTTTGTAGCTGATATTAGCTAATACAATAAGCACATTGTAATAGCTAATATCTTATAGCTATAGCTAATATATAATAGCTGATATTAGATGTATTTGAGTACTATACTAATATACCATATTAGCTAGCTATAGCTGATAATAGCTACGGCATTAACGGGTTAATTGTAGTAGCTTATATCTTATTACCTATAGCTAATATCTAATATCCCCGTTTATTACCTAATATCATCCAATATCAGCTACAAGTACCATTAGCTAGTATCCGCAATAGCTGAGGCTATTGGTGGCTATTAGGTTTCTAATGCAGCTAAATGTAATATCGCACCTTAATGCAGTAGCAGCGGTCCGAGAGAATCGGTGCCCGCAGCTACGGCGCTTTCTGCCAGTGAGAGTGTGGGGTTCGCCCCCGCACTAGTAACTGGCTCGCTTATATGGTAACCAATGGAAAATTCGCAGATAAGACTCACTGAGACAAACTGAAGGGTGATGTCCACCAATCCTATTTCCTTCAAGAACCAAAACATGTAAATCATGGGACTTCGTCAACTTTGAAAATAGAAACTCGCAATGGTTCCAATACATTTCTGCAAAACGTAAAGATAAGTTCTGAAGACGGGGTAAAAATCTGTGAATGTGGAATGCAGCCTCTCCAATGTACACACCAGCAAATTTAATCATAAATAATGATTGTGTTTGTGTGTCATGAGTATTAATAACTCTCAGGAATCGTGAACTATTTGTGGGAGTCAATATTTCACGAATTTCTACACCATCTGTAATTTTCTTGAATGATTCATCATTAGGTTTACTCCATTGGAATTGTATGCATAAAATATACAGCTGATGAACTCTTGATAACACCTTTGCAAAACCCACAATAGGTGATGGTGAAGACACACTGGTGATACCTTCTAGTAATGAGGTTATATCTTCAGGTGCAAAAGTAGATATCTTAAGAATAAATTTAGCTGATAAGCGTCCAATGCTTTCACCTAGGGCTCGGATATCAATATTAGGATCATAGTCATCAGGGATCCACAATGTGTACATGGTGAATCTCGGAAGGTCAATGTGAAGTAATTTGAATTGCCCACTTGAAATATCACTGATTATAACGGAAGTCATCCGGAATGTCTGGAATAATGAAGACCATCTGATATCAAACTTCAGATTCAGTTTATGTAAAGCTCTACCTCCCGCTCTACCTGTGCGTAACGCTCTATCTAGGAGATTTAAGAGACAGTTAACAATGTTGCTTGTTCTTTTACAATCTGTCTCATATTTCTCTTCATCATCATCCTCAGCTTCCTCGTATCTGACAATTACTTCCACATCAAACATTAATGTCCTTTCCACAGAAGTTATCTCTAACATTACAGAAATGGGCATTTTCCATGTGGTTGCCTTTAAAGAGGTTGTGAAATAGTCAAAGAATAAATAGGTTTCTTCGGTAAAGTTATCGCTGATGTCTATTTTTATAGTTGTAGTAGTTGACTTTAGCCATGGAATAAGATGGCTTACAGATGAATGTGACTGACTTTCATACAGAAGTCTTATCCCAAGTCTCCACCAGCGATCTGCTAGACTCAGCATTACTTCATCACATACACCTTCATATCGAATTGATGCCACATGGGCCAATATCATATCAGCAGCATTAACACTCAATCCACAGGAAAACACCAGTAAATATTCAAAATCATGCACATTCTGGTGATTCAGACGACGCAGATAGGACAAAAACTGATCTGAAGAGACCGGGATCAAAGAAACCCAATATGATGCCGCACAATATTCCTGAAAGGTTTTGTGCAAGAATGTGAAATGTTTAACCATTCGCAGTTTTGATCGCTTTCTTTCTTGTGTAACAATACCTATTAAACATGCCTTTTCTAAAACATCCTGTACCTGATATTCATTGGAGGTGAAAAATAACCTGTCCTCAAACAGACATTTCAACGCAATCTTTCCTAGTTGAACCAGTATGTTGGCTTCCAGCTCTTCACTTTCAGTCTCTGTGGTGTTCTTTTCAAGCCATCTTTGGGTAAAGTAATGGGTGAATTCTTAGTAAAGTTCTGTCATGTGTGTTGGCAATTTCTGCACTCCCTTCCAGAGAAGACAAATCATAGTCAATATGACTGGAATGTGGACCATAGAGGAAAGTGAAGCAGACTCATAAATTGTGTTGTACAATGTTTTAGCCACTATTTTCTTTCTTTTCTTGTCTTCAGTTGCATCATCAGAGTGTTTCTCCTGGCCCATAGTTTCATCTTCATCAGAGTACTCACTATCACTATCACTTTCTAAGAAAGAATAGAAATCAAGTATTCTACCTGTGACCTGGAAAAACTTCTTAATATAGGTAACTATGCCAGAATCGTCAAACCCCATAATTTCTACTCTTGTATATTCACCAAATTCTCCTACCCTATTTGGCCTAGTTGTTACAACTACATGGCTTTTACGCAACAGTTTGTAACTAACAATTGTATCTGCTATGGTGTTCCTAAGCTGAGTTAGGACTAAATCACCATGATATTCATCCGCACCATCGAATACAATGGCAATTTTGTCTGCATTTATTCTGATGTATTCACATAAACGTTGCTTGGACAATTGAGTGTCATATGGGAGCAGTTGGTCAAATATTGCATCTTCCAAGGTCATTTCTTTGTTAATGTCTCTGAGGTACAGGACAAAAAGCAGTTGAAACTTACCCAGGCCTTCAGAGGATTGTGTTCTACAGCTTTGTGCCCACTCATATGCAATCTTTTCTGCCAAAGTGGTCTTTCCACTCCCAGGACCCCCCTTGACCAGTACTCTAACAACAGGTTGATTGGCTTGTTTCTTATTGGTCAGAGAGAATAAATCTGTGTATGACTTGAGTTTTACCCTTTTTATTTGGTCTGGTTCGGATGTTTCTTCAAGAAGCTCAAGATTCACAAATATGTCTTCAATGTCCACTCTGCTTTCATTGTCATATGGGAACAGAGATACCTTTCCTTTGTTATGTTCATACTCCATACACAATTCTTCTCTACATTGGTCAAAATCAAATGCCGCCACGGAGCTATCACCAGGATCTGTGGAATCAACAGCAAAATATTTTAGGTCAATGGTATGTAATCGATTAAACCTATTTTATTTTTTAAACATATTTTGTTAGAATATAGTGTTCTTTAAAAGCACATGAAATGGGAAATACCATTAAAAAAAATCTAGTAAAATGGCTTTAACAAAATTTGTGTTGGTGGCATAAAAAGGAATTATATATTTGTATTTTCATGTATTTAAGCTTTACAGTAAAAGATGACAAACACCTATTGAACTGTTCATTGGAAAAATACATAAGTTAAACCCTATACCCAGGAGCTAGGGAATCCATTTTCTTTGTCTTATCCCGCTAAGACCCCAATCTCTCCTTCCTATGCCAGTTGTCCTGGTTTAATAGAAATATTTTCAGGAATTGACTTCCAAAGCCTATATCAGTATCATTAATTTTAATTTTAATGTGCTGTTTTCTCCTTTTTTTTTATCTTTTAAGTTTATTAATCGTTCTTTCTTCAGTTACAAATACTTCATGATTACAAATCGCCACTCTTTTCTATCACAATCACATACATACATGTATATCAAATCAAACATGTTCAGTTTAAATTACAAACCTATTACATATTTTTACTATTCCATGTATCTTCTATGATATGTAGCTTCAAAATATGATATAGTTTCAAGTTACACATCTCATTGTTACGCACAGTCATCTGATCAATGTAAATTGATGCTATTTAAATGTCAATCAATTTTCTGAACCTCAATTCTGATTTGAAAAGAAATAACAGATTGGGATGATTCCCATATCTAAATTTACTAATTGACAATTTCGCTATCATAATTATACTAGTAATGAAATCTCTCTGTGTTTTTTCTGTACATTGCTGAAACCCAAAGAGTACATCAAAATGTGTTAGAACTACATGTTTTGATACTTTTAAAGATATAATGTCATTTGCTTCTAACCATATTGGTTGTATCTTCTTACAGAAAAAGAAGAAGTGTTCTACATAATCCTTTTCATTACATATATCACATACATCATTATTTTCTATTTTCATTTTATGCAGAAGAATTTTTGTGGGGTAAATATTACTAGTGATTTTCCAATTAAGTGATATCAATCTGCCCTCTCTTGTTGTAGATGGAATATTATTCCATATTTTATTCCAATTAAAAGAGAAGTTTGGATATTTTCTCTGCCAGAAATGTTGGCATATTGGAATCACAGACACTTTTTTCATCAGTTCTTTTTTAAAGGTTTTTACTGTTGTCTTATCAATGTTAACATCTCTATCAGTACATCTTAAATAAATACACTTATCTTCTGTATGAGGGTGTTTGACACATTTCCAATCTTTAGGAATTGCATTGATAAGAGCTAAATATTCCATCAATAGCCTACCATTGTGTGGCATTTTATTTCTTAACTTTACTACATCTAACATTTTCCCATCTTTACCAAATAATTGATTGATCTTAATGATTCCTGATTTTATCCAGAGCTTAAAGTGAATCGTCTTTCCATTGTATCTAATGTGTTCATTGTTCCAAATTACTTGGTTGTTATGATTTTCTATACTCTTTATTTGTTTAACCGTATTGCATTTGAACCATATTTGTATCAACATTTTATAAAACGACGGCAGTTTGTTTAAAATATCGATACATTGTTTACTTAAAGTTGTTAGAGAACAATTACAATTGAATATATCCATACCTATATCAAATTTTCCAATGTGAAAGAAAGCGATATTTTTCCAAGCGGATATGTCATTGTTTAGCATTTTTTTTACCCATGACATTTGTAGTGAGTATAAGAATGACTTCAAATCTACCATTCTTAATCCACCTTGGTCATAATTTAACATCAGTGTTTTACGTTTGACTCTTTCTCCTTTCCTCCATACAAATTTGTGAAATATACTGTTTAATTGTGTAATGACATGTTCCGGTAAGACAATGACTGAACTTACGTATGTTAATTGAGATGCCATTAAGCATTTAACTATTAATATTTTGCCAACCATTGACAGTTGTCTATATTTCCATGCTTCTATAATTAATTTGATAGAATTCACTTTTTTTCCCCAATTTTCATTTATATTGCTAGCACTTGTAGTACTACTGAAAGTAATACCTAAGGTTTTAACATTATTATTTGGATATACATTCCATTTTAATTTACCAAACGTATCTCTTCTTAGGCTATTTGATCCAATCCATATTGCCTCTGTTTTATTTTTATTGAGAGAGAGACCTGATATAGACTTAAACTTGTCCAAGACTGCTATGACCTTATTAATTTGATCTTCATTTCTTAAAAACATTGTTATATCATCAGCATACAGTGATATTTTTGCATCCTTTTTCTGGTAATTTATGAAAGGCAGTTTAAAACCTTCAATATTTTCGTCTTGCCTTACTTTACATGCTAATACCTCAATACATAATACAAATAATAATGCAGATAAAGGACATCCTTGCCTTACCCCTTTGTTTATAGGGGAAAATTCAGAAACATGTCCATTATGGGTTATACAGCTACTTATATCATTATACAGAGTTTCTACCCATTTGATGAAACTAGGACCAAAATTTAATAATTTCAGAGTTGCCATCATATACTGCTTATCAATACTATCAAATGCTTTACTAAAATCTAAAAACATAATAACTCCAGGCATGTTTGCTGTTTGTGTATACCTTAAAACGTCTTCAATTAGTCTAGCATTTTCACCTATAAAACGCCCTTTAATATATCCTGTCTGGTCAGGATCGACAATCTTGGATATGATAGTTTGCATTCTATTTGCCAAAGCCTTCGTAGCTATTTTATAATCGACATTCGTTAATGTAATTGGTCTCCAGTTTGACAGTAAATCACGTGGTTGGTTTTTGCCTTTGTGTATTAATGTTATTATACCTTTCCTTTGACTTCGACCTAGTTGGCCATTTTTATAACCTTCATTTAATGAGTTCATAACTAAAACACCTACTTCATTCCAAAAGTGTTTATAAAATTCTGTGGTCAATCCATCATAACCCGGACTTTTGTTAGTTTGCATATCGTCAAGTGCTTTTTTACATTCCTCTAAAGTAAGTGCACCTTCGCATACCATTTGATCATTTTCATCCAAAGTATTACAATTTACGTTTTTAACAAAGTCTTCAAAATCAACATCGTTTACTTTTTCATCTATGCAATACAATTTCTTATAATAAAGTACTTGTTGTTCCAGTAACTGATCTGGATCTGTTATGACCATACCATCGTCTTTTTGAAGAGAGGTTATTGATTTATTTACAATATTTTTCCGTTCAAGATTTAAGAAATATTTGGTACTCTTTTCACCTTCTTGTAACCATTGTTCTCTTGATCTGATTTTCACACCATCTGTATAGCTTTCCCAAGCAATTTCTAAATTCTGTTTAGCTTTAATATACATCTGTTGGGTTTCAACTGAATTGTTTTTCTCCAGCTGATCAGCTGCCTGCTGCAGACTTTCTTCCAAGCTTGCAATTTTTGGTTTATCTTTATTTTTATTTATACAAAACATAATACTAAAACTTCTGATCTTATTTTTATATAAATCCCACAACATACAATGATTAAGTAAGTCTCCATATTCTGTTTTTAAATTTTTGATTAGAAGTATAAGTTCCTCTGTATACTGTTCATCCTTCAAAAGACTGTTGTTAAACTTCCATGTACCTTTACCTTTATCAAGGTTTTTCATTTTAAGTTTGAGTATTACAGCTAAATGATCTGTACGAGGTGCAGGTTTTATATAACAGTTCTGAACATCGTTTCTTACTAAAGTGGGAATAAACAAATAGTCTAATGTAGATTTGCATGGTGGATTACTTCTTTGCCATGTAAATCTGTTTTCATTGACATGTTTGACCTTCCATGCGTCTTCGCAATTAAATTTGCTCAGAAGCTGGTTAAACTTCTCTTTAATTTTCAAATTAGCGTTTCTATCTAAATCAAAATTGAAGTCTCCGCCCAATATGTTAATACCATTTAAGTTATGTTGTTGAATTTGATTACTCAGTATATCAATGAAATCAGCCTTTTCGTTGTCTTTGTTCGGGCCATAAATATTCCAAAGATTATAGATAGCCTCATTAACTGTAGCATTAATATATAAAAATCTACCGTTTATATCTTTTACTAAGTTATTTACTTTAATATTTAAAGATGGTGAAACCAATATCAGCAAGCCTTTACTATGATTTGTACCGCAATTTATATACATTTCTCCACCCCATTCTCTTTTCCACTCTTGTAGATCAGTTTCAAGACAATAGGCTTCTTGTATGAAATAAAAATCAGCCTTTTCTTTTTTTAGCCAATGAAAAATGGAAATTCTTTTGGTTTTGTTACGCAAACCACGAACGTTTAAAGTAATAAACATGGTCATAAATTATAGTAGGTACATGTATTTACACTATATACAAAGATTTATTAATGTACATGTTATCATCCTATCTCCCCGCTGTCTGCAGTGTCATAGTCTGACATGTTTGGGTCTACATGTTCGGGTAGAATCGGATTGTCACAGCGCCCTTTCTTACTTATGCTTGCATTTGCTTCTACATAACCAGGAGAAGTTTGCTTCCTTTTGGTTTTTTTCTTGCTTTTGGGAGTTTTCCCTTTGGAAGTGACTACTGGTGATGTTCCCGTCAAAGTTTTCTGTACAAGCATTTTTCTAGTTTCTTTGATTTTTGCTGCGATCGTTTCCGTTTGAGACACACTATTCCCATCAGCATCAGCATCCGAGGCTTCTTCATGTTCAATGTTTCTGCCATTCTTTGTACCGGATTGTTCTTCTTGTGTTGTTTCATGCTTATGTTCGTTCTGTGAGCTCTGTGGTATGTCTGGAACTCGTGTGATCACCTTATCAGGAACAGCCTGTACTTCGCTACCTATTTTGTTGGGCATTGCTTTGTCCTGTGCTTGGTTTCTCTGTGAGCACCCATGCGAGATATGTCCACGTTTTTTGCAATTGTAGCATGTTGGTCCCAAGTGTGCTGTTGGACATTTAAACCTTATATGTCCAATGTTCATGCACAGGTTGCATTTAAGCGCTGGCTTTTCTGTACATGAGCTGTATTGGTGGTCTAGCCCGTGACAGAAAGAGCAGTTAATTTGTTGGCCAGTGTAGAACAGAGTCACTTCTGTTTCCATAAGTTTTTTTGGATCTCGGGGGTCTGGGATCTCCATGTAAGAGAAACGAGGGATTTCTTTGTATATTTTTGACACATAACAAAATCTGTGCCCACTGTATAGATGGTTCCATTTTGTTGATTGCTTGTCGCTATTTCTCACAATATGTTTAAATGTGCTGTTTTCTCCTACCCATTAATTAAATTGCTTTCCCGTATTTATGATTAAATAAAGAATAATCAATTATTTTTAGACATCAGACATTTTGGGACATTTATGCCCTAACTGACATAATAACAAACACATAAGCAGGCAAGGCCAGGAGAATGCTCGTCAGGCAGAGAAGAAACTAAGATAGGTAACTCAAAAAATACTTATTTCCTATAACCTGATCATGTTTATGGAACTAAATGTTTAAAACATGTTTATAGTGGTGGAATTAGAATTACAAATTAAAGGCGGAGCAATGTAAGGGAATCTAATCCCCTTTCACTCACTGATGTCCATTTAAGTTCACATTTCTTCCTCTTTTCCCCGGCCTCCATCCCAATCTTAAGAACAGTGGCACGTGAAGGATTTCCATGTTGGGGTGGGCCTGTCATTCCCTGAATGACTGTAGGGAAAGTGGATAAGTTGAAAGTGGATAGAATGAGATAATCCCCCTGTTGTGGTGGGTTCTCAATCCTTCCCCCCCCCCCCCCCCCCCCCCGAATAATTTGACACTATTTTGCTGGCTGGGTTACCTGTCCCTGAAAACTCATAGCATGAAAAATGTTTTTGATATGTACCCGAAAAGGTTCATTTTGGTTTTAAATGGGTTTCCAAAATAATAATTTTGGACATATTCGCGGTTTTGTGCGCAAAAACTTTTGTTGCTATTTTAATGATTTTGGTATCAAGTCTCCCGACTGACACCTTGAAATTGGATCGGAACGAAATCAAACCGTTTAATTCCCCCGAAGGGGTGCACTCCTCCCGAATATATAGTCAAGGGTGGGGGATGCGTGCCTCCCCCCTCCCCCCTCCTTGGAGGCCCCTGCTCATGCAATGTCTATCTATCTATGAGGTTCCAAGGGCAAAGGGTACCCCTTCAAGCTTTTGGATATCATTTGCAAGCCCTGTCCCGCGTGTGGGACCTGCATGGCAGGGACCAACTGGGACAAAGTTGCCCCGACAGACAAATTATTGCCCGGCTTTGCTGGAATCTGTGCCAGGAACAGTAAGGAGCGGGATTCACTTTTGTATGCAGCAAAAGAAAAAGGAAGAAAAAACTCCCCTTTATACTCTCTATTTTATCCACTACTTCTACTTCTTCTTTTCCTTCTTCTTCTTCATCTTTGTGATAATAAACATTTATAATTTATTATCTTAGAGTGTATAAAGTCAATTGTATGCAAATGACTTACGCTATGTTCAGTGAATAGTATACATATTCATGAATGTACATGGTTGTGACCAAATAAGGTATCATTTATGTATCCATAACATGTTTACGTAACTTGTTGGCCAATCAGAGCGCGCCACGCCCTGGGCGATTTATTTCCAAAACCCGGAGGTGCGCGTTTGGACTTCACTCGATCTTCCGGCGCCGGAACGAGTCCATCGTGAAATCGTTAGCAGCGATGTAAAATATTAATGTTTAAACTATGATTATCGTTTGACTTGATGATTTAATAAATGAGGAGTAACAGTCTACAATAGTGATGTTTCCAGTGCCTTTCTTGTAATTATTCTCCGCTCGGGTAATTACTAAGTGATTTTAACCACGTCCAATCGTAACAATCTTCTTCTTTTTGTTGTTGTTTTGTTTTGGTGTAGCCAGGGACATATTAGTATTAATTTGGTGTTTTATAGTGAATATTTGATTTTTAATAGATAATTGATTGTTAATTAATAATTCAAAACGCACCCTGTGCAATGATAAATATATTTTAAACTAAATTACCACTTCCGGGGGAAAATAAATACCTGGTTTGAAGTTTTATATACAATACCAACAACATAGACTAATTACTTAGAGACTGCTCATTCCGCATTCCAATACACAGAGTGCGCTGAAGCCGTCAGCGGACAATATCGTCATGGCAGCGGACAATATCGTCATGACGACACGTCAATACTTGCGTAGTTTGTCTTTGTTCTGGCGCAGCTTGTGCGTTGAGCCTTATTAATCAGCACGCAAACATCTACGCGTCCGTGACAGAAGCGCAAGATGGTGCTTGAGCATACATCAATTAGCCTTGAACGAATTTGTCTCATCTTATTTGGCGCGAGTTTTAGAAGCATCGGACCGGCAACAAACATGGGTGCGAATACTGCCGGACATGGAACGATACGATATGCTCTCTCCCAATCAATGATGTAAAATATAATCTCATCTATTTCATTTTATCTGCGATTCCAAAATGTCATCAGTGAGGTATGTTTGGAATTACTCGAATTAAAAATTAATACTGTTGTTTAAAAAACCCGTTAAACAACCATTGTTCAGTCACCTGGTTATTTTCAACTGAGTTGTTAAACAAATCTTTAAATAAAAACAAGTCTGTGTAAGTAGATTTGTTTAAATATTCAACAGCTCAGTTAGAACGGGTGAACTGAACAACCAACAACCAAGGATGTTATAAACAACTTTTAAACAGCGTTTTAACCAGTGGCGTATAGAATTGGCAGAGTGCTCACACTGACAAATGATTGAGTGACAAAATCGAGAATGCAAAGAAAAATGGGACGGAAAAGGAGAAAAGGGAAAAAGAGAATAGAGAAAAAAGGGGAAAAGGGAAAAATAGAATAGAGAAAAAAATGGAAAAAGGAAAACACACAAAAAGACCAAGGAAAAGAGTAGACATGGTAGACAATGGTAGACAGGTCATTGAAATGATTTTTTTTTTAAAACAGATTGTTAGGCTTTTATACCCTGCTTGGCGCTTTTTTTGTTACAATGTTACGGTATATAAGCCTAATTAACCCCTAAAACAAGGCAAACAATTTTGTAACAGAAGCTTGTTTACCGGGCTAAAACCAAAACATTTTACAGGGAAATTCTGGTCGGTTGATCATTTCTGCCCGGGAAATTGAGCTTGCCAGCCCGGAAAAACCGGGCCCCATCAGTCAGATCACCCCACTTTCCCCAAAAGAATCGAAAACATTGACTTTTCATGAAAAAATGCATCCAATTAAGCATACAATTGGTCTTTAATTCCAGTCAATCTTAATATTAAAAGCTATAATTTGCTGGTGCTGTGTCACATTATGAACTGTTGACCTATGCATCAGTATTAATACATCACTACCCAAATTTTGTTCCCACATTTACTAAAACTGGGAAAGCTGGTTACGCGTCTGGTTTTAACAGTAAGACAATTTCATGTCCACACTTTGACAAATAAATATAAACATCATGATTATTTACATAAAATATACTTTTGGATTTGTCTGGTAAGATTATTTCCTGTTCAAAATTGGTTCCTATAGGACTTTATAGCATCTGCAAGTTATTTGTGTAGAATGTTACTGCATCAATAGGTTTTTGAGCCCGTATACAAGAAACAGGAGTTTTCCCGTCGACTTAAACATGTTAAAGGTGCTTTCCCCCTAATTTCAGATAATAAGAGTGTATTTCTAAACCTGAATCCGTGCTAAAAGGGAGCTTGATCCGAAAGTCACGTGTCATCATCGCAGGGGTAGCACTGGCTCAAAAATGTGAGGAGTCCCATTTGCATTTTTCAGGACCCTTTAAGGACTGCAAAACTAAATTTAAGGGGTCCCCCAGAAATATAAGGGGTCCTGAAGTTTGAGCCTTTGAAAATGGTCAAACATTTTTTTAGAGACAAACAGTCGCTAACACAGATACACACTAGCGTAAGATCATGTAACTCATATACCTAGCTATGTCGTGTCCATGTTAATCAGTAGAAGATACTTATATATAGATGAGGTGACCGTTGTTTACATCAGTAGTGTTTACATATTGATTAGCGCCTGGTCTAAAGACATGCTAGAGGTACTAGTCCATGACTACTGCATACATTACTATATGAAAGCAAAACACACATCACTGAGCGCCAATTTTAAAAGCACATGCCCTTATGGTGCGCACGCAAACCGCCGGGCAACCAGATTTAGTACCTGGTCTCTCATTGTGCTTAGGGATGCATACAATGACTATTGCACTATTACACCGTAAGCATGGTAAGTAATGATCAATCAAGTGTGAATTAAAGCACCGTTCCCTGTAGGTGCGCACGCAAACCGCCGGGCACTACGTCACCGGTCACACCATCTATAGAATGTTTGGGAAATCGCTTGAAACTTTTGCGGAAGCAATTCGGAAGCGATTTAGTGTATTTAACAACTTTTAAAAATACAGGATTTGCATTGTATTTATCTTTTACGGACATTAATAAATTTAAAATGTAGGCACAGGATGGAGATTGACAATTTTCAGAATGTCTTAAGGTTTCCACGTCCATACATCGTCAGATTTAAGGGGTCCCTTTATTTTTGATTGGGACCCATTAGTGAAGTTCAATATGTAAACTTACGCGTCCATTATCGTCCAACAAGAAAATAAGGGGTCCTAGGACGCGAGGACGCGCAAGAACGCGAGCCCTGCATCATCGTAAAAATAACCAAAATTGGTGCCTAAGACAAACAAAACTGAATCACACAATTACTTCATTTTAGTCTAAACTCTTTGAGGAAGTGTAGGCCTAATTTCCTTTGCTAAGAAAAATCTTTGTTTATAAAGTGGTAACTTTTTCTTCTTCTTTGAGAATCCGCGTTTAGGGTAATTTTTGACAGTCAATTTACATAAAAACTTTTATACAGTGCCTCCCACGCTGGAGGTAGAATACGGAGATCATTATTTTCATTTGGAAACAAATTCATAACCCAAAACACAAATATCTAGCCGTTAAAAAAGCACGAATAGGGAATATCCAGCGAGTAAGCGGTAAGCCTATTCGTGAATGCGTTTGTTTCAGATCAACACGCAGGAACGCTACAAAAAAATGTGACGCACTCGAGCACGCGCGTAGAGCGATCATTTTCGGGAAGCGCGTATTTGTTGTTGTCATGGTTCGACTGTGCGTTACTTGGCTTCAAATGTTAAGCGTCGTGAGCAGGCTCTGACCAACAAGACCTTTTGTATTCTATTTGCATGATGTTTATGATTAATATTATTTAATGCTAATTATGCTAAATAATGCGAAATGCTGATAAAAATTATAATATTAATGAAATTTGAGCCATTCTATCTTTTGCATGCATTTTGTATGGTCCTGAGTGACCTATAATCCACTAAAAGAAGATAAATGGGGCATTTATTGGGACATAATGGCAGCAGAGGGCTTGACAAGCATTTAGCTTCACCCTGTATAAATTGGTTATTTTGGGCCATTTGCTTTATTTGAGTGTGTTCTCTGCATTTCCATTGCAAAATGCCAGTTCATTGCTTAGTATGACATACATTATGACAACAAATTAACTTTATTTAGAAAATCTGATACAAATTTTGACCACCCTGTTTAATATGCCATTTGAAACTAACGACAAAGGGTACAATGTTTTTCTTTTGCATACTTATGTGTACTTCTGAAACATCCAACTTAATCAAATAATATGTGATGTTCAAAGTCAGAAACTTGCAAGTTAAAAATGTTGCATTTTAGTACATTTTATTCGTTCTACACCCTATATATTTTGTATAATGACCTTGATATTAACCCTAACCCCCCTGAGTGCTAAAAAATGCTAATCCAAAGTCCCTCTCCAAACGCATGCGCCGTCGGTTTTCGATGACGTAGTCAACCGAGCCTATATAATGAGTGCAGTATACTGCACGAATGTGTAGCTGAGGGCCGTGGCTTAGTGTTAGGAAGGTGGGGCTCGAGAACGGAGGGTCCCAGGATCGAATCCCGGCAGGTTCCCGGAGATTTAGTTGGTGTTTTTTCCTCGAAAATTGTGATCCCGGTCAAAAATCCTAAACCGGGGTTAGGGTTATGGTAAAAAAAAAAAAGTTTTTTTTTCGTGTTCTATTAACCCTAACCCCCCTGAGTGCTAAAAAATGCTAATCCAAAGTCCCTCTCCAAACGCATGCGCCGTCGGTTTTCGATGACGTAGTCAACCGAGCCTATATAATGAGTGCAGTTTACTGCACGAATGTGTAGCTGAGGGCCGTGGCTTAGTGTTAGGAAGGTGGGGCTCGAGAACGGAGGGTCCCAGGATCGAATCCCGGCAGGTTCCCGGAGATTTAGTTGGTGTTTTTTCCTCGAAAATTGTGATCCCGGTCAAAAATCCTAAACCGGGGTTAGGGTTAATAGAATATGACTATTGACATATAATGTGCTTTCAGAAAATGTAAACTTTTTCCATACTCCCACATACAATTTCATTTCATTCAAGGAGCCTAATAAAGGGTGTAATGAATAGCTTTAGTAGTCACTTTAAAGTGAAACACAAAATGTACTTCCCTCCCTTACGAAAATGCAATCACCAAAATGTGGTTGCAGCAAGGTGGTACCAGGTTGCGCAAGGTTGTAGCAAGGTTGCGCAAGGTTGTCGCAAGGTTGTGGATGATTGCTGCAAGGTTGCGCAACCTTCTCAGAAGAACCAAACTGGTTGCGCAAGCTCCTGCAACTTTCTCAGAAGAACCAAACTGGTTGCGCATGGTTGCGGATGGTTGCTGCAAGGTTGCGCAACCTTCTCAGAAGTACCAAACTGGTTGCGCAAGCTCCTGCAACCAACTGGTTGCGCAAGCTCCTGCAACCAACTGGTTGCGCAAGCTCCCGCAACCTCTTCAGAAACACCAAACTGGTTGCGCAAGGTTTCTTCTTATGTTCAAAGGTCAGGTCAAAAGGTCAAACATGTGAAATAAACATTGCTGTCATTGTAACCTTTACTAAAATTGTAGTGACTTTGATGATTAATTGTACCCATACTTTGTAATCAATTTCATAATGAAAATGAGGTACGGTACCGTATGCTAGAAAAACAAGTTGTGAATCATATTCTACTCTTTGAAGGAAACTGATGTTGCAGATAAAAATGCTGAAAAATAGTAAGTTTAAAACATTATTTTGGTATTGGTTCCGAATGTTGACCCCATTTTGACGCACGTTTTTGGTGGTTGCTAGCTGGTTGCTGGTTCCAAATTTAACCAGTTGCTTGCGCAACCTTGCAGCACTAGCTGGTTACGGCAGGTTGCGCAAGCTTTACATGTTTCTGCAAGGTTGCGCAAGGTTATAATGTTCCAAATTTAACCAGTTGCTTGCGCAACCTTGCAGCACTAGCTGGTTGCGGCAGGTTGCGCAAGCTTTAGATGTTTCTGCAAGGTTGCGCAAGGTTATAATGTTCCAAATTTAACCAGTTGCTTGCGCAACCTTGCAGCACTAGCTGCTTGCGGCAGGTTGCGCAAGCTTTAGATGTTTCTGCAAGGTTGCGCAAGGTTATAATGTTCCAAATTTAACCAGTTGCTTGCGCAACCTTGCAGCACTAGCTGGTTGCAGCAGGTTGCGCAAGCTTTAGATGTTTCTGCAAGGTTGCGCAAGGTTATATTGTTCCAAATTTAACCAGTTGCTTGCGCAACCTTGCAGCACTAGCTGGTTGCGGCAGGTTGCGCAAGCTTTAGATGTTTCTGCAAGGTTGCGCAAGATTATAATGTTCCAAATTTAACCAGTTGCTTGCGCAACCTTGCAGCACTAGCTGGTTGCGGCAGGTTACGCAAGCTTTAGATGTTTCTGCAAGGTTGCACAAGGTTATAATGTTCCAAATTTAACCAGTTGCTTGCACAACCTTGTGCTTGGTTGAGATGCAAACTTAAGGTTACACCGCCAACTGACATTGCAAGGTTGCGCAAGGTTGTATTTTTCCAAATTTAACCTTGCGCAAGGTTGTAATGTTCCAAATTTAACCTTGCGCAACCTTGCGCAAGGTTGTATTTTTCGACATTTAACCTTGCGCAAGGTTGTATTTTTCCACACTTAAGGTTGCGCAAGATTGTGCAAGGTTGCAGAATTGATTGCGATAAAGGTTGCGATTTTCATAAGGGCTTTATAAAAAGAAAAGTATAGGGCCTACCTTGATTCACAGGGATTTGGGTTTGGCTTGCAAGAGCATCTCGAATGGTGTCACGAACAACTTGTTCCATTGCTACAGAAAACGGTGCCAATACTTCATCCCTAATCTTCTGTGTCACTGGTGATACACGAATCTGGAGAAAAATTTGATTTTGTTTACATAAGCAATATTGTACAAGTCTATATTCGAATGTTGTCATAGACATTCCAATTTTACTGAAGATTTGTTTTCCTTATATTTATAAAGCATCTGATATCTGGTAAATCAAAGGGCATAAGCATAGCATTTAACACTATCATACCAAACTTTGTGAGAACCTTGCAATACTCTGTTTTTTTTTTGTTTTTTGTTTTTTGTTTTTTTGTTGTTGTTTTTTTGGTTTTTTTGTTTTGTTTTTTTGTTATTTGTAAGCGCTATGGGACTTCGGTGTAAAGCGCTATACAAGAGTCGTTGTATTATTATTATTATTATCTATAGTCTGTACTATCAAACATAGATGTATGTTGGCCTATAATCATAATGTATAGCTTGTGTCACCTAAATTAAATTTTGGAGGTGACGTCAGCATGTATAATTCTAACGTGTATAAAAGTAATGATATCGCACATAAAGCTCAATCGCAACTATCAAAAGTATGTCATCCTTGGTGCAGGGAATGCTACACTTTCACTAAATTACGTACTGACATCACCTGCCACTATAATTATTTCATGCAAATATTTGCCCAAAGGCAGTGGCGGCACCAGGATGAAAATTTGGGGGAGGGGGGGGGGGGGGGGGGACAGGGGGCAAGCAAAAATCTTGGGGTCAATAAACAGGAAATGCCTGTGAAGCGCATGAAAATGTTGGCTCTCATTGTAAAAATTGCCTGAAATTAGCTTAATTTTGTTCTGAATTAGATATTTCAGAACAATTCTAAGCTAATTTTGACATTGTAAGTCAATATTTTCAATTGTTTAGGGCCATGCCCCCCCCCCCCCCCCCCCCCCCCATGTCGCCACCCTGGGTCGCCACTGCTCTTAGGATACTTCTATCCTCATGTTATCAACTTACATCACATAAATTCTGTAAAACTTCCTGCATAATCACTTGAGTTAAGTGTTGAGGGTGAAGACTCTGAAGACAAACAGCAAGATCACTAAGATCACTGAAATAGCTATCGGTCTGTTGGTCATCAATGCTCAAGTTGTTGTCAACTTTCATGTGAGAGAGGTTGTTTCGGATGTCTGAAACCTGAAAGAAGCAACATTTAGTAGCATATTTAGGTGCTCCACAAACAAGCCTAAAGGTAAGGTGGTCTTTTCCTCCTTATACATTTCAGCATGTGAAACCCCTTGTCTATACCCTTTTCAGAGATGCATGACCTGTATGGTCTCATCTTCACCACCTTTTATTGTAGACTTTCTAAGGTGGAATAATAACAAAAGCCAGTAAAATATGGGGTGATGCAGACCTGCTCAAAATCGGCCCCTCCCACAATTTGCCAAAAGTTGCACATGCACACAACAGTTCCGGGGGAGGGGCAGTGGGGGTAACTAGGGTCTCCAATTTGGGGAAGGGCATCATGGGGACAGGCCAGTGATGGGGGTGCATAACCAACTACTTTTTGTTAATATACACTCGTCAAAAGAAGTTCCTTGACACTCATTGAAGTTCAAATATTTCACATAAATATTTAATATAAATTAAACAATTGCATGTCAAAATGAGCAGACAATAATTCTCTATCATGTTTGTATGAAATTAAGATGTACGCATTCATGCATGGCTGAGCACATTCATTAAGCAATGGTAAGGTGCGTAAAAGGAAATTGCAAGAAATGAGCATTTACAGTCATTTGAATGGAGGGATTATCCAATTTTTTGCAATCTTCTTGCCATTGTCAAGTGAATGGGATCTGCCATGCATGAGTGATCATGTCTAAATTCCATGTTAAGCTGTTAGAGAATTACTTTCTGCTGATTTTGATATACAATTATATATATATAATCATATATATAATTATATATATTCTATTAAATATTAATTTAATTTAAGTGTCCATGAACTTCTTTTACCGAGTGTACATAGACTCTAAAATACTTTCTTTCTGGGAACTTTTGTGAGAGTATAAGTGATAACATTTCTGTGAGCAAGAATATTCCTTTTTCTAGGGATTATTAACTGTGATATTCTCTTATATAGCGCTAATGATAGGGGCCATAGACAAAGTCCTCGTTGGTGGTACAGGGGCGGAGTCTTATATAGGAACTGGTGAGATTTAGTTGCATCGCCAGCAACAACATTATAGAGGGAGGGGAAATATCTGAGGCAAGAGGAGGAATTTTAAGAAGAGTAAGAGTTGGATGCCAATTGAGGTTGTGAGAAATGCTTCAATATCCTACGCTGCTTTAGAAACTTCAACCATTGCCCCTGATAAGTTGGTAAAAGGAAGTTACTGGGAACAATTTAATTTAGAGTGGAAAAACCCAAATTACAAAATGCCATCCAGACTGAACATGCTGAATGCAAATTATTCATCCATGTGATGCCGGAATAACTTGGGGAATATCCAATGCGGTACCGCCTGTACCTATCATGCCTCTCCTGGATTTAAGGCCTTGAATGTCAATTTTATGAATGTTAAGGGATATTAATTGAATGTGTAACTGTAATGGCAGAGGGAAAAAATAATATTTAATCTATTAAACTTTTTGCAATGTTTGCCTGTATATTTGTCCTGATTGTTTTCCTTGGTTTTAAATTTTTCATTGTGAAATTATGACCTCACAGGATGCATAAATGAGTGTGGGTGACCTCTTTTAGGGCCGGGTTTATAACCAGTGCCATAAGGGTTTCAAAATGTTAGTGCTTTACGCCATTTAGGGTCCATTTCTGATGTAATTGGACAAGGATTGGTAGTCGTTTGGTGGGAGACCCTAGTAGGGTTTTTTCTTCTTCAAAAACATGGATGAACACTTTTCATACAACAAATTCATCCTCTATTTGTTTCTACAATAAAATCATCTCACCTTTTTAATAAGATTATACTTGGATTGGTCACCTCTGTGAAAGTGTTCAAATCTCATCATTATCATCAGTATACTAGCAGAATCAAAATCCCCAATGCCTTTGTGTGCTTGTCCAGGTGGAAGTCGTAAAACAAATGCCTTAGCTGCTTCAACGTGGTCATGATGAAGGATAGTTGGATTGATGTTTGCCCATTGCAGTAAACTTGCCGGTGAATTTGGGGGATTGTACAGAGCTTGTTCCACAGCATCTCCCCAATCGACACATGCCTGGCATGAACCTTTGCTAGTTTTTGGTTTACCTCTGGTTTTACATGTTTGTGGTGAGGTACATGGGGACAAGGTTTGTTGTAATTGTTGATGCCATAATCCAAGTACATCTTGTATGCATGGGAGTGATTTTGAGCAAACAAGTTGCACTCCTTGATGACATCGGACATAATTGTCTTGATTAGTAGGCATGATCAACTTCTACAATTGAAAGAAAAAGCAAAGGTTCATTAAATTATTATCATCAGTATATTAACAGAATAAAAATCACCAATGCTTCCGTGTGCGTGTGTCCAGGTGGAAGCCGTAAAACAAATACCTAGCTGCTTCAATTTGGTCATGATGAAGGATAGTTGGGTTGATGTTCGCCCATTGCAGTAAACTTGTCGGTGAATTTGGCGTATTATAACAGAGCTCGGGTCAATTGCCTCTACCCCAATCAATACACAAATAATTTCAACAGGATTGACACAGATGATACCAGGATTTAGTAAAATGGCTATATATGGTAACTATGTAAATACCAGCCTAGTGGCAATTCACAGACATGAAGGGATACCAAAATCAGTACTTTGATGCAGATAAAAGTAACGCATGTGGATATAACAATTACACAGTGGGATAGGCATGATACATGTATAGAACTACATTTCAAAGATATTACACAGGCTTACCTGCTCTTTGTCCCCTTATACTTCGCCTCCAATGTTCAGCTTTTCCACTTCCACGTTGACACACTTCTAGCAATTCTGATATAAGCTGGAGAAGCTCTACTGCCACTGACTGCTCTAGGTAAACTTGAGCAGGTACCAGGTAAACTTGAGCTGTACTAATTACCAGAACAATATTGTATTGCAATTTCTGTTATATAACAGAGAACCTTGTCTTCCTGTTGTTATTCTTGGCAATGACAAAATAGCCTATATCAAATAAATAAATGATAAATTATGATGTATCAAAATGTCGCGAATCACAAGCTGATGTAGCTGGTTTGCTGGCAATTATGAAAGTGACCAATTTTAAACACCTTTTATGGAATTCAGAAAATTATGATAGGTATTCTTAGTACAGCACAAACCTATTGAAAATGGGTTTGGGCAATCAGGTTGTACGTACAAAACCAAACCACTTTTTCTTGGTCTAATTGGAAATGATGCTTCATAGATTATACATATCTGATTGTGAAAGATACCATAATTTAGCCAATCTCATTTATTGCATGACAATCCCCCCACCCCCCACCCCCAATGATAAAATAACAAATTATAATATTGATATTTCATCATTATGCAAAGTGTTAAAATAATTGATTATGTTTAATAGCAATTTCAATCAATACAGAAGAAAACGCGCAATGTTATTGATTTATCTGATTTAATACAGCATATGTAAAAAAGTGTCCTATGTGACACCTTTTTTGCCATGAAAATATAAAAATTTGATGTGAAACAGTAATAAACATGAAGTGCTCTACAAAGAACACAGCACTTAACAAAATCAAAGCAACGTTATATGGCCATGTGTTTTGAACTCGCCACCCTTACCGTTGCATGTCCATATTTTTACATTTTACACCATCTGAGATTATACATACATACATACATACATTATTGGTATTTATATAGCGCTGCTACATCGAGATCGTAGCGCTCATCCGAAAGATGTGTGAACAGATACAGACCGGGATGATCCCATACTCTTTGCGAACGAGTCTGTAACTTTTTTAACGTGCTCGGGTATTGCTCTTCCGATGCACGGGACCACCATTTCTACGTGACTTCCGAACCACGGTATTTTTTGCTGCCATTAGGAAATCGTCAGAATCACTTCGCTTCACTTACACAGGCAGCCGAGGCGCACACAATTGTATCAGCACTTAGATTGTAATATTCGAATTAGCATATCGCAATTAGCATATCGCAATAATTACTTGTTCTACCCCATAAAAAGTACCGGTATATATTTTCTGAACGGTAATCTCACAAGGAATCCAAATATGCTATCGGAATTTAAATAGGATCTAATGCTAACATGTTGTGATTAAGAATGTTCAAAAAATATCCATATTTTTCATATTTTGATTTAAGCTCGATAATATTTTGATACCTACCCCAATCATAATTTTACTGTGCATATTAGTTCCTCATGCAATTACCCATCAGAACATAATGTTTGTCAATGGTAACTTGTTGAAATAAACTATATCAAGAAGTAAATGAGCACAAACATTTATATTTCATAACTATTAGAGTTTACAAGTATATTTTTGGGGGTAAGCACCCTATCCTGATTTAAACGCCATTTTTGAATTCCCCTATTTGAGAGCTTTCCAAAAATGTATAATTTTGCTATCATCGGTCCAATACTTCTTTTGTTATACTCATGTATGTAAAACCGATGAATTAGGGCAAGCTCACTGTGTAGCGAATAGGGGAAAAGCCAAAGACAATGCAATCGATTCATGATTACAATTGTTACATAATAGTTGTCACGTTTGTTGAAACAGAATCTTATAGAACAGGAATTAGAAGTTATTGTAAATTGAACGTATAATTGGGAACATTTTCTATATTCCCCATAGAGATTGTACACAACGCCACCGCCGCCACCGCCACCGCCACCACCCCTGACTGTCACAATATAATCAACAATATCTCAGCCAAACAGTTATGGAAATACCTGATTTATTCACACAATGTAGCTAGATAAATAGGCTTCCACATGACACCTCAACCATAGCTCTATCACATTTAGTTGTTGAGTTAATAGAGAGAGATGGATGATTCGTCACCAAAAATGCAACGCCACCACCCTTTTTGGGTGGTGAGTTCAAAACACATGGCCATATACAAAGAAATAATACATGCAAAATATATACAAAAACATACAAATAGAAAATCAGTACTTGGGGAAACAAGTCTTCAACTGGCCTTTGAAGATCGAGACGGACGGCATCTCTCTGATGCTCACCGAATTCCAAAGTCGGGGGCCGCACACCTTGAACATATTTTGGCAACAGCTTGGTGGCATCAGAAGAGCCGGAGTTCGACATCTACTCTATTTATGTCTGCCGTTAGCATGGTTTGAAGCCTTTTACAACTTTAGATATACAACTAACATACAGCACGATCTTGTACTTGATTTTGTCCTTTCTTTACCGGCTTAGGTTCTGACCGCAAAATTTTGACCAACATTTTTGAGGTTAAAAAAATCAATTTTTAGTCCAAGTTTTAAAAACTAAGCATTTGTATGGCAAAACTAAAAACACATCCCTAGGGAAGTGTATTTAGACAAATTTGGTGCAATTTTAGCAAATTTTTAGAATTGTACCGAAGAATTGATTTTGCTTCAATGTCCACGTACATATGCCAGTGAGCCAAAAGAGTGGTTTCCTGGTCAAAATTAAAAATGTCAGCATTTTTAGTCAAAATTTATACCACAAATGAACTCTTTGACTCCTTTCCTTTCCAAAATGGTATAATTTTAGTATACATCACATCAGTGGCGTAACCAGCGGTGGGGGGGGGGGGGGGGGGGGGGGGGGGGGCAGGGGGGCTGGAGCCCCCCACTTGGAACCCTTGCCCCCGCCCCTGCTTGCCCCCCCCCCCCCCCCCCCCCCAATCAATGAAATTAATCGGTGTGGGTGTGGAATGGAAACCCCCCTTCAAGTCACTGTCCCTTAAAAGTCTAGTTACGCCACTGCATCACATTAATAGTTACAGCACTTGACTTTCGCTTTGCGCCAGATGTTGTGATTACCTTACCTGTAGGTCTTTTTATGTGGTTGTTTCTTGAGTTTCGGATTAACTTTGATTTTGAGCAAAATAATTCATTGTTTATTTGCTTACCATTTCAAATTGGTCTGTTACCGTCAAAGTGGTCCGTTTTAATGGTACATATTCTGCATTTTCATGTCTTTGGATAAGAGGTTCAGGGAAAGGTTGAGTTAATGGAGTAGGACTCACCATATGCATATACCTGATGTCTTACAATGGTCACTGCCCCCGCGAACATCAATCTTGAGAGTCAGGTAGTGCCATAGCTAGGTTTTTCATGTTGGGGGAAGGGGCACAAAATAAAAGTGAACTGACAAGACATTACTGATATTAGGCCTAGGGTTATAGTGATTCCATGACCACTGAGCGCAAAGGAAGGTTTGAAGGTGGATTTTAGAATGTTAAGGTACTTAGAACAAAATGAGTTCCTATACCCTCGCAAAAGTTAGGGGAACTCCCTTGGAGACAGCAAAATCCATAATGGCAGCCATTAGCCATCTCGGAATTATGAAAATGACGTAACTTCCAAACATGGATACATCACAGAGATTTTTTGGACTAAATTTATGCCAAAGAATCGAATAAAGTGGTTATTTTATCATTCTGAGATTGTCCTTAGTGTGGAATCGAAGATGTCCGCCATGGGAAGGGAGGCAAGGTTTTAGTGAGAATCACTTCTTTTGGGCACATGTAATATGGGGAGGTAAGGTTTAGTGAGAATCACTTCTTTTGGGCACTTATGTAACATGGGGGAGGTAATGTTTAGTGAGAATCACTTCTTTTGGGCACTCATGTAATATGGGGAGGTAAGGTTTAGTGAGAATCACTTCTTTTGGGCACTTATGTAACATGGGGGAGGTAATGTTTAGTGAGAATCACTTCTTTTGGGCACTTATGTAACATGGGGGAGGTAATGTTTAGTGAGAATCACTTCTTTTGGGCACTTATGTAACATGGGGGAGGTAATGTTTAGTGAGAATCACTTCTTTTGGGCACATGTAATATGGGGAGGTAAGGTTTAGTGAGAATCACTTCTTTTGGGCACTTATGTAACATGGGGGAGGTAATGTTTAGTGAGAATCACTTCTTTTGGGCACTTATGTAACATGGGGGAGGTAATGTTTAGTGAGAATCACTTCTTTTGGGCACTTATGTAACATAGGGAAGGTAATGTTTAGTGAGAATCACTTCTTTTGGGCACTTATGTAACATGGGGGAGGTAATGTTTAGTGAGAATCACTTCTTTTGGGCACTTATGCAATAAGGTAAGATTTAGTTAGTTAGAATAACTTCTTTAGGGTATTTACAGGGTAAGTAAAAAAGGTGTACTTAACCCTGAAAATGCTGTACCAATAATATCGACAATTAGAAATCAATGGTATTTAAAAAAACTTGGATGAAAAGGTTTTATATACAACAAGATCGACATTATTCATACAATAAAATCAGCTTACCCTTTTTAAAGGCTGGCTCACACTATGACGGAGAGGGGTCAACGGTAAGCTGCGGATTGCAATTTTGAATTTCCCGCCAATCATTGTGTGTTGCCGTCAGTTGTCGCTGACGAATCCGCTAGCCACCGCACACGGCCGAAATTATCAGTCGTGTCCGTCGGCAAATTTTCAGCATGTTGAAAATGTTGTGGCGGCAAAAAAATTGTTGTGATTCCGTTCAGAATTCGTTGGAGACCGCAACCCTCATTTCCTTTACGTTTCCATGCCGTGCGAGGCCGTATCTAGTCTAGCCTTGATCAGGCTTTCTAAAATTTGCATCGGGTTGTAGTAGTCCGGGCTAGTATTATATACCAAACTCCTTGTGCATACTGATATTAATAAATAATAACAAGTCCTGCAAGCTTATTTATTTAGTGCGATAAACTAGCATCCAAACTGCCGCCTCCTTCACTGGCCCACCAATTACTCACTGAACACGCCGGGCGAAGCCTGGTGTTAAAACTGGGGAGTGATCGCCATTGAGTACCATCGCGGGAGAACGAAATTCGACTGAGGCCGCTTGCGGCCGAGTTTAGCATAGCTCTCAATTCGTAAATCCTATGTCACTTGTCTTAGCACGCTGTGTTCAGCTTAATGGAGAAGGGGGGATTTTTGGGTGGGATTTCCGTGTTACAGTGTCAGCGCCAGATGGTTACGGACTGCGTCATTTTAAATAATTTTAGAAGCCTGGTCAAGGCTATATCTAGTCGTTTTTAGTTGTCACAATTTCGTTGGTAGCCGTTGTCAATGACCATTGACGGCTAAACAACGGCAAGTGACGTCACATCTCGAACCCTGACGACACATTCCTGCAGGTAACGAAATTGTAATGACCTTGGTGCGACGATGGATTGCGAATTTTGCCTGGAGGGTGACGGGTGATGACTGTTGATGGCGGGTCGTTTGGGAGTACCTACGGCATTGCAACGGTTATCTGTGATGGGTTACGATTTTGTAACGATGGTCCACGATTTTAAACTTTTAGTTAGTAGATTCCTCTCCAGCCCAGCACAGCGTGTGTCTGAGTGGATGACCAGAACGTTGTGAAGAGTGGGAACGCCAAACTTGACTATTTATACGACCCGCCCACACACATCGTCATCGTCGCCGCAACCCATCATCAGCACCCGTTCCTTGCCGCCAGCCAATCCGCTTCCAGCCGTCTGACCTCGTTCCTTGTTGCTGGGCTCCTTAGAGACATCGTCACTCGCCGCTCAGACAACGTCCGATTTTGGTCGCTAGACTCCGTTCCCTGCCGCAGCCATTCGTCCCTTGCCGTCGTGTTGTCATAGCTGAAGGTCATTCCCACCTGTCAGCGAATCTAGCTTTTCCCTTTTTGCCGCCAACATTTTGTGATTTTCACATCCGTCGTTCTCCGTTGGTTATCTACCGCTACTATGTGAGCCAGCCTTTAAGGTTGTTCCTATGGCTATTTTTTATTTGATATTTTAATAGAGCTTGCTGAGCTCCACAATAATCTGAAATTTGAGATTGATCGGAGGTACGGTTGTCTAGATATGACAATTTTATTGTCAAAAAAAATAAATCAATTTTAAAGGTATATTATGTGATCCTACCGCCCCCCCCCCCCCCCGAGAATATAATGGTGCGTCCCTAAACAAGCTTGTACCAACAAATATTGCATGTTGGGGACAGAAGCGCGCATAGCGCGGGGAAAAAAAATCATCTGTTTATTTTGACCATCATAATTCCATAATTCCTCTTATCAAATGAACCGACAATGCCAATCTTAACTGAATAGCCAGTCAATATTGGGGGTGGGGGGGGGGGGGGGGGCAATCGGCCCAATAAAAACTTGGTATATAAAATATGGAATATCCACATATTATATTGTATACTGAATAAATATTTCATACTTTCAAGAAGTTTTGACGCATACTACCGATGTTGGTGTGTAGGGTATAACAGAATTATGCCAAATTGAAGACAACGATGGAGAGAATGAGACTAAAACAATATACAGGGTGACCCCAAAAAAATGTTAACACTCCGGGCACATAAGATATCTTAAAAGGACAGGAACACACGGGTCTAATATTGATGTATTATGAAAGCTGAGTAAATAAGCTTTCATTTGCATTTTATTGCGTTCCAATTGGTTATTTAGAACGGGAGATATGCTTCAGCAAACATGAGGAAGCAAAATCGGCTTGGTCCAATTTGCATTAATTACAACTATTTTAACACTTTTATCGTATCGTTTCGGAAAACGACGACTTCTAATAAAAAATCGCTCTGAGTAATTCAAGATGTACTTATTGGTAATACATGTAGTAAATTTGAACACAATTGGACAAACCGTTACCGTAAAAAGGTGCGCGCAAAAAGTGCTTTTAAAATCCAAGATGGCCGCCGTTACCATGGCAACGGTGTCCGTGACGTAATTTTTTTTCGCTTAAAATGAAAAGTCTTGCCCAAATACATCTTCTGACCAAAGTTCAAGTGTATAGGTTAAGTACTTTGAAAAATAGCATTTTCATGTTCAGTCTCCCCTTAAAAGCTTTACTTTCATACTGAGAGGATTGGACCAAGCCGATTTTGCTTCCTCATGTTTGCTGAAGCATATCTCCCGTTCTAAATAACCAATTGGAACGCAATAAAATGCAAATGAAAGCTTATTTACTCAGCTTTCATAATACATCAAGATTAGACCCGTGTGTTCCTGTCCTTTTAATGTATCTTATGTGCCCGGAGTGTTAACATTTTGTTGGGTCACCCTGTACTAGTTGCATTTTCTTTCTTGTGCGTGCAGTACAAACCCGAGCTTGTTGTTTGGTTTTTTGGGTTTCGCTGACTTTAACACACATTCATCAACCGGAAGATAGGTAAAAATAGCGTAGAAATATAAAAAAATCTTTAAAAAAAATCAAAATATAAAAATAAAAATAAAAATAAAAATAATTTTTAAAAACGGAGTTTTGACCCGGCCGGATGAAGGCAACACAACTCCTTTTTTTTGCCTAATCAAATATAGATCAGACTCTTAATTGTTGATGTATTTAACATGGCTACATATCTGAGCCAGATGAGTTTCAAAGTAGGTCTATTTGGGGAAAATCAAGATATTCAACTTACCTTTAAAATGAAAATCTAGTTTTAGTTTTCAACTAAATTTCGTATTTATATGGTCTTCTCACAATTACCAAAATTTTCCCCCTGGTTTTACATTACTTCCAATCACAAAATGTTCTTATTTTATTGTAATATGAATTCATTTTACAACCGAAGATCAGAAAAAATATACCCAACGGTTGCATCAATCAATTCAAGAACTCTCTCAAAACTCATATGTTCCATTTGTGTGAATTGTAGTTTATGTACGGTATAATTGCTTTATGATGTAGTTTATTATGCTCTGTTTCAGCGCATTGGGATGTTTTTCAAATATGTTTGCGCTTTAAAAGTACTGCTTATTACTAGTACTGCTTATTATTATTCTTTTTCCATCTTGAAAATAAAGCTATTAACAAGCCCTTAAAAATGATTAGGCAATATTCATTTGCATAATTCTTAAAGGGGCACCCTCAATTTGTATGGAAATTGGTTTTTTTGCACCAAAGTAATACGTAGGCATATAGTAATTACCATCTGAAACAGTTTACCAAAATTCGCCGATTATCATGTAAAATTTCAAAATGTTGTTAGTTTCGATATGATCATATCAAAACTAGGTGCTGAATTCAGAAGTTATGCTATCGTTTTACTCACGGCCTTTTGCGGCAAATCTCAACCAGGAAGTGCCATTATTTGCTTATTTGGCATGAAGGCGATGGCGGAATTGTATGACATTTTGGATTTGGGCTATGTTGATGATTATCTTTACATTATTTGCTCATTTAGTATATCGATACATCTCTCAATGCCCATTTACACAAATTTTAAATAAAAAAGAGTTACGCCAGTAGAACAATTTTTGTTTGTGGTTTTTGCCTTGCTATTAAATGTTCAAAATAATGTTCTTTTTTATTTGTCTTTTCAAAGCTAAAAAGGGATTTTTGGGGGATTATTGTAGAGATGATCATCATATCATCTTGCATCTTCATTGCAATTACAACTTGAGTTCAGCTGTAGATGTTCAATGTTTATTCCTTATTCTTATTTCTAAAACTTAAGAGCACCATAAGTGCATCGTGGAAAAACGATGCACAATTATTATTTTCTCAGTTAGGCCTATGGCACACACAAAAAATAAGTACAAGATTAAGGCATAATATAAGCATGGGTCAAAAAGTAGGAGAAAATAGGAAAAGTAGGGGTGTCTGAATGCCGGAGGTTGTATTTTTAATGTGTGTAAGTGCTAAGGGTAGTTTAGGCCGATAGTCACATGTCATCATTGTTAGCCCCAAAAATCACAAAATCACCAAATGACTCCCTTGCTCATAAAAAAACCAGAGGAAATTAACACAGCGCAAATGAGAATTATTATTTTACATGATGCAGAATATGTACCATTATTTAAAATTGTTTGACATGGTGTTCCTAGCAAAAAATGATATTATTTTGCTCAAAACGAATTAAAAAAAATGTTAATTGAATTTTTTAAATAATCTTTATTGAAATTGTGTATCTGAAACATTTGGCCTAAATTGTCAAACAGTGGCTAAAAAGCACTACAGTTTGAAAGTTGGGGATCACTTTACTCAAACCGTAGCTGTATGCATGTGGAGTGTCCACCTTTCACCCGGGATTGAATCATGTGGGTGCAGTAACTATTGTAAGGCATCAGATTTATGGTCTCACATATCCATGAAGTAGAACTTTCCGTAAAATGCAGGATATGCAGGATATGTACCATTAAAACGGACCACTTGGCAATCCAGTCAAAATGGTTTCCAAAGTGCTTACGCATCATTGTGTGTATCTCAAAATGACTAAAGAAATTACAAATTCATCGGCATATTCTTTCAGATTCCCAGATCCCAAACTTCCAAACTGCCGCTCAAGAAAGTATGATATAAATCAGTCAAGCAGAACAATTTCCTCGCACTTCAAAAAAAATTCCCCAGGCTCAAAAAAGGCCAAACCTGGGAAGTCCGTTTTTCCTTTTTTCTGTCACCTTAGCTGACAAATATATTTTACGGACCATGGGCCCATGACACTCTTTCACTTTTTTGTTCAAACACTTTATTTTCTTTGAAATATGACACATGATTTTAAATTTATAGTCATAGGCCTAAGTCATACAAAATGTAATGAGAGATTAACACCCTTACAATGCATATCTTATAAGATCAGGAGTGCACCCATCTCAGGTTGCAACCAACATTAAAGCAAAAATATGTGAAACCAACAGATTTCGTCAAGGTAGGCATTGCATCATTGATGCCCTCGTTATTTATTTTTGGCAGACCCAAAACACCCATGTCCACTGTTTCATTACGTAAAACGATGCATAACTTCCGAATTCAGCATCCGAGTTTCGATATGATGATATTGAAACTAAGAAAATCATGACATTTTGTATGATAAACGGTGAATGTTGGTAAACTGTTTCAGATGGTAGTTAGTATATGCCTAAGTATTACTTTGATGCAAAAAAACTGATTTCCAGGATAATTGAGGACGCACTCCCATACGTATCTCTCAATCGAAAGTGGGTGATCATGTCATCAGACCTTCACATAATGTGCGCAACCTTGGAGTGGTTTTTGATAATAAAATGTCTATGACAAAGCAAGTGAACTCGATCATATCCTCTGCTAACCTCCAACTTCGTAACATCAGGGGAGAAGAATTCAGCGATATCTTGACAAGGACACTAAACATCATGTTGTCCGTGCTTTGATTTTATCTCGCTTGGACTATGCTAATAGCCTACTAAAGGTTTTCCCGATCAATTTAGAAATTGAAGCATTCTATTTAGTATTTACGTAGTTTCAATTCGCGCTAAATTGATTGAACGTTTTAAAATGAATGTCAATTTCCAAATAAAAGCATTCTATTTAGTAATATCCGCATTCAACCAAGACATGCGCTCACGTCAGTTCGCAATATAAGCAATCAATGTAATGTTTTTGTCACGCTTTTAAATATTACTGCAATCAAATTCGCAAGCGATCGCGGTACGTGTCATCTCGTGCATTCGAATTCATTTATATGCAAACAATTACCCGATTAATGCATTCTATTTAGCAAACGATCTATATGCTTTATTATTTGTATCATTATTCGTCAAACCAAAACCAAAAAGCGCCAACACAGTGATGAAAATCCCTAAAGACCGTATTGAACATATCCACAAATTAACGATATGTAATAAATATACAATGTATAAAAAAATGTATGTGAGAAAAGAGAAGAGAAAGATGAAAGATAGGCGTAAATGTTTACATTGGTGTAACCAATAATGGCTACACTTTTAAATCAGAATAGCAAAATATGATGGAAATGATATAAAGAGCATAATGTAAGTGGAGGGGATCCCTAAATTGCATGGCCCCTCTGCATCCCTCACCTAAAAAACGCCAAGTACCACATAGTACATTTTGATTAAAATGTTTGCATTGCATCCCTCCTAAATGGTCTCCGCCCCTCCGCGACTAATCGTTGATGATTCCGCCACCAACAATTTTTATAAGCAGGATAGGCCTCAAATTGACTTTCCTTGAATGTCACCCATTGACTGTTAGACAATATGAACTAGTAGAAAATGGGTTATATGAAAACCATGTGACATGTTCTTAACATTTTATGTGCCTATTCACTTTTAAAGACATTTTTGTATGCGTCTTACATCCAGTTAATTCCTCCTGAGAGGAAAACATTCGCCCCCCCCCCCTTTCTTTCCGGATCCTATCCCCGCAAAGGTCAGCCTTATACGTCTCAATAACCATTTTACCCTTTTTACAATGAATCAAAATGTTCCCGAACCCTTCCTCAACTCTTGGCCTCTTTTCTGTGAAAGCCTAAGACAAATGCGGTTTAATTGTCCCTGATTGAACACATCGGCTTTTAATAGAATCTACAAAATATTAAATTGATTGCGTATAAATGAAAATGAAAATGTAATTATGATCATTAAACCTTGTGCACGTACACACAAGCGAATTTGAATGCATTGTTTATATATATGTGATGATTTAATACGTAAATAGAATGCGTCAAAATGAAATTAAATACTTGAAAATGAAATTGATCGATGTTAAAATGAAATAGAATTCACGTAAATGAAATTGAATGCTGTTATAAGGAAATAGAAATATACGTTTAGATAATCATTCAATTTAGCGCGAATTTGAATACTGGAAAGCTAATTTGGTTGATAACATTTTCAAATTGGCCGGGAAAACCTATATATGGCCTCAAATCTCAAGATCTCCGCCGCCTTCAATCCATCCAAAACAAAGCAGCCAAACTCATTTTCTCTGTTCCTAGACTAACTAATCCTGTACCATTAATGAACAAACTTCATTGGCTCCAAATTCAAAACCGGATACAATTCAAACTCTGCCTGCTCATCTATAAGTGCCTTAATAAATCTGCCCCGACCTATCTCATCAATGAAATTAGTTTAAAACCTACTCTCTCCAGCGGTTCTGTTACCAGATCTGCCCAGGACAAAACCCTCCTTGTTATCCCTGCTTGCAAGAAGTCCATTGGTGACAAAGCTTTTGCAGTTGCTGGACCTTCTATCGGGAACCGCCTGCCACAAAGTGTCCGTGAAGCCACATCTGTCAACCAGTTTAAGAAGTTGCTTAAGACTCACTTATTTTAAAATATGTCTCTGTGTATCTCATTACTATATGCTGTATACTGAATGTTGGATGATTTTTGTTTTTTTGTGGTTGTTCTGTTTTTTTGTGCATTTAGATCTTTCATTGAATAAGCGCGTTATAAACTCTAGTATGTATGTATGTAATGCCCCTTTAAGCATAAAAAGGCAATTTTGTCCGCGTTGTGCGCACATATTCTTACTAAATTAGGTTTAATTAGACCAAATGTTGACAATTTTTGCATAAAATAACTACATTTTGCATGTAAGCGCGCATACCAAATTAGTTAGTATTAGACCAAATTTGACCATTTAAGCGTAAAATGGCACAAACAAATTTGCACGCTTCGCACGCATCATTTTTTTCATGCCCCCTAAAAAAAAGTCTTGCCCCCCCCCCCAAAAAAAAAAAGTATGAGGCTGGTGCTGTAACTGGTCCAGGGAAGCTTCCTCAAGAGAATGTGACTGTAGTTATTGTATGGTCAACATCAGAAACATAATATGCCAAGAGACAACACTTTATGATCCGCCCTCATAATTAGCATACAATACATCAAGTAATGTAGTTCCTACCCAGCCAGCACAGTTCAATGGGCCCCATAAGGGCTATGTGGACAACCAGGGCTAATGAGAACAAGGGTTGTGTGCTGGCTGAACACATGGGTCCCATATCCAGGGTTTTACAAGGGCCATAATGGGCTATGTTTGAGTAAACCTGTTGGAGTCCAATTTAGGCTGATGTCTTGGGACTCATATGAGTTACATCAGTTCAATTCCACACATGCGCACTGAGCTTGGTTAAATTGGTTTCCTAACACTATGGATTGTCAATTTATACATTTCATCAAATAATTTAAACTGCATCATGCACCATTTCATAATTAAATGGCAAGTAAGAACATTAATTTAAAAAAAACACCTGTACACATCGGAACAATTTTGTTGAAGAATGTTAATAAAAAGCCAAATGCTTCAATTGTTCTTAATTGCCAGTCATTTATTCGTGTGAATATGTAAATAATTCAATTATCAAGTACCCAGTATATAGGCAGCCCATACGGGCAAGCCCATTCAAAACCCTGATAATATCGGCCTTAGTTAAACCCATTCAAATCACACATTGGACCCATGGGGGCCATTTCTCATGGGCTCCTTTCCGACAAAGATGCTAAAATATTAAGGGTCCCAGCTGGGGAGGCCCATATGGGGCCAACAAAGTGGCCCATAAAGGGCCTATTTGGTGCCCATGCATACGTGTTGGCTGGGGATCATATCTGTATAGGTTCACCATCCAACAATTGCATACAAAACAAAGTTCAGGTTTGTTTGCGAAAGTAGGGCGTATGAATAAGGTGTACTGAAAATAGCACAGCAATGCAATGATCAAAGGTTGGTACAAATCGAGACTGAATGATATTTATCAATTGGCCATCAAAACATGGGACAAAGTGTACTTTAGACTCTAGCAGCAGGCATTAATTACATGGTAGAATAACGGAACTATTAAAGTCATGGGACAAAGTGTACTTTAGACCCAGGCAAGCATTATGAATAACATATGGTAGAATAAAGCAATTAGCAATTTGTTTAAACTGTATGATGCACTTTCATTTCATCAAAGACAAGCAAAGGACAAGCTAAGGTAAACTATTTCCGAATCATGTTAACATGCGTTGGCCACTCATTGCAACATGCTCCGAAAAGATACTTACATCTCTTGAGTACCTCTGAGCATCGAAAGCTTCCGAAAAATGTAGTAACAGTGGGTCAAATGTATCATTTCTTTATGCATTGTTTAATTTAAACCTTTGCTTTTTCTTTTGATTATAGAAGTTGATCATGTCTACTAATCAAGACAATTATGTCAGATGTCATCAAGGAGTGCAACTCGTTTGCTCCAAAACACTCCCATGCATCCAGCATGTACTTAAAACATGGCATCAACAATTACAACAAACCTTGTCCCCATGTGCCTCACCACACACATGTCCAACTAGAGGTAAACCCAAAACCAGTAAAGGTTCATGTCAGGCGTGTGTTGATTGGGGAGATGCAGTGGAACGAGCTCTGTACAATCCCCCAAATTCACCGGCAAGTTTACTGCAATGGGCAAACATCAACCCAACTATCCTTCATCATGACCACGTTGAAGCAGCTAAGGCATTTGTTTTACGACTTCCCCCTGGACAAGCACACAGAGGCATTGGTGATTTTGATTCTGCTAGTATACTGATGATAATGATGAGAATTAAAAACTTTCATCGAGGTGATCAAGCCAAGTATAATCTTATTAAAAAGGTGAGATGAGTTTATTATAGAAATAAATAGATATTATGGATGATATTTATACGACACAGTGTCACGAGTATATTGGATTCGTTAGCTTAAATCTGGTAAAATTTGCTCCGAATAGAAAGCAGCTAGTTTAACACTAAAAAGCTCCAGAAAAACGTTCCTGAGCGTACAAACTGTCAGTTTTTTGAACTAAAATGGTCCAGAAAAACGGTCCTTAAAGGTATATTATGTGATCTTTCCAGGGAACGTCCTCAACATCGAAAAAAAAAATTAAAAGTAGATTTTCTTGCAGATTTACATTTCTGATCATAAATCGTACATACATTCCAAGTTACAGGGCGATACGATTCTTAGTTTCTTCAAAATCATGATTTTAGAGTGAAAATAAACTGTCGGATTATCCGACAGTTTATATTTTTCACTATAAATTCACTCTAAAACCATGATTTTGAGGTAATTAGGAATCGTATCGCTCTGTAACTTGGAATGTATGTATGATTTATGATCAGAAATGTAAATCTGCAAGAAAATCTACTTTCTAAAAAAAATAATGAATAGAGGGCGCTCTCTGGAAAAGATCACATAATATGCCTTTAAGCCATCTTTTTATAACTTGAATAAAGAAACATTGAATCTATCTCGCGAAAATTCTAGTTCTGTCACTAAAATGGTCCAGAAAACGTTCCTGAAACCATGTTGTTAAGCTTGAATAGTTAAACATTGAAACTAAATCGCGCAAACAAATGGCTTCTTTTGAGGGGGGGGCATCGTCCCCTCCGTGACAATGATGGGGGGGCCACTCCACGCTTGCACTGTCTATGCTCGTTACCCTTCCTCCTTATCTTTATTTTTATTTTTTACTCTTTTACCAATGGGGGGGGGGGGGCACTGTTCCCCCTGGTTACGCCACTGGTGATTCAGAGGGCCGAGCTGTTGGGTTTTAACTTGCCTGGATGACCTAAAACTCTCCTTGCTATCAATATTTACTTTGATATAAAACACTCACATGGTTCAGAGACGTGATAAAGTGAGAGACACTAATTAAAGCTCCCGATCTCTCCTTTTTACTCCCCTCCTCCTCCTCCCCTTTCCCTCCCTCCTCCTCTCCTCTACTCTTTTTTACCCTCTGGGGACCCGGGGGCTTAAGCCCCCAAAGCAACCCCTCCCCCTGGGCACGCGCCTGTATATGGAGCAGCCTGAATATGCTATTGCTATTAGAATAATAGTAATCAAATCTTGGTTCTTTCAGGTTTCAGACATCAGAAACAACCTGTCTCACATGAAAGTGGACAACAACTTGACCGTAGAGGACCAACAGACCGATAGCTATTTCACTGGTCTTCATGATTTTGTTGTTTGTCTTCAGAGTCTTCACCCTCAACACTTTACTCAGGGGACGATGCAGGAGGTTTTACAGAATTTATGTGATGTAAGTTGATTACATGCATTGATGACATGCTATAAATATCTCAAAAAAAGTTCTAAATTGACAAGATGGCAGTTATAAATAATAATAATATCTCAACAACAAAAAAAGTTATTTAATCTGTAGACAATTTGCAATAGGTTCTCACTGAATCTGGTTTGATGGTTCAATTTTTACAGAAATCTGATTCTTTATCAAATAAAGAGAAAAGTTCTTCAGTGAAATCTGAATGTTTAATATAATGACAACTTATATATAGACTATAAAATATAGACTTGTACGTTGTATAAAACAATATTTGAATTTCTTTCCAGATTCGTGTGTCACCCGTCATTCAGAAGATAAGGGATGAAGTATTGGTGCCGTTTTCTGCAGCCATGGAACAGGTTGTTCGTGAAACCATCCATGATGCTCTTGCAAACCAAACCCAAGTGCCTACTAGCCAAGGTATATTTAAATTAACTATTACTTCTTATTTTCAATGCGGAAGTCCATTTCTTGTTGAAACACTTAGAAGTGAGTTTTGAGTCTATTCATAGCACCCGATCCTTGTTAGGCTCCTAATAATTAGTATTCAATGCGGAAGTCCATTTCTTGTTGAAACACTTAGAAGTGAGTTTTGAGTCTATTCATAGCACCCGATCCTTGTTAGGCTCCTAATAATTAGTATTCAATGCGGAAGTCCATTTCTTGTTGAAACACTTAGAAGTGAGTTTTGAGTCTATTCATAGCACCCGATCCTTGTTAGGCTCCTAATAATTAGTATGGGGAATTGGGAGACACTGTATTTACTGAGTTAAACAAGCTCTCATTGGGCAAGTACACAACCATTTTCTTATGCCCGTCAGCTTGGTTACTCTGCCCGTATTAACTAAATGTACTCTTACTAGTGAAGTACCACAGTTCTTGTACAGTACTACTGGACAACTACTTTGGTTGTACCATCCGTACTGTTCGGAGGTTGCGCGGTCAACTATTACACTGTAAGTGTAAGCAGGCATGACAAAAAAATGCTTAATAAGGTGGGTTTTTTTAAAGATTGTGTGGCTTAAGCGCGAAACGCATTAATTAAGTGGTCTAATAACCTCTTAATTGACCATTTTCAAGAAAAATGGTACTTTTTCAAAATCCTGTCAATATTTTACTCGTTTTGGTGGTCAAATTGGGATGAAAAACTCATAAAATCTTCATTTTATGACACATTATGGCTTTAGAGGAAATACACCTGTAGGAGGTGTCTGGAAAATCTTTAGGCATCATCATCATCATGCATGCTAATACAGCATGATATTTGGGATTACGCAGTGTTTTTTGAAAGCAAAAGACGTTTAATCTTTACAGCTAGTCACACCCTTTATACCGCAATCTCTCCAGACCCATTCATCCAGATACCTAGGTGGCTGGTTCAGATAGCACACATTTATAACAGTAATCACACACAAATCAATGATATCCCACAGAAAATCATTTCTAGTGCAACTTTGCTGTTGTTATGCGCGGTCATAATTTGAAATCGCCATAACTATAAGAGTATCCATCTGATTTTTTTGAATGAGGTATCAAACTGCGGAGAAGAATTTGCTAATTTAAAGGAGCATTGAGAGATACGTATGGGAGTGTGCCCTCAATTATCCTGGAAATCAGATTTTTGGCATCAAAGTAATACTTTAGGCATATACTAACTACCATCTGAAACAGTTCACCAACATTCGCTGTTTATCATATCAAATTTCATGATTTTCTTAGTTTCGATATGATCATATCGAAACTAAGGTGCTGAATTCGGAAGTTATGCTAAGTTTTTCTCACAGACTTTCGCAGCAAATCTCAACCCGGAAGTGCCGTTATTTGCTTGGCATGAAGGCGATGTCGGAATTGTATGATATTTTGGATTTGGGCTATGTTGATGATTATCTTTACATTATTTGCTCATTTAGTATATCGATACATCTCTCAATGCCCCTTTAATGTATATATCTCAGATTTTTGGTACCGATTATCTATTTCAAAGCACCTGGTCAGGGACTTTTTGTGCTAGGTGTATATTGATTACATACCATTCACACAATATATTTTCCGTTGTTTCAACAGATCCTGATGATAGCTCCGTGGCGCCATTTGATGTTGACCAATGTAGAGAAGAATTGTGTATGGAGTATGAACATAACAAAGGAAAGGTATCTCTATTGCCATTTGACACTGAAAGCAGAGTGGATATTGAAGACATATTTGTGAATCTTGAACTTAAACTTCAAACAGCAAAAAGGGTCAAATTTGAAACAGCAATTCCACACCAAATAAATGGGTTTAAACTCAAGTCATACACAGATTTGTTCTCTTTGACCAATAAGAAACAAGCCGATCAACCTGTTGTAAGAGTACTGGTCAAGGGGGGTCCTGGGAGTGGAAAGACCACTTTGGCTGAAAAGATTGCATATGACTGGGCCCAAAGCTGTAGAACACAATCCTCTGAAGGCCTGGGTAGGTTCCAACTGCTTTTTGTCTTGTACCTTAGAGACATTAACAAAGACATGACCTTGGAAGATGCAATATTTGACCAACTGCTCCCATATGACACTCAGTTGTCCAAGCAAAGTTTAGGTGAATACCTCAGACTAAATGCAGACAAAATTGCCATTGTATTTGATGGTGCGGATGAATATAGTGGTGACTTTGTCCCAACTCGGCTTAGGAACACTATAGCAGCTGTAGTTAGTTATAAACTGTTGCGTAAAAGTCATGTCGTTGTAACAACTAGGCCAAATAAGGTAGTAGAATTTGGTGAATATGCAAGAGTAGAACTTATGGGGTTTGACAGTAAAGGAATAGTTACCTATATCAAGAAATTTTTCCAGGTCTCGGATTCTTTCTTGGACAGTGATAGCGACAGCAAGAAGTTTTTCCAGGTCACAGATTCTTTCTTAGACAGTGATAGCGCTGAAGTAAAAGATAGTGATGGCAACATCGAGATCGAGATCTCTGATGAAGTATATGATAGTGATGGCAATTACAGTGAGATCTCTGACGAAGTAAATGATAGTGATGGCAACATTGAGATCGAGATCTCTGATGAACTATATGATAGTGATGGCAATTACAGCGAGATCTCTAATGAAGTAAATGATAGTGATGGCAACATTGAGATCGAGATCTCTGATGAACTATATGATAGTGATGGCAATTACAGCGAGATCTCTGATGAAGCAAATGATAGTGATAGTGACAGCAAGATCTCAGATGGCGATGTGACTATGGTCCAAGAGAACCACTCTGATGATGCAATTGAAGACAAGAAAAGAAATAAAAAAGTGGCTAAAACATTGTATGACACCATTTATGAGTCTGATTCACTTGCCTCTATGGTCCACATTCCAGTCATATTGACTATGATTTGTATTCTCTGGAAGGAAGAACAAACATTGCCAACACATATGACAAAACTTTACCAAGAATTCACCCATTACTTGACCCAAAGATGGCTTGAAAAGAACAAGACAGAAACTGAAAGTGAAAAGCTAGAAGCCAATATACTGGTTCAATTAGGAAAGATCGCGCTCAAATGTCTGTTTGAGGACAGATTATTTTTCACCTCTGATGAATTTCAGGAAAAGGATGCTTTAGAAAAGGCATGTTCAATAGGCATTGTTACGCAGGAAAGAAAGCGATCAAAACTACGAATGGTTAAGCATTTCACCTTCATGCACAAAACCTTTCAGGAATATTGTGCGGCATCATATTGGGTTTCTTTGATCTCGGTCTCTTCAGATCAGTTTTTGTCCTATCTGCGTCGTCTGAATCACCAGAATGTACATGATTTTGAATACTTACTGGTGTTCTCCTGTGGATTGAGTGATAAAGCTGCTGATATGATATTAGCTCATGTGGCATCAATTCGATATGAGGGTTCATGTGATGAAGTAATGGTGAGTCTAGCAGATCGCTGGTGGAGACTTGGAATAAGACTTCTGTATGAAAGTCAGTCACATTCATCTGTAAGCCATCTGTTTCCTTGGCTTAAGTCTACCGATAGAACTATAAACATAGACATACAAGATAACTTCACACAAGAAACCTTTGTATTCTTTGACTATTTCACAACCTCCTTAGAAGAAACTACAAAGAAATTGATGTTACATTCGACCTCAGAACCACCTGCCAGTAAAACGGAATCAAGTTTTCTTTTGAAAGTAATTGTCGGATATCGAATGGTATTTCAAAGCGACATTTATATTCAAACAGATCTGCAAAGAACAAGTAACATTGTCAACTGTCTTTTAAACCTGTTTGGTAAACCTTTACATGAAGTGAGCCTGAAATTTGATATAGGAACTAATCTATATTATTCATGCAAAACGATTCCAATGACTTCAGTTATAATCAGTAATATTTCAAGCAAACAATTTCAATTACTTCACATTTACCTTCCGGGTGTGCAGAGATTAAGATCGTACTTAATTGGCAACAGGGGCTATGATCCTGATAGTGATATCCGAGCCCTAGGCGAAAGCATTGGACGCTTACCTGGTAAATTTGTTCTTCAGATATCTGCTACGGCCATAGGAATAAATCATGATATATCCTCATTACTAGAGGGTATCACTAGTGTGCCATCACCATCCCCCATTGTGGGTTTTGAAAGTTATTGTTTTGTTACTGCAAATTCCATTGCAAAGATGTTATCAAAGGTAGATAAACTTCTCCTTTTACGCATAGACTTCTCCTTTCCCACATGTATTCGAACATCCAGTGCAAAATTCCTCAGAGCTATCAATACTAGCCATACACAATATTTGAGACAGATCAATTTTTCTGGTGTATATATTGGAGAGGCTGCATGCCACATTCACAGGTTTTTACCCAGTCTTCATGAGTTATCTTTGGTCTCGGCAGGAATGGAAGAGAACCACTGTGAATCTCTATTCTCAAAGTTGACAGATTCCCATGATTTGCACACTTTGATACTTACAGGAAATAGAGTAGGACTGCACAACTGTTTCCCTGTTTACAACATGAACTTGTTCTTGAGAAAAACACTAACAGAGTATGTGCACAGTGATGCATCGGTGAGGTTGAATCTGGCTTTTAAACACCTGAAGGCTCTGACACACTTGGATTTATCATCTACATGCCTCGTGCCATTGGACATACCATATGTAGCAGACGGACTTGTTCATTTAAGATTGATAAAGTACCTTGATCTGTCCAAAAATGTAATAATGCATGCTTGTCCATATTTGGCTAAGCACCTCCGACCACTGACAAACTTGCAACATTTAGAACTTCAGAAAACTTGCATATCTGACGATGGGGCTATTTCATTAGCTAGATCATTCATAGATCTCAAACATCTTACATACCTCGATATTTCTCAAAACAGAATCTCCTGTAAAGGAACATATGAGCTCTCACGATCATTCCATCATTTGAAAGAGCTTTCAGTGCTTGATTTTTCTCACAACCCTATCAAGGATATCGGTATTATGTCACTTTGTGAGACTTTTGAAAGTACATCTCATCTTATCAGAATTAATGTACAGAATTGTGAAATAAGTTCAACGGGAGCATTGGTTTTGGCAATGTCATTTCAATTTTTACCTAGGTTGGAAGAATTGAATCTTGATGGAAATACACAAATTGGACCTGAAGGGATCAGCTGGTTATTTGAGAAGATCCATGTGCCAAAATCCCTTAAGCGTCTATCTTTGATTCACATCCAAGTGAAAGAGTGTAGCCAGCATCTTAGAAACATATTTAATGCCCTATGGAATACCAATGAATGGGTTTGTAGAGAGTTAGGATATTTCATTTTCCCCGCTGATGTAAAATCGGATGACTCGGTCACAAAATTGAAATACCTAAATAAAAAGGAAATTCAACTAGTAATTTCTAAGATGGGTACAATGGCATCTCTGGCAGTCGATGAGCAGGCTGAGTAAGGTCATAGAAACAGAATCAGTTTTTATCCCCTATTTTATTTCCTTACTTGTTGATTTATTTTTGGTTGTCTGGGCATTGGTCGTACATTAACCAAAGTGCTATAAAGCAATTAGTGGTTAACTCATCTCTGAAAATTTTGCAGAAATGGATTGGAACCATAGCGCCACTAAGGTTATTCTATGGTAGTTATGTCGAGACAATCGAGCACTAACCTGGTCCGATGCAGAGCAAACATGCAGAAGGAAGAAGCAGGTTGACACAGCTAAACGGAGCTTGTCTCCCAATCCCAATCCAAGCCTGTGTGCACACAGTAGATTGGCGTGACCACTTTTCTTTCTCCCTTGTCTTAGGATAGAACTATCCATGATGAAAGTAACTGTTGTACCGATGCCTAACAGGGTACGTTGTAGAACAACTTGTAACACGGTGCAAACACCAAACGATAAATATAAAAGTCAAACTAGAGGAACAGATGAACACACTGTAAACTGTAACACACCGAAGAACATATCGAGGGAACATATATACAAGATGACTCTCATAGAGTTCAAAATATGACTGTGGACTGTTCTAGTAATCCACCACAAAGTCCTTGAGGTGAGATGGAGGCTTACTATGACGTCCAGAACGTCTCAGACCACTGGTTGCAAGACTAGAATCCGTTGGAGCCGTAGTGTTCGCTCCGGATGAAGGTGGACTGGCAACCGCAGGTGTCGGAGGACCAAGGTCATGCGTGTCCGTAACAGGGTGTGCAGGCTGAATACCCTGCTCAGCATTTGATGCAGGAGTAGAAAGCTCAACTGGAATGACAGGAGGATCTGGTGGTGTCGGAATCATGTCTATTGAGGATTCATCATCACTAGCATGATGGGCACCAAGGCGACCTGGGCGAGGGTGTGGGGTGTGTTCCTGCAAAGATGGGACTTTGTAGCATTCGCACTTTTTGATGCGATAGGAGGCGTTCCTTAACTGTGAGCCAATGAACTTGCGAACATTACACCACGTACCGTCAATGGACGTGACCAAGTAGCGATTCCTGGCATGTGACTTATCACGATCAGTATAAAGGTACACAAGATCACCAACATCAACCTGTGACGAAAAGATGGACTGTTTGTGAAGACTCTTCGACCGCTCACTGGACTGGTGGTTAGACTTGCGCAGTTGGTGCTGTGACTGAATGAGCTGCTGGTCACAAATGGGGATTTGTTGATTGCTGAACTGATCACGCTGATACCACATCTCCCGTGCAGAAAGACCACGTGACCTTATGCGGGCATTTAAGTTGGCTATGGCGATGGAGAGACCAAGGTCAGTTGTTGGGTTGCCCATAGGGTCGAGACGAATCAACTCGTCTTCTAGCTCACGTACAGCTTTCTCAGCAACTGGGTTTTTATTGACATTCTTAATGCGGCCTATTTCCAAGGTCAAACGGTACTGCTTTAGAAGTTTATCTTCGGTAAGGCGTACAAAGCCAGGAGCTGGATCAGTTCGAATAACTGCTGGAGGACCATCTAGTGGGTGTAGCTCTATGCACAAGCGTATTAACGCATCCCGGAGAGTTTCGTGGCGTTCATTGTCTATGATGCATGCCGTAGTGTACGATGTAGAGGTCTCCCGAAGTACAAGAACGTACTGACGACTGCGTCGCATGACGTCAGCTGCAAATGACACACCAACGGTTTCTGGAGGATCACCTGTAGACTGAGCCAGAAGTGACTGTGGTATGTTACTGAGAGATGCACAATGGTGACAGCCTGATGTGACTTGTTCAATGGTCTTATCCAGATCCAGGGCATAAAAATGACGCTGTGTGACTGAGCGAAGCTGGTGTCGAGTCGGGTGATCAAGCTGAATATGAAGTGCTGTCAATAACCCACTAAGAACCTGGCGGGGAACAATGATGCACTCACGGGTAAGTGACAGTGGTTGGTCACGGTGAACGACTAATAAACCATCCTTGGCAACTGTGGCGACCTGAAGGTATCGCTTAACATCCTTCACGCTGGTTGCCTTCTTTGATGGACGTGTGCCTTGAATGAGGTGTGCGTGACATCGTCTCATATCAGGGCATTCCTGTTGGATACTTGTCCAGGCTGATCTGCTAGTAAATGGTAGGCGAGCATGGCCAGACATAATATCCTGGGTAGATATACGGAGAACCGTTGCTTCTTCCTCACGCTTTACAAAGGTACAGACTTGACATCCTGGTTCAGTGCAATCAGGAGCATTACGGCTAGCAAAATCAGATGGTATGTTGGCAGAACCAGCAAGGTGGCGTACAGATGCTTGGTATCGACTAACTGTAGACAGAAAGGTAGAAACTCGCGGGCTAGCGGAGAATTCTCCACGACACAGCTTGCCGTAGGCTTGAACGCATGGCTTGCTATCAGTGAGAATACAAGCATTGTGATGAGATTGGATGATGAAGGGGCTGAAGTGCTTGGTAGCAGCCGATATGGAGAGACCTTCGACCTCACAAGGTAACCATGTAGGTTGGCGGCCACGAAGCTTAGCACTGAAGAAGCCAGCAAGGTGTGGTTTCCCATTGCGTGTTATATACAGTGTAGCTCCAATGCTGTGTTTCTTGACAGAACCATCTGTAACTATCCACAGCTGGTCATCGGGGCGTGGAAGGGTAATTGTGTGGGATGAGGTAAGAGCTGCTTGGGCGGTATGAAAGGCTGCATATACCTCATCTGTCCATGGTATCTTGTCCTGGGACTGTAAACCAGCAATGGCATTATCAAGTGGGCTGAGGAGAAGAGAACAATTGGGAATCACCCGAGCCAGTACCTTATATGCGCCGATAAAGGATCGAAGACCACGTACATTACTTGGAGTGGAACAGGTGCTGAGGGTCGCTACTCTGTGAGGACTAGCCTGAAGGGTACCGCTGGACCAGATCCACCCTAGGATCATCGTACTTTTAGGACATATGATAGTCTTGGAGGCAGATAGACGGAGATTGCATTTGTTCAGAGCATTGAGAACCAATTCCCAGTTATGAAGAAGCTCTTCCACTGTGTTGCCTCCACAGTACAAGTCATCAGCAAGCTTGGCAACTACTCCCTTTTCGAGAAGATCACCGAGAACACGGCACATTAGCTCTTCCAGTGCAGTTTCTGAGCCTGGCATTCCCATTGCTGATCTAGTGTAGACACGTATTCCACGGAACGGTGTAGCGACACCGCAGTACTTCATCGATCCACGAGACAGAGGAATCTGGTAAAACGCGCTGGTAAGGTCAGTCGCTATAAGAAATTTCCACTTCGCTATGTTTCGTAGTGTAGAATCTACGTTTGGCATAAGGGACGGCTGTGGTTTGCTGTAACGTCCGACTTCTCCAAAGGCAGTTACGAGACGAAATCCACCACTGGGTTTCTTTACCAAAAAGGATGGGTTAAGGTACTCAACGGTCACATTGATGTCTTCAGGACGGGCAAAAACGCCTTGCTGTTCAAGCTCATCAAATTTTTGTTGTAGCATTTGGAGCTTGTCTGTTGCGTACTGAGGAAGACGACCCTTGCGTTGTGGTGGTTGGACGGTGCCCATGTTGACGACAGCTTTGAAGGGGCCCGCAGAGCCATTGTATCCAGGGAATGAAGGATTGAACACGTCATCATACTCTTCCAAAAGGGTATGGAAACGCCTACGATCTTCTGTGCTGAGCGTGTTATCTGGGTCCACCGAGACAGAAGAAGAAAATGGCTGGGATGGGCGTTTATTTGTAGTGGTACTGTGGTTGACATGTAGAAGATCACCGGCTTCTGGGATGTAAACAGTGCGGATCTGACCAAAGTGCTCTTGGCGTTTGAGGAGTAGTGGCTCATTGGAGAGATTTGGGACACGAATTTTGCCTGCAATACTCTGTACTATACTAGGTCTTGGCCATACTGGTATGTGGTTTGCAGTGAGGATCTTGGAGATGTGAGTGTCAGTGCGTGGTTCCAAAGCAAAGGTACCATCACAAGTCGACATTTCCTGTGGTAGATCAACTTCGATATAATCACCTGGCCAGATAGTCGTGGTTTTTGACGGGGCACGCAATACAAGTGCACGACGCACAATCTGGTGATTAGGTCTATGCGTAGTAGACTGTGTTCCATACACATATGTAGTCCCATCACCAAGAATAATCTCGTGTTTCGCAGGTCTGATGGTGATGTCATTATTTTCCATGAACGGGATACCGGCCAGTACATCGACATCTAGGCTCTTAACCACTAAGCCTTGAAACTGGAACTCATGCCCATCTCGAGAGAGAGTCATAGTAGTCTCCCCAACGACGGCCAATGGTGATGAGCCATCCGCTTGGTGGGCCGACTGGGTGCTTTTGACAATGTCGGCATTCAATGATCTTGCTGTACTTTCACGTATGAGGTTTCCCTCTGCGCCACTATCAATTGTAACTCTAACTGTGTGATGTTTGTGAAAGGTGTTGAAGTATGGTGACTGACGAACCTGAACACGAAGCGCACTTGGTATTTTCGCTGAATGTGGTTGATCTTGTGCAGGTTGTTCCACATAAGCACATGTGATGTCAGGGGGTGCTTCCTCGTCTTCGTCCTCATCAAAGATGTTGGCCACTTGGCGGGCCCGTAAAATAAACTTCCTATCCTTGTCGGGAAGGAAAGAACACTCACTCAGGAAATGTTGAAAGTCAGAGCGTCCGACCTGTTTACATATGGGGCAGGATTTCATAGCTGATCTTGGTCGTTGGGAAGCTGACCGTGGTCTGCTACGGCTGTTAGATGAGGCACCTTGGCGGGAAAACTGTTGAGGTACAGTAGCACGCATGGACCTGGCATTCTCGGATGACTGTAATTCATCAAGAAGAGCGTCGAGAGCCTGAGATACCTCCGGTTTTATTGAAGCCAACGTCCTTGAACGTAGTTCTGTTCCATAACGTTGTTTAACGAGCCGTGGCAAGTCATTGTGAATTAACCGTAGCCATGTGAGCACAATAAAGTTTTCCAATGTGGGGGTTAGTTCCTCGTCCTCCTCAATAACCTGGCCGTAGTGTGTTATACCTCCATCGGGTACAAGTAAGTTGTCTTCGACAAAGGCCATGAGGCGCTGATAGAGATCTTCATGACGCTCATCAGGTTCTAGGTGTATGCTGGCAAAGTCAAGAAAATGACCACCTGTGCTTTGAAACCCATAATGTAAACGAATTGTTTGCCAGATATGGTTCAGTGATTTGGAGTTTTTGATGATCGTATTACGGGCAATCACTGGACAGTAATTCGCAATTTGTCCTAACATGAGATCTAAAGTTGCACATTTTTGCTGGGCTGTTTTACGTTGCGCTGCAGCAACGTCTTCACCATCGTCTGTCAGCCCACGAAGAGGAGCCGTTTTACTCTTGGTGCCCCACTGCAGACCTTCGACAAGGTAGGGGGCGAAGTTTGGATCCAAAGACAATGTATACAGCAGGTTTTGCTTCCAATTCTCAAACGAATTCACAGTCTCACTTTTGGTGAGACACCATTGCTTCGGGGCACGATTGGCCATTGTAAGACAGGTTATTAAGGGCTCTGCAATAAGTCAAGTTAGTGTTGTGACAACTCTTTAGTAGTTGACCGATTGTCCACAAAGACGTAAGTGATATGACACTTGATAAAAGCCAAGAAGAAGTAAGCTTAAGAAGTAAGCTTAAATACGTAAGTTTATAATATACTTCCCGACTTCAGATCAAGTCCACAGAGTTCACGGATGCAGTAGAGCAGATTCACAGATGTGCAGGAACGTTTTCCAATGCTGCCACCACGCCACTAAGGTTATTCTATGGTAGTTATGTCGAGACAATCGAGCACTAACCTGGTCCGATGCAGAGCAAACATGCAGAAGGAAGAAGCAGGTTGACACAGCTAAACGGAGCTTGTCTCCCAATCCCAATCCAAGCCTGTGTGCACACAGTAGATTGGCGTAGTGAGTTTCTATATTCAAAGTTGACCAAGTTCTATGACTTACAGATTTTGGAACTTGAAGGAAATAGGATTGGTGGACATCACCCTAATAAGTTTGTCTCAGTGAGTCTTATCTGGACATTTTCCATTGGTTACCATGAACACGTGGCCTTCAGAATAGTAATACAAGTATATTTGTACACATTTATGCTTATGCTATGGTAAAGTTGAATCTGTCTTTAAATTGGCCTACATAAAGGCTCTGACAAGCCTTGTGCCATTGGACATACCTCATGAAGCTGAAGGACTTTTTTGCATGTGTATTGACTGTCCCATGATTTTAAAATTAGTACAAATTTATTAAACCTAAATCATCATCATTACCAAATTTTGGTTCAGTTGCCCTAGAATCAACATGGGGGGGGGGGGTGCAAGAACAAATATGGGGGAAACACACAAATTGGAGGAAGTCATTTTGACATTAAAAGTCAATTTTGAATTATTGGGGAACAACATTGGGTGGGACTTAAGCTGACTTGGGAGGAAAAGTGATGGGGAAATGTTGTGACCATCAAGCATAGTAAATCCATTACCATTATGTACATGTAGGTTATGTTTGGGGGTTGATTAAAAGCATGAATAGCACTTCGTTCTTGGTGTTGCATTTTAATGTATCCAAAATATTGGGACCAAAAGCAGGAGAGCCAATAACTTTCAAAATAAAGCAAATCTTTGATAAAACGTCACTCACATTTCAGATATCAAAGTATTATATCTAAGCACATAATTTCAAGTTTAGGTGTACTGAAACACTAAGTGAAATTAGTTGTATATAATCAAAACAATTTTACATACATGTATATCAACAGTGTGAATGTGTCTCAACATTTTTGAAATATTTTAACTTTCACATTGGCCTGTTTTCTTGCATCAATTTTTGTGTATACATATTTTAACGTAAAATTCCTGATAACACAGAATTCATGATAACAGAAATGTCATGATAATACAAAATTCATGATAACACAAAGTGTTTTTCATGACCCATGGATAAAATGCATTTCAAATTCATGATAACACAAATTACAACTGGACGCCCCAAAAACTTTGTGTTTACAAGGTTTTTCCACTGTAATACCCAGTTTTTTTTAATGCTGGTCATACAAATATCACAGAGGACTATGTAATTGTTGGATCCAATAATGTGAATCGTTACAAACACCGTGCATTGTTTTCTATGTACGACATCATATTGAGTATTTCATGGAGTATTTCTATTATATATGTAAACAGATTGGCTTTGTTCCCTAAAAGTTGATATCATATTGAAATCCTGACCCTGCCAGCCAACACCTCCTGGTCTAGTGGTTTATAGAGAATATGTTTCATAAACGAAAGCCTCAAAAGGTTCCTGGTTTGAATCCTGCGGAAGAAAAATGTATACAACAACTGTCCTTGATATTTTTAAAAGTTGAACTATGTGCAAGCCCAAATATTAGCATATTGAATAATGACATATGATTGGTTCCAACGAATACATACACCAACAAACTCAGAAGTGAGTGAGATATGCACAGTATAAGTTCTACACTACATTTCAATAGAATGTCAATAGTATACATATAATATAGGGACAAACATCCCCGTTTATGACAGTCTATTGTTGAATAATCATACTTTGAACAAACAGAATGTACAAGGCATCATGTCATAAAGGTACATCTTGGCAACTAGACTAATTTTGGGATATGGAGCAAAATAGTTTGTAAGATATAAAGGAAATAAAAAGAAATTCATAACATGTGGGATCTTTTTTCATATTTTCAAAAAGTATTATTTCAATATCCAAAACAATTAGGGACAATTCAAGCTAATTTGATTTTCTCTCCGTTTATTCAAAATGTCCTCTTTTTTTCAAAAGCAGACAAGACAAAGTGATACCTTTTGATGTGATCCGTCACATAATCATATGTAAATAATGACAGTAAAAATGTGTTCCTTTTTGTAGACTATTTTATACATTTTACTCTATGTAAATTAGGTACCGTACAATAAGTTTAGTGACGGTTTAACATTGAAACATATCCTCATATACATAAAATATATAATTATCTTATGACTTTCATTGTTACAATAGTGCATTTTGTTATTCTATTGAGGTTTGTTCCGGTTAACTGCTAAAATAGTAATAATATCAAATCAATTGTGTATCTTATTTTAATATCAGCAATATAATCATGATAATTATTACTTTCTGTTCATTTCATCAAGATATCTGCAGTTGTAGCACTCGAGTTTGTGCAATCAATACTGTATTTAGGGGGAAATCATGTTTCATCGATCACCAATCTACAACGGTGTTTGCGTCATCAGGTGATCAGCATGGTTTATTTCACAAGGGCACAGTCAATATTTAGGTCACCCAAGCCCTATATGAAAGCTATGAAGATTGTTAAACGGGGTCAGTCGTCACAAACATGCACAAACACAATAGTCAAACAACCTTGCTATTGTCAACACTCTCTACACAGAGGACTGCAGTGCAAATCTGTACGATTTTCCCCATGTATGTCTATGGCAGATTTCATTCCGTGGTATGAAGCTCTGAAGTTTCCGTGGTCTTCACTATCTCCAAGATAGAGCAATACGTACATGGACCTTTTTGTAGACGAGGGTTCATTTCATAATTTAGTGAGGTTTAGAATGAGTTAGGATTCCTGTAATTTCGAAGACCACAGATTTTCAAAACGTGAATTTTCCAACATTTTACGACATAAATTTGGTCACAAAACGTGTTTAATACAATACATTTTACCGTTCTGCAGATGTTATTGACCCTCCTCTAAAATTCTACATGATTTTTAACACGTTTTTCAGTTTTTGAGATGCCCAAATAGACCATTTTCCGAAGCTATTTCTAGCAAATATTGCAGTCACTGTGACTCCATTGTTTTCTTGCGTATAACAAATATGACATGCAGCGTGACCTCCCTACTGACTGGGCAAGTTGTAGATTGCATGGTGATGCACATATGCTGAATCATGATTTAATCCCTTTTATAACAATGACCAAGGATTTGAACGCCATTTCATAAATAGACAATGCAAATATATACATGATATAATAATAGGCATAGCACAATGCGCACACACACAGAGTCTGCCACTGGGAGCACTACACCAGTGAACAACAACATATGAAAAGCTGTGTTGCATAAAACCCTACATCCACTTCTACCTGTTACTCATTTTGCATTATTGAATGAATGGCTATTCACGATTTGGAATGTGGATTTGTATTGTTGCCTCAATTGGCGTGCATGGATGCACTAATCCAAGTTATGAAGACAGCCATACAATATTTGGATTAATTAATCATGCAAAATGAGTAACATGTAGGAGTGGTCTGTAATCCCTTATGCAAAACAATCTTTTCATATAATGTATGCAGCTCCACTTTGAAAAACATCCCTATATAAAATTAATTTTCCTCACGAGAGGCACTCATTGTAGGGCAGTGAGCTTGCCATATATGGTAGTCATGACCTTGGACTATATAACCTTGATCCAGGTATAAATACTTATCATCAGGTTTTTTAGTTATGACTGTTTTTACCAATTTTTGAAATTGGCTCTGAACTTGAATATATTGGGCCGATTTAAATAAACCTAACCTGAGATATTGTACTAAACACTTCAATCAATTTAGTGATATGCTCAGTTTTTGCATCCTTTGAGTGCCTACTGTGAGGAAAAGACTGAGAATTTGAATATGGGTATTTAAGAAATGGAAAAGCTTGTTTAATTTCTAAATCCATCAATATTTGTCAATCAAATTTGGTATACATGTTATATATCTATTACCGATCACTCTTATGATGGGAAAAAAATTGTCGGACATTGCTCATTTGCATATCAATGACTTGAATAGATAATTAGCTAATTTGCATATTTAATGAGCTTATGAAACTAAATTATAGTTTAAAAGATTGGGTATCGTACAATTAGCCATAATACCAAGTTTGATTGCAATACACCATTCACATCTGGATTTATAACATTTACGCATATTAATTAGCTGGACTTAGTCACTTTTTTGATTGCAGTCAGTAAAACTGGTCAAAATGACCAATTTCACTAGGTTATTTTAGCTTAATGCAATATAATTTTACCATATTTTTTAATTTAACATGGTATATAGATATTCAATTGTTAAAGAAATATGTGTAAATGGTGTTTTGAATGTTACATTATTAACAAATTGAGCTCTCTAAATCCCAATAAATTATATTTGTGGGCATTGTTACTGTTTTTGGCAGGTTTTCGGCCATTTTCCAAGTATCTCAAAACACCGTACCACAAGAATGCATTGACCGATTGTCATAATTCTTTTTGGAAAATAAATCTTTCATTGCAATCTTTCATTTGAATCCAATTTTGTACATGTCTCAATCATTTGAATGTTATGTGTGCTATGCCTAATAATAAGTGTACTTAATTTTTAACAGTTTCACTCTATTTTCAAAAACCTTAACACCGAAATATTGAATTTAAAATAATAGTCAAATTTCAAGTTTCCTTTTAGCGTCAAAAGTTGATGTAGTAACAGCGCATGCGCAATCTTTCCAAAACAACACATGATAGCACTCCCCCATGATTTTTTTTTGTCAGTGTAAAGCGGTGTTAATATAGTTTATCCTCCCAAAAGTAATCGACTGAAGAATACGCAAACCGTGGCAAGTTTTGTAAATTGACCGCGTTTTTCGCCATTCCTATGGGATTTACACACAGTAAAATTGGTTTTGCTAAATGGTCATTATCACTCACATTTATTATGTTAATTGTCAAAATGTTCCTGAAAAATCATTCTTTCACTCTGGGATAAGTAGTTAATCATCTGATACCAAGTTGTCAAATGAAAAGTCAAATCTGAATATAAGCATCACCTGTTACAGAGCACTTAGGATGCCACATCCTCCTTTGTTTAGGATGATGGTGCTTTCTCACTCTCACTCCATACCATCATGCTGCAGTAATATTCATGTCTTAACTGTGTAAATCCCATAGGAATGGCGAAAAACACGGTCAGTTTACAAAGTTTGCCACAGTTTGCTTATTCTTCAGTCGATTACTTTCATTTTTTGGGAGGATAAACTAGATTAACACCGCTTTACACTGACAACAATACGCCACTGTTCTACATACATGGTAAGCTAATTTCTATGGACATCTAGGTGAGTTGAATGTGTTCGCCATTGGACAAGTTTACTTGTTGGAGGGCAAACATGTTAAACTTTTTACCTATATTATACTTGTCACATAATTTCATGGGTATATCATATTATTAGCAAATAGATTCATAAGGATGATTGATTAGAATCTGATATGGAATATTCATTTTACTAATCCAGTATAAAAGGTATGAATTCACGTGTTCGTTTCGGATACGTCTGTATTCTTTGTCAACACTTTTGGTATCGACGATCTTGATAACTCACGACACTTTTTGCAGTCTTGGAGTTGCAATTGATTTATCATCTGGGGATTTTTGATAAAAGAAAACATGGGTGAGGTTGTACTTCCCCTCGTCTCGGTTCATCATGGAGGTCCCTCTTTCGGATCTATATAGCCTCATATTTTACATCCGTGCCAATGAGCTTTTTCTTGTCCCTTTGTCACTATTTTCTTGTCCCTTTGTCACTACCAAAAGTGTTGACAAAGGATCCCAATCGTAGTGGATGCCGACTGCACCGCCGACATCCACTAGAGTCAAAATATGGACAAACCCATCCATTTAAAGGATAAGGACTGTGTATCGGTTGTTAAAGGGGTACTAAGAAATGTGTTTAAAACCGGGATTTCTACATTTTCGCCTAGATATGAGCTATCTGGGCATATAGGTTGGTTTTCACGCAGCAGGGGGTAATTTTCCTGTTGACTGAACAAAGTTTTGGCATTCAAAATGAATTATTTTTGGGGGGTATTCATGATTTTAATGCCAAAAATTGGAGAAATATGGTTATGTCACATCAGATCCCCGTTCGAAAGAGGGAAAATGGTGAAGGATTTAGGAAGTTATTGAAAATATGTAATAAAGTTATGAAAATAAATCCAGGGTTCCGTATCAGGTGGGGTGGTGGTGTTTAATTGGGTTCCAGGAATTCCGTTGCAGCCCAGAGAATATGAATACATTCGTAGCTTTGTGCTAATTGGTTCATACAATGAAACTTTACCCAGAGACTAGCAAATTTGCATAATAATGCCGGTTAATGACTTTGACTTTCATATTCACTTTCAGCAACACATGAAGTAGGTTTTTATGGACATGGTATGTGCTTTAAAGCTTGAAAAAATAGATTGTCCGGTGCATGGGGAGTCATGTTTTTTTTCACGGTTTGAAGTAATTAAAATTCGTATCACTTATGTAACTCTGACTATATTATGATTTATGATCAGAAATGAAAATCTGCAAGAAAATCTACTTTCTATATAAAATCATGGATACAGGACGCCCTGGAAAAGTAATATGCCTTTGATCCCAATATGCACTAAGATTTTCTGAATAAACTTGCCACTCAAAATCATGAATTCTACAACTTAGCAATATTAAGAGCAACAATTGTGTAACAAAGAACCGCCAACCTAAAATGACCTTGCTTGGACATTTATTAGGGTAATAGGGCCCACCGGATGAAAAAACCATTGTGAGGTTGACTGGAATACCAGTGACCGATCTGGGGAGGGGCCCAGGCACCCCCCTAAGGGACCGTTCATTATTTATGGTGGAGGGGGGGTTGGGTAAAATATAGGGGGGGGGTCATGTAACTTTCATATGTTGAAATAGGGGGGTGGGGGGTTATGTAACTTTTTATTCTTTGAACAGGGGGGGTTGTGTAAATTTTTTTAAACTATAAAGATGGTGCATATGTGATTGGAGTGATTTTAGAGGCTATTTTGGAGTGTAAATGCCATTTTTTTCTGCGCTTCGCGCATATTTTCTTAAAACCTATATCGACTTCAAAAACTTTTACTATGAGACGACTTCTGGACAGCAAATCGACGATATGGTGGAAAAACATCTATATAATCATCAACGGTCGAGACATTAGAGCCACAGGGTGTATAATGTTAAAAATGTGATTTATTGCATGCTTTTCACCTCATCTCTGCTTTGCACCAATGCTCACAAAAGTAGAACGTTTCACTGGATTATACGTTTCTGCTAAGAATGTTCTAACTTGTTCGGGTTATAAAGACTCACAAAACCACCCAAAATGTATAAATATGAAGGAAAAAAATCCAACTCGCTACGCTCGCCATTACTAATTTCACACAATAAAAAGAAGGGGCATCATAAAATTATTGGCTGTTCAGATAGGGCACAAACAAAATATGCCAACGTATCCATGAACAAAATTCCAAAGGTAAAGACAGCCCCTTAAGTATGTGACAAGTTGATTTTTTTTTCGGGGGGGGGGGGGGGGGGGGTGTAAAAAGCTACTGGTTAGCAGGGGGGTCATGTAATTTTCAGTTTCAGCTGTAGGGGGGGGGGTTAGGTAATTTTAACATAAGAGTCTCGAATTTGTCCCAACACCCCCTCCACCATAAATAATGAACGGTCCCTAAATAAAATAAAAAAGGAAAGAGAAAAGGAAGAAGAGGGGACAAACGAAAAAGAAAAGGGTGTGGGGTGGTGGGTGGGATACGAAAAGGCGGGTGGAGAGACATAAAGGGGACATAAGAATATGTGTAGCTATTGGAGGTCATCTCAGTGTCAGGAACCGAGTATGTTGATGAGAAATCAGATCTTTTGGAGGTAACTAGTATAACTATCGATATGCTTTTTTATTATAAGGTTTAGTGAGAATCACTTCTTTTGGGCACATATGTAATTTGGGGGAGGTAATGTTTAGTGACAATAACTTCTTTTTGGGCACTTATGTAAAAAGTGAGGTTTAGTTAGAATCACTTCTTTTGGGCACATATATAATTTGGGGGAGGTAATGTTTAGTGACAATAACTTCTTTTTGGTCACTTATGTAATAAGTAAGGTTTAGGTAGAATCACTTCTTTTGGGCACATTTATAATTTGGGGGAGGTAATGTTTAGTGACAATAACTTCTTTTTGGTCACTTATGTAATAAGTAAGGTTTAGGTAGAATCACTTCTTTTGGGCACATATATAATTTGGGGGAGGTAATGTTTAGTGACAATAACTTCTTTTGGGTCACTTATGTAATAAGTAAGGTTTAGGTAGAATCACTTCTTTTGGGCACATATATAATTTGGGGGAGGTAATGTTTAGTGACAATAACTTCTTTTTGGTCACTTATGTAATAAGTAAGGTTTAGGTAGAATCACTTCTTTTGGGCACATATATAATTTGGGGGAGGTAATGTTTAGTGACAATAACTTCTTTTTGGTCACTTATGTAATAAGTAAGGTTTAGGTAGAATCACTTCTTTTGGGCACATATATAATTTGGGGGAGGTAATGTTTAGTGACAATAACTTCTTTTTGGTCACTTATGTAATAAGTAAGGTTTAGGTAGAATCACTTCTTTTGGGCACATATATAATTTGGGGGAGGTAATGTTTAGTGACAATAACTTCTTTTTGGTCACTTATGTAATAAGTAAGGTTTAGGTAGAATCACTTCTTTTGGGCACATATATAATTTGGGGGAGGTAATGTTTAGTGACAATAACTTCTTTTTGGTCACTTATGTAATAAGTAAGGTTTAGGTAGAATCACTTCTTTTGGGCACATATATAATTTGGGGGAGGTAATGTTTAGTGACAATAACTTCTTTTTGGTCACTTATGTAATAAGTAAGGTTTAGGTAGAATCACTTCTTTTGGGCACATATATAATTTGGGGGAGGTAATGTTTAGTGACAATAACTTCTTTTTGGTCACTTATATAATAAGTGAGGTTTAGGTAGAATCACTTCTTTTGGGCACATATATAATTTGGGGGAGGTAATGTTTAGTGACAATAACTTCTTTTTGGTCACTTATGTAATAAGTAAGGTTTAGGTAGAATCACTTCTTTTGGGCACATATATAATTTGGGGGAGGTAATGTTTAGTGACAATAACTTCTTTTTGGTCACTTATGTAATAAGTAAGGTTTAGGTAGAATCACTTCTTTTGGGCACATATATAATTTGGGGGAGGTAATAATTGGTTAGAATCACTTCTTTTGGCACTTATGTAATAAGTAAGGATTAGTGAGAATCGATTCTTTTGGGCACATGTAATTTGGGGGAGGTAATGTTTAATGAGAATCACTTCTTTTGGGCACATATGTAATTTGGGGGAGGTAATGTTTAGTTAGAATCACTTCTTTTGGGTATTTACAGGGTGAGTCAACTTTAGGAGTTGATAAGAACCCCCCACCCCCATTAGGTATATGGTGAGTTCTACTCCATTAAATCAACCTTTCCCTGGACCTCTTATTCAAAGACATGAACATGCAGAATATGTACCATTAAAACGGACCACTTTGACGGTAACAGACCAATTTGAAATGGTAATCCAGTAAACAATGTTTTATTTTGCTCAAAATCAAACTTTAATTGAAAGTTAATCCGAAACTCAGGAAAATTTAAAATCACAGCAGAAAAAGATCTACAGGTCAGGTAATCACAACATCTGGCGCAAAGCGAAAATAAATCGGAAAATGAACCAAACTATGGGGACTGTCAACCCTAAAAACATAAAATGTATCAAGCGCTGTAACTTTTGAACCATTAGTGTCATTTAAACAAAATTACACATTTTTGGAAAGGAAATGAGTCAAAGAATCCACTTTGCGATATCAAATTTCACTAAAAATGCTGACACTTTTTTGGCTTGAAAATGTGTGGACATCGTAGCAAAATCCAATTGTCTGTATAAATTGCTGAAATTTTACCAAAATCAACTAAAGACACGCCCTAGGGATGTGTTTTTAGTTTTGCCATTAAAATGTTTAGTTTTTAAAACTTGGACCAAAAAGTTATTTTTTTTTTCAACCTAAAAAAATATCAATTTTGCCGTCGGAACCAAAGCTCGTCACACCTTTTGTGCATTCTCTTTGCCGGTAAAGGACAGAATGAAGTACAAGATCGTGCTGTATGTTAGTTGTACCTATATCTCAAGTTGTAATGGGCTTTTAAGGGCAGACATGAATAGCATGAATAGAGTAGACGTCGACTCTGGATCTTCTGATGCCACCAAATTGGTGAAAATACGTTCAAGGTGTATGGTCCCCCGACTTTGGAATCAGCTTTCGGTGAACATCAGAGAGGCGCTGTCCGTCTCGATCTTCAAAGGCCAGTTGAAGACTCATTTGTTTCCCAAGTACTGGTTTTCTATTTGTATGTGTTTGTATATATTTTGCATGTATTATTTCCATGTATATAATGTTGCTTTGATTTTGTTAAGCGCTGTTTCTTTGTTGAGCGCTACATGTATATACATGAAAATGGTAATCAATAATAATATAGGATACAGCAATGTATTATTTGAAATAATTTTCAAATCGCTTAACTATCAATATTTAGTTTGATCATGTAGATTATTATTGATTTGATTGATTATGTTGAATTTCACACAAAACAAAAGTTCTAATAAAAGAGATCTCTGCACGTGAAGTGACCAGAACTGAATTTGACATGCCTGAGTAGATTTGCCATAATTATGAATTTGATAACGGAAGCTCTAAAATGGATAGAAAACAATTCTTGTGACACATTAAGATTGCTGAACATTATTACCATTTCACATCCAATTTTTATATTTTTCCATGGCAAAAAAAACCCACTTTTTTACATATCCTGTATTGAATCAGATACATCAATAACATTGCAATTTTCCTTCTGTATTGATTGAAATTGCCCTTACACATAATCAATTATTATAACACTTAAAAACACATGATGAAATGAAATTATCAATATTGGAACTCATAAATTTTATCATGGGGGGAAATTGTCATCCAATAAATGGGATTGGTTAAATTATGGTATCTTCACAATCACATATTCATCTTTTAAGCATCTTTTGATCCCATAAGCATGATAAGACCAAGAAAAAAAAGTTGTTTGGTGTTGTACTGTACCACCTGATTGCCCAAACCCCTTTTTAAAAGGTTTGTGAGGTACATAGAATACCTACCATAATTTCCTGAATTCCATAAAATGTGTTAAAAAAATTGTCCCTTTCATAATTCCCAGCAGCACAGCTACAGCTGGTTTATTCGCGACATTTTGATACATCATAATTTATCATTTATTTATTTGATATAGGCTATTTTGTCATTGCCAAGAAAACAACAGGAAGACAAGGTTCTCTGTTATATAACAGAAATTAAAACAACCAGAGGATTTGATTCGGGAGTCATGCATCGCAATATTGTTCTGGATCAGGTAATTAGTACAGCTCGAATTTACCTGGTCGATACCATGCCCTAGAGCGTCTCCAGATCTGATCAAAATTGCTAGAAGTGTGTTAATGTTGGAAAGCTGAACATTGGAGGCAAAGTATTAGGGGACAAAGAGCAGGTAAGCCTGTGCAATATCTTTGGAATGTAGTTATATATGCCTATACCCCACTGTGCAATTGTTATATCCATACACATTACTTTTATCTGCCACTGGGAAAAATTATCAAGTTACCATATAGCCATTTTACTAAATCCTGGTATCATCTGTGTCAATCCTGTTGAAATTATCTGTGTATCGATTTGGGTAGGGGCAATTGACAGAGCTCGGTATAATACGCCAAATTCACCGACAAGTTTACTGCAGTCAACCCAACTATCCTCCATCATGACCAAGTTGAAGAAGCTAGGTATTTGTTTTACGGCTTCCACCTGGACACACGCAAGCATTGGTGATTTTTATTCTGTTAATTATACTGATGATAAAAATTTAACGAACCTTTCCATTTTCTTTTAATTGTAGAAGTTGATCATGTCTACTAATCAAGACAATTATGTCAAATGTCACAAAGGAGTGCAACTTGTTTGCTCAAAATCACTCCCATGTATTCAAGATGTACTTGAAACATGGCATCAACAACTACAACAAACCTTGTCACCATGTGCCTCACCGCAAACATGTCCAACCAGAGGCAAACCAAAAACCAGTAAAGGTTCATGTAAGGCGTGTGTCGATTGGGGAGAAGCAGTTGAACAAGCTATGTACAACCCGCCAAATTCACCGCCAAGTTTACCGCAATGGTCAAACATCAACCCAACTATTCTTCATCATGACCAAGTTGAAGCAGCTAAGGCGTTTGTTTTACGGTTTCCACCTGGACACACACACCCCAGCATTGCAAGTGATTTTGATTCTGCTAGTATACTGATGATAATGATGAGATTTGAAAACTTTCACCGAGGTGACCAATCCAAGTATAATCTTATTAAAAAGGTAAGATGATTGTATTGTATGAATAAGTGAATGTCGATTTTGTTGTATACAAAAACTTTTCTTCCATGTTATTTTAAATACAATTGATTTCTAGTTGTCAATATATTGGTGTACAAGTCATTTTTTGGCAAGGCAATAATCTTGGCAAAATACCATGTCATTGCACTTTTGCGTTAAATTTGGCATACCGTTAAACTTCATCTATAAGCCCACATTGACTAATAGTTAGTAAGCTGAAAATAGATAAAAAGGTATGAGCGCCCTCTTTTGATCTAGAGAAATTAGCATGAATGAGTTTATGGTATTCGATATTCAATACTATAAGGTTGTATTACTATCTAAATAATTTCATGGACAGACGAATTGCTCAATTGGTAAAGCGCCCGGTAAAGCGTCAACTTCAGTATCACGAGGTTGGTGGATCAATTCTCAACTACGCCCTTTGCAATTTCTTTTGAAATCCAAGTGATATAGAAATTAATGCAAACTTAAATGTAAAATTATTACTCAATTATACTAGCTTTATTGTTATTTTTCAAAAAAACAAGCGCATAATTAATTTGATTGTATAAAGTAATGATCTTAATAGTCCAACCTTTTTATATGCTAAAACACATTTATACTACAAATTAACCACAGCAAAATGTATTCATTGGCTTATTTTAAATGTTTCACACAGTAATCTTAAACGTTTCCTTCATCATGATTTAAGGGCAAATTATGATGATGCATATTAGGTTGGTAGATCAAGTTAAGCAACAAAATGAAAGTAACTATGCAAACCACTATAATCCTGGTCTCACAATGAATGAATGAATGAATGAATGGTTATTAAATCAATTTATTTCCAATAAAATAGAGGGCCGTCCATTTATACCGACCCATCAATCATACATGTAGTTATAAAACAGTATCTGACATAGCAGTCTCGTTTAGCTCAATTGGTTAAGCCGACAGTTTGGGCTAGGGCATTGTGATCGCAGGTTCCAGAAGACAATACCTGGTTCGAATCTCACTTCAAGACTTCTTCTTTTGGAAAGGTCATAATTTTCAAATTCTTGACAGTGTTTTATTTTTATGATGAATGAACAAGGAATCTATCTTTGTGGTTTTGGTTTTTTTGGTTTTGGTGTGTTTTTTTAATTTTGTTTTTTTTTAATTTTTTTTAAAGGAAACAAAATTCAAGCAAACTGGACACGCAAGCCATGGCCAGTCAATAAAATTTTGACTGTTTGCATGTTGTCCTCATTGATACGAAACGCGACATTGCACGTTTGAGCCATACCTATTCTTGGCGAATAGTTTACCCACCACCCCCCCCCCCCCCCCCATAAATAATGAACGGTCCCTAACATGAATGGCAAAGATATGCAGATTCCTTTATTCATTCAAGCTAAAAATAAAACACTGTAAAAAATTGAAGTGAAATTCGAATCAGGAATTATCATCTACAACCAACAATGGCCAACCATTCACACACAAAAAAAACTTAACAAAAGACCATAAGTAGCAGAATTGAAAAGCAGTGAATTGTATTCAACGTATTGTCCCATTGTACTACATCCATGCATTTCTTCTTCAATACTAAGTCGTGGAGGTTGATTTGAACCATAGATAATCGACACAGGGATGGTTAAGTCCCGGATTATCTGTATTGAAATGTTGATCGGAGCTGATCTATGTCTGTTTTGCACACACCTGTTTGACTAGCATTTTTGAAAAGCCCGGTAAACAGAAAGGGTATTGATAGTCTATTGCGGCAACTACAGTATCTAATACTAATACTCGATTTAAAAAGAAGTGCGATTGTCCATCGCGCTCATCATGGATTCGAGTTTATGTGTAATAGAAAACTGGGTGAAATAAATGTCTATAAACTAATATCGTTACATCTATCGCATCGGTGAATTTATATGCTTCAAATATTAGAAGTATCTTAACTTTCACCGTTGCTTTTTTATCAAACTAATTTTATGTATCCCGTTAGCTAGTAATAATTCACCGTATGTTGTATGTATGTATGTATGTATGTATCCTGAAAAGGCTTTCTCATTTTGCATTTTAAAGCCGTGAATATTTCACTGATACTAGATGAGGACCTGACACGGGTTATAAGCTATAAATGGCCAAAAACCGTACAGAATTGACCAAGATATGAGCAAAAGCAGGAAATCAAAAGCCTTTTCAGCCCGGCTTTTGAGACTATTTTTACGGGCCATGTTTGTTTTTCTCATGCGTACACTGTAACCATGCAGTCGGCGCGCGTAGGACATAACGCGTCGCAATGCGCCATGCAAAATAAACGCGCACACGCACTACACCCACGAACCCTACACACGCGGGCGGACAAATATTGGAGAAATACGCTGCGCCACGGTTTAGGCCTTGGGGTTGCATGAGCCACGGGGCGGGAGCGGTGACGGTTAGGGGTTGTGTGTAATGATACCCTTAGGGCCTAGCTTATGTTAGGGTTATGTGGTTTGGGATGGGGTTAATAAAGAAATAAAGAAATGTATTATTAAATTGCGTAACGATGGTGTCAGATGTGGGATTTGATACTGTATGTAACACGCGGGCGGACACATATTGGAGAAATACGCCGCGCTACGGGAGATGGTTAAAGTTAGGCCTTGGGGGTTGAGATATGCCACGGGGCGGTGACAAATGGGGGTTGTGTGTAATGATGTAATGTGGTGTGGAGACAGGGGGTTAATGAGGAAATGTGATGCTAAATTGCGTAACGGATATGCTACGGGTGGGGGCGGGTGGGCGAGGACAGGGTGGGGGAGGGAGGGATGGGGTACGGGAGATGGTTAAGGTCTAGGCCTTGGAGTTGAAATATGCCACGGGCGTGGGCGGGAAATTTTAAACTTTTGAATTAAAACAAAAATGTTTTAAATATTGTTCTATTCCTATGTGTTTCGTCATAAATTTTGTAGGTGTTCTATCTGGTAGGCCCTATCCCTAGCGAGAGAGCCCGTCCAAAGGACGGGCGAGCGGCTAGTTCATGCTAATTTCTCTAGATCAAAAGAGGGCGCTCATACCTTTTTATCTATTTTCAGCTTACTAACTATTAGTCAATGTGGGCTTATAGATGAAGTTTAACGGTATTTTAAGCACACCCCTACACACACACAAAATTCTAAACTATTTGCTTGCGACTTTCAGCAACTTCATTTTAATTTTTCATAACTTTGGTCCTTGTAGCCAGCGTTGACTATTTCCGATCTCATGTGTGACTTAGATTGAGGACATAGATGGGGTGAGAACTATTGCCTCTTTTTCGTAGGCATGATAGGGGTGCGATATTCTGGGTCATAAGATTGAGAGTTTTAGAACATAATTTTCGGGAAAAGGGAAGGGCTAGGGGCAAACACATGTGTTCATCTCTTCATTTACAATGTGGTTCCGTTTGCAGTGGTGTAGCCATAGTCATGTTGTGAGAAATCAGTGGTACTTAGAAATGAAGGGACAGGTAAACTATAGTCAAAATCCAACCAATTTAAGAGGTTAAAATTTCTAATTTCCAGGAGAGTTTTTGAGCAGGTTTGCATCATCCCATGTTTCACTGGCTTATTGTCATTATTCCACCTTAGAAACTTGGATACAATAAAATGAAACAAAGATGAGACCATACCAGTCATGTATGCAAATGTGAATGTATATAAGGAGAAACCATTATGAACGTTACATACTAAGGTTGCTGTTTGATCCTGGTAGTTCCTGATGACATGTTTTATATAATTATTTCACCAACTGCACAGCCAGGGGCGGACTGGCCACTGTGGCGTTGTGGCGATCGTCACATGGGCCGCTTGGTTTTGGGCCTCTGAGGGCCGGTTACTCAAATTTTGTGGCCGTGCGAAAATGGGTGACTGTGCGAAATTTTGTGACCGTGCGAAATGTGACCGTACGAATTTTTTTGACCGTGCAAATTTTTTTGACCCTACCCCCCCCCCCCCCCCCCCCCCCCCCCCTCCCCCCACACTTACGTGAAATTCACGAGGTGACTGACTGGGAAAAAAATTGGGGCAACCTTTTACGAAAATTTACTACCGGGACGACATACTTCTGCCTGACATGGTCAAAAAGGGCCGCTTTAATAATTTTGCCACGGCCGCTTTCAGGTCCCAGTCCGCCCCTGTGCACAGCAAAGGGATGCACAGCCCCAAACTGCCTGAATCACTTCAATTCAACTTGTGCGTGACTTGTCGCCCGATCTGCCAAGTAGTTATACAAATGATTTGTGTTTCATCTGTCCAAGCGACTCAAAATCATCTGCAACTAGTGAAAGTATGTTATGCCCATCAGGCCTTTATTTTAATCATAAAGTAGGCATGTGGAGCACCCTGAACATGGTTCGAAAATTAAATAAAAACATGTGACAGGAAAATATTTAAATATTTGTATCTTTCAGGTTTCAGACATTCGAAATAACCTCTCTCACATGAAAGTGGACAACAACTTGAGCATAGACGACCAACAAACCGATAGCTATTTCAGTGATCTTCATGATCTTGCTGTTTGTCTTCAGAGTCTTCATTCTCAAAACTTTACTCAGAGGACTATGCAGGAAGTGTTACAAAATTTATCTGATGTAAGTTGATGACATTGTTGCCCATGCTATATAATGTATCTCAAAAAAGGTATAATTTGACAAGATGGCAGTGAAACTATAGCAGTATTGCAAATTATCATGTTCTCAATATGTTTGGTTCGCTAGTTACAGATCTGATGCTGTAAGAGAATAGTGCTTCAGTGAATCCTGAATGTCTATAATAACGTTCAAATATCAACTTGTATTTGTACTGCGTATACAACAATATTTGAATTTATTTCCAGACTCGTGTGTCTCCTGTCACTCAGAAGATAAGGGATGAAGTGTTGGTGCCGTTTTCTGCAGCCATGGAACAGGTTGTTCGTGAAACCATTCAAGATGCTCTTGCACGCCAAACCCAAGTGCCTACTAGCCAAGGTCATATTAATTACTATTACTTCTTATTTTCAACATGGAAGTACATTTGTTGTAGTAATCATAATCGTAATACAAATATTCATTTACCCTAGTATGACCAAATAATAAAAAATACCACGACCCAGCGCATGCGTGGATGGCTTTCCTTGACATAATCAACTGAGTCTGCGCAAACAGGAATCTGATAGCTGTTGCTTGTCTATACAGGCTGGCGCTAGATGTGCGGAGGGATCGAAATCCCGGAGGGGAGCGGCGATTTATTGGTTCAAACTTTTCCGAAATCCTTGTTTTTGTTTTAAACAGACTGTTAGGGTAGGAGAAAAAATCATATTAATAACAAACATTGGAAATCAATGCCTAAAAATGTTTTAGTCAAGACAACTGACATCGGAATAAGAGATGGTATATCATCTCCCTTTGGCCCAGGGGTCTTACAAGGCTGGTACAAAAAAGGTTAATGGATCATTGGCATAGGAATGTCCATTATGTAGTTGTTTTTCCAATTGACATTGCAAATATGTTTGCCACACTAGTTATTCCGTGTTATGTCATGAGGCTAAAACACTTTAAAAGTAACTTTGCAATGATTTGTATTTTGATATTTTCCATATAGAATTTGCCAATAATAGTCCCCATTTACTGACAGCATTTAAAGTCCACTAGATCCATCCAAATATGTTATGTTGTAGGTTTAGTTGATTACATACCATTCACATAATAATTAAATTTGCCATTGATTCAACAGATCCTGGTGATAGCTCCGCGGCGCCATTTGATGTTGACCAATGTAGAGAAGAATTGTGTATGGAGTATGAACATAACAAAGGAAAGGTATCTCTATTGCCATATGACACTGAGAGCAGAGTGGACATTGAAGACATATTTGTGAATCTTGAGCTTCTTGAAGCAACATCAAAACCAGATAAAATAAAAAGGGTTAAACTCAAGTCATACACAGATTTATTCTTTTTGACCAAAGAGAAACAAGCCAATCAACCTGTTGTAAGAGTACTGGTCAAGGGGGGTCCTGGGAGTGGGAAGACCACTTTGGCAGAAAAGATAGCGTATGAGTGGGCACAAAGCTGTAGAGCACAATCCTCTGAAGGCCTGGGTAGGTTTCAACTGCTTTTTGTCTTGTACCTCAGAGACATTAACAAAGACATGACCTTGAAAGATGCACTATTTGACCAACTGCTCTCAAAGGACACTCAGTTGTCCGAGCAAAGCTTGGGAGAATACCTCGGATTAAATTCAGACAAAGTTGCCATTATATTTGATGGTGCGGATGAATATAGTGGTGACTTTGTCCCAACTCAGCTTAGGAACACTATAGCAGATGTAGTTAGTTACAAACTATTGCGTAAAAGCCATGTAGTTGTAACAACTAGGCCAAATAGGGAAGGAGATTTTTGTGATTATGCAAGAGTAGAACTTATGGGGTTTGACTGTGAAGGAATAATTACCTATATCAAGAAGTTTTTCCAGGTCTCAGATTCTTTCTTAGAAAGTGATAGTGACAGAGAGATCTCGAATGAAGATGAAATTATGGTCCGGGAGAACCACTCTGATGACGCAACTGAAGACAGAAAAAGAAAGAAAAAAGTGGCTAAAACATTGTACGACACCATTTATGAGTCAGCTTCACTTGCCTCTATGGTCCACATTCCAGTCATACTAACTATGATTTGTTTTCTCTGGAATGAAGCACACAAATTGCCAACACGTATGACCAAGCTTTACCAAGAATTTACTCACTACTTGACCCAAAGATGGCTTGAAAAAAACACCACCGAGATTGAAAGTGAAGAGCTAGAAGCCAACATAATGGTTCAATTAGGAAAGATTGCACTAGAATGTCTGTTTGAAGACAGATTATTTTTCACCTCCAATGAATTTCAGAAACAGGATGTTTTAGAAAAGGCATGTGTAATAGGCATTGTTACGCAGGAAAGAAAGCAATCAAAACTACGAATTGTTAAACATTTCACTTTCTTGCACAAAACCTTTCAGGAATATTGTGCAGCATCATATTGGGTTTCTTTGATCTCGGTCTCTTCAGATCAGTTTTTGTCCTATTTGCGTTGTCTGAATCACCAAAATGTGCATGATTTTGAATACTTACTGGTGTTCTCCTGTGGATTGAGTGATAAAGCTGCTGATATGATATTGGCTCATGTGGCATCAATTCGATTTGAGGGTGCATGTGATAAAGTAACACTGTGTCTAGGAGATCGCTGGTGGAGGCTTGGGATAAGACTACTTTATGAAAGTCAGTCACATTCATTTGTGAGACATCTTATTCCTTGGTTCATGTCTACTACCACAACTATGAAAATAGACATACAAGATAGCTTCACCCAAGAAACCTTTGTACTCTTTGACTATTTCACAACCTCTTTAAAGAAATTGCTGTTACATGTGATCCGAGAACCAAATGCCAGTAAAACTGAATCAAGTTTTCATTTGAATGTAATTGTCAACTATGATCAGAAACAGGATGAGGGACAGCAAAATAGGGTTGGACAAACAGATCTGCAAAGAACAAGTGACATTGTCAACTGTCTTTTAAACCTTGTTGGTAAAAAAACTTTATATAAAGTGAACCTGAAATTTGATATAGGTCTCTATCATCCATACAAAACAATTCAAATGACTTCAGATTTAATCCGTAATATTTCAAGCATGCAATTTCAACGACTTCACATTAACCTTCCACCTTGTGCCCTACACACGGTTTTCCCATGGTTGGACTCTGCTAATTATGATCCTAATCCTGATTTCCGAGCCCTAGGTGAAATTATAGGACGCTTACCAGCTAAATTTGTTCTCAAGATATCTGCTGGATATGATGATATATCCTCATTATTAGAAGGTATCACCAGTGTGTCAACACCATCTCCCATTGTGGGTTTTGCAAGTTATTGTTGTACATTTACTGCAAATTCCATTGCAAATATGTTGTCAAAGGTAGATCAACTTCTCCTTTTAGGCATAGAAATCATGTGGCTTGGACCTGAGGCTGGACTTAGGGATGAGTGGGATGAAGAAGTTGTTGTGTTCGATACATCATTCTGTGCACAATTCCTCAGAGCTATCAATACTAGCCACACACAAACTTTGAGATCGATCAATTTTTCTACTATGCATATTGGAAAGGCTGCATGCCACATTCACAGGTTTTTACCCAGTCTTCATCAGTTATCTTTGGTCTTTACAAATATGGAACAGGACACCTGTGAATCTCTATTCTCAAAATTGACAGATTCCCATGACTTGCACACTTTGATACTTACAGGAAATAAAGTTGGTCTTGAGAAAAGCAATAACAGATTATATATGTATAGCAATGCATCAGTAATGCTGAAGTATGCTTTTGAATACCTCAAGGCTCTAACATGCTTAGGTTTATCATCTACAAGCCTCACCCCAGGGGATATGTGTCATATAGCAGAAGGACTTGTCCATTTAAGATCGTTAAGGGATCTTGATCTGTCAAAAAATGAGATATTGCATGCTTATTCATATTGGGCTAAACACCTACACCAATTGACAAACTTGCGTCATTTAAAACTTCAGGAAACTTGCATATCTGACGATGGGGCTATGTCATTGGCTAGATCTTTCATAGATCTCAAACATATTACATACCTCGATATTTCTCAAAACAGAATCTCCTGTAAAGGAACATATGAGCTCTCACGATCATTCCATCATCTAAATCAGCTTTCAGTGCTTGATATTTCTCACAACCCGATCAACGATATAGGTATTATGTCACTTTGTGAGTCTTTTCAAAGTACACCTCATCTTATCAGACTCAATGTAGAGAATTGTGGAATAAGTTCAACTGGAGCATTGGTTTTGGCAATGTCATTCCAATTTTTATCCAGGTTAGAAGAATTGAATCTTGATGGAAATATGCAAATTGGACCTGAAGGGATCAGCTGGTTATTTGAGAAGATCCATGTGCCAAAATCCCTCAAGCGTTTATCTTTGATTCACATTCAAGTGAAAGAGTGTAGCCAGCATCTTAGAAACATATTGAATGCCCTAAGTTGGAAACAAAATACCAATGGCAAATTAGAGGACTCGGTCACAAAATTAGAATACCTAAACAAAGAGAAAATTCAGCTAGTAGTTTCTAAGATGGGTACACAGACATCTCTGGCAGATGATGAGCAGGCAGTGTAAGGTCATAAAACAGAGTCAGTTGTATCACCTATTTCTTTACTCCCTAAACGAGAACAGCCTCGGAATTGACCAACCTTGCCCAACTAAATTGGTGATTTATTTTTGGTGTATTGGCATTTACATTGGCATCGTACATTTACCAACGGGCTATGAACATGATAAAGTAAGGTAGTTCGCTCATCTCTATAAGTTTTGCAGAAATGAATCGGAACCATTGCAAGCTAGTGCCTATCCACAAAGTTGATTGCGTCCCATGACTTACATACTTTGAAACTTGAAGGAAATATGATTGGTGGACATCACCCTACAGTTTTATATAGGAATGTGTCACTGATTACCATAATTATGTACTTGGCCTTGTGAATAGTAATGCCACTATTTTTGTACACAGTTATGTTAATGTTTTGGTAAAGTTTAATCTGGCTTTTAAACACATGAAGGCTCAATCTGACACACTTGGATTAATCATCTACAAGCATCACACCATTGGACATACCATTACCATATGTAGCAGACTAACTTGTTCATTTAAGATTGTTTTAACAATCTTTAAAAAGCACCTTGATCTTTCCCAAACTGTAATAATGCATGCTTGTCCATATTTGGCTGATGAGCATCTCCGACCACTGACAAACTTGCGACATTTAGAACTTCAGGAAACTTGGGACTATTTCATTGGCTAGATTATTCATAGATCTAAAATATTGGCTGTCGTGTCGGTTGAGATTGGCACTGTTGGTTCATTTGACAAGAGGAATCATGGAATTACGATGGTCAAAAATACACAGATGACAGATCAAATGGAGCATTGGTTTTGGCAATGTCATTGCATGTCATTGCAATTTTTACCCAGTGTTGAAGAATTGTATCTTGGTAGAAATTAAACTACGCAAATTGGACCTGAAGGGATTAGCTGGTTATTTGTAAAGATCCATATTCCGAAATCCCTCAGGTGTGTATCTTTGATTCACATCCAAGTGAAAAAGTGTAGCCAGCAACTTAGAAACATATCTAATGCCGTAGGATGGAAAACATAGAAAGTTAGACTTGTACTTGCTCACCAGAAAACCCTTTTTAAAACATACCTAATTGGATGACTCAGTCACGGTATTGATATCCCTATACAAAAAGAAAATTCAGCTGGTAATTTCTAAGATGGGTACAGAGGCATCTCTAGCAGATGATGAGCAGCCAGTGTAAAACAGAATGTTTTTATCCTCTATTTTGTTTCCTTAAATGAGAGGAGCTGGGGAATTGACCAACCTTGGCCAACTTACTTGTTGATTTATTTTTGGTGACTGGGCATTGATCATACATTTACATAAGGGCTATAGAGCAATTAGTGGTTAGCTCATCTCTGAACCTTTTGGGGGCATTTGCCCCCCACCCCCCCCCCCCCCCCCCAAAAAAAATTTAAAAAATTACCATCATATACATATAGGTTGTGTTGGTGTTGCCTTTCAAACCTACACAAAATGTCCACAAAATTGAGTCCAAAAGCAGGAGAGTCAATAACTTTCAAAACAAATCAAATCTTTGATAAAACTTCACTCACATTTCCAAATACATTTATATCTCAAAGCATTATATCTAAGCACATAATTTCAAGTATAGGTGTACTGAAACACTATGTGAAATGTGTTGTATTATAATCAATATATACATCAATCAACAGTGTGAATGTGATTGTTAAAGAACATGTTTAAAAATGTTTTAAATATTTAAACTTTCACATTGGCATATTTTCTTGCATCAATGTTTGTGTTTCACAACAGTACTTACTACAGTGGAAAATTGTTAACCCAAAATATGACACAAAATTACTGATAACACAGCATTACTGATAATTAAACACAAAATTACTGATAACACAGAATTACAACTGAAAGCCCCAGCAACTTGGTGTTTACAAGGTTCCACAGTTCCTAATGTCGATCGATACACAGGTTTTTTTAAATGCTGGTCATGCAAACATCACTGAGGACCAGTGGCGTAGCCAGAGGGGGAGGCAGGTGATCGCCAACCCCCGAATATTAGAGTTGCGTCAATTGAAATTTTGCAATGTCGGTTATCGAATGCCTTTTATTTTGTTCGCACCAGTTTGGGGGACATCGTGTCACAACACCCCCACCCCCTCAAATTTCCGACTCTGGTAAAGTCCTTGTAGGTTCTCTTTTTTTTGCCCCCCCCCCCCCCCCCCCCCCCCCCCCCCCCATGTCCTGCTAAGGACTATGTAATTGTTTGATCCAATCATGTGTATCATTACAAAACTGCATTATTAACTGGTATACTACATCATGTTGAGTATTTCTATTATATATACATAAACAGATTGGCTTTGTTCCATAAACGTTTATATCATATCAAAATTCTGACCCTGCCAGCCAACACCTGGTCTAGTGGTTATAGAGAAAAGATTTCATAAACGAAAGGTACCTGGTTTGAATCCCGCGTTGGCAGAATTTTGTACAACAATTTTCCTTGATTTTTTTCAAAGTTGAACAATGTGCATTGAACAGTGACATGTGATTGGGTCCAACGAATACACACGCCGTACAACTCAGAAGTGAATGAGATGTGCACATTATCAGTTCTACACAACATTTCCAAAGAATTTCAATAGGGACAAACATCCCAAGTCTATAACATTTTTAGCAAAATATTTTCCAAGATATAAAGGAAATTCATACCCTGTGGGGTGTTAATACTTCAATATTGAAAGAAAAAAAACATTAGGGACAATTGAAAAGCTAACTTGATTTTATCTCAGTTTTGGTCAAAATGGCCTCTTTTTTCAAAAGCAGACAAGACAAAGGGATACCTTTTGATGTGATCCATCATATAATCATATGCAAATAATGACAGTACAAATGTGTTCCTTTTTTATAAATTATTTTATACATTTTCATTTTTGTAAATTTGGTATAATAAGTTCAGTAACTGTTAAACACTGAAACATATCCACACAAATATATCTATATATCTTATGACATTCATTTTTACAATAGTGCATTCTATTATTTTATTGAAGTTGTTGATAGGACTTTATAGTGTATTCCCGTTGCTAAAAAGGTAAAAATATCAAATAAATTGCGTATCTTATTTTAATACCAGCAATATAATGATGATATTTGTAGGTTGACATGTCTCTTACTTTCTGTTAATTTCATCAAAATGTCTGAAGTTGTAGCACTACTAGAGTGTGTGCAATCAATAGTCTATTTAGGGATTAAATCATGTGTCGGCGTATGTGTATCACCAATCTACAACAGTGTTCGCGTTGTCAGGATGGTTTGCCCTCGTGAAATAAACACACAGACCTGCAGAGCGCAAGTTGTAGATTGATGATGCACATACGCTGAAACATGATTAAATCGCTTTCAACAACGACCAAGGATTTGAACGCCATTTCATAAATAGACAATGCAAATAATAGCACAATAATTTAATTGTAATTTGTAACAGTACACTCAAACTATTTTCAAAACCTTAACACTGAAATGATCAAATTAAAATAATAATCAAGTTTCTTTTAGCTTCAAAAGTCGGTATGCACGATCATTCCAAAACAACACACACCTCCGTTCACATCGCGCATAACCACATTATCTGTTTGATCGACGTGCTGGTTTTTAATCAACAATCTATCAAATTCACGAAATTTACACAAATGATAATTTGAGCGCAATGTACTTGTGTAAGTATTAATATGCATGTGTGAAAAACCAAACTTCTGGAAAAATGAGAGCTCCTGGTTCGTAGGATCTCTCAATACTACTTTACACTTAAAAGTGTAATCATGTTGTTGTTGTTGTTGTTGCTACTGCAGTTTATTGTTTTTAAATAAATATACTCCATTGATATGCATTGCTTTTGTTGTTGTTATTGTTGTTCTTTAAATAAATATAATCCATTGATTATAGGTCAATCAATGTTCATGGACTGATGTTGATGTGTAAATAATTGGCATGACCCCATAGGGGAGTGCTATTGTGAGGATATCAACATCTGTGCAAATGGATTAAGTATTTGAATATTACAAGAAACAAAACATATGCCTGTATTGACCTATTTATATAATTATAATAATAATAATAATAATAATAAAACCATACTTATTGAGCGCATAACACAATTAAGTCCCTATGCGCTATCACAAACAAACAAACAAACAAACAAACAAAACACACAGTAACATGAGTAACAAAAGACAAAACAAAATAAATTAAACATTAACATTACATGTAAATAGGTAAGTTTTTAGCAATGATTTGAACTGTTCAAGAGTTTTGGCGGATTTTACATGATATGGTAAATTGTTCCAAAGTTCAGCTGAAGCATCTTGAAAAGAACGGCGACCATATGAAGTAGAAGGTGAAGACACATGCGCAAGAAGATATTTTGAGCCAGAACGAAGATTGCGAGTGGGCTCGTATTGTTGAATAAGATCTTGCAGATACATAGGAGCAAGAGCTCGAGTACATTTAAATGTTATCAGAAGAATCTTGTAGATAATGCGAGATCTGATCGGTAGCCAATGTAAGTCACGAAGGACAGGGGAAATGTGACAGCGAATCTTAGACAGCGTAACAAGTCGAGCAGCAGAGTTTTGAATCCGTTGAAGTTTTGAGATTTGCGTATCAGGGAGAGCATAAAGTAAACTATTGCAGTTATCGAGTCGGCAAGTCACAAAAGCATGAATAAGTCTTTCAGTGTTGGCTGATCGAGATAACGCCGGATTTGACCTATCTTATAAAGAGCATGAGAAGCCGCATGACAAATGTTGTTAACATGAACATCCATCATAAGATCGTTTTGAAGGATAATGCCAAGGTTGCGGCACTGGAAGCTGGCTCAATGTGAGAATCATTGATTTTTACTGATGAAATCGTAGAATTTTTCCTAAAGCGGGATGTAATATGGAGAACTTCAGTCTATAGTATAATTTATACATGAGACAATACAAATTAAAATTCATAATTTTGTGCACACTCTTTAATATTGAATAAACCATGTTAACTCACCCTCAGTAAAAATAGGTAGACCTGTACTGCCTGAATAACGAATCAAAACAAGCACATTGTATGGCGTGCATGTGAAGTGCAATTAGATTTTCAATGCACTCTAGTTGTTTAGTTCTGATTTCTGATTGGTTTGAACCTACTAACAATGAGTGTATGAATAAACATGATCCATGTTATGACCACATAAATTGAAGGATGGGACACAAATAATAACACTCATGAGGTTCTGAACCTTTGTTAGATAGCGTTATCTAACACAATTGAAGCCATGCTCTTAATCAGTTCAAATTATACAGTTATGCCTTTTCATACTCTTGCTCCATGATTATGTATAGTCTACTTGTAATAGGACCGCTGAATTATTGTTCAAGTCAAATTCTAAAATTATTGAAATGATTGATCAGGACTGGTAGTCAAGTTATCACGCAGTCAAGGTTGACTTCTCTAAATTGTACAAAGTGAGTATACTTTTGGATTAGTCATATGAATCTTATACCGGTACCTCAAGTTTCAAGTTATTTATAGGTGACCTCGGAGATCACCCTTTGCCGTTGACAACAAAGCAAAACGTTTTACCAAATCAGTTTGTACGCTCTACCCAACCATACACAAGAACGAATCTTGTGTACGCTAAGCGACTGGTGTTTACATTAACACAATTTCAAAAATTTGCAAACTGTTTCACCGATTTTCGTACTTTCATCTGTAAAAGACACACAAAACTTGTATTATGTTTAAATCGATAACATAAGTATGCAAGGGGAATTCCTTGAGCGAATATTCTGTTTGATTTTACCATTTAAATTAGGTACAAAAGGGTTATATATTGGCTGTTTTTGGTGATGGTGCAATCTGAAATTAGTTGACTTCAACTTCATGTTGTTTGTTGTCAACAGCATTTGACGTCATTTCGGGGTCGCCTATTCAACACATTTAATGTATGTACACATATCATGTGAAATATACAATAAAAACATTGTATATAAAATAGATTTGTATAAATACACTGCCATCCCCTTAGTGTGCTCTTAAGTATAAAATAAACCCTTCAAAAATAGTTCGGAAAAGTTTTTTCAATCGCCAATTTTTTATAAACATTTTGTGATATATTCATATTGTATTACATATCAATGGAAATGTGATGTGTCCTTTTCAACGATATCACATTTAAAGCAATCAATTGTTCAACCTGCTTAAGAATGTGGGACGGTCTCATTAAAAATGTGCCAAAATGTTACATTGATAAGTACAGTGTAGAGTGATGCTCTATTGACTTTTGATCATAAACTACTGCAATTTTGACACATTCAGATAGAGACATTCCCATATTCTCAATCAAGTTGCTGAGCACTGCTACAAGTCATTGCTACAAGTTTAGTATCACATTAAAAATGAACATATCAGCTTTCCATTGATGTGCAACATCCTATGAACATAATTATAACAAAATATACAAAATGCAGGCAATTGAAAAAATGTCTGAAATATTTAAAACTGGCACTTTCAAACACTGCAGCATTCAGTGAATGACAGAACATGTGTATAAAAATGGGCCTCTCAGTGTGGGGAGGGAATGCTAAGTTACCAAAACGGGACCTTTTTACCCAAATTTCCTACTTTCTGGATGTAGTACTGTGTGCATCATTTTAAAATTCAACTGACGTCACCCATCTGCTCCACCACTACATTCAAAATACTTTTTTATGTCTATAAATCTATTACCGGTTCAGCCCCATATACATATCTGAGTGTATTTCCATCCACATTCCATCTAGACAAGGTCTACGATCTGCCACAGACAAAACCTGTCTTGTTGTGCCAGCCAGCAATCAACGCATTTAACCTTTGTTGTGGCTGGCCCAACACTATGGAATAACACCTAATCCACTTTAAGATCCACCAACAGTATCATAACCTTCAATTATAATCTCAAGACTCATTTGTTTAATAACTGATTTTCCATACACGCTTTCTCATTCTTTCCATTCACTTTTGTCATGTTTGAATGATGCCTGTGGTACATTGTATTGTGTATCTGTTATATTTTTTCTGTAACATTTTTGGAACAGCGCTATACAGTGTATAAGCGCAGATATTTTTACAATTATTATAAAAAAAGAGGGTCTTCGAGGGGACATTTTGAAAGATTTTCCAAAATGTAACGGTGTTTAAGTTTGGGTGATTTATTTCCACATAAACCACTCTGCTAACATGTTAAGCTTTCCTTGGGCATATCACACTAGTACACTTTCCTCCTGGTATGTTACATAGTCCCGATACTGTCTGATGGTTCCACATGGATCACTCTGCTCATGTGATAAGCTTTTCATGGGTGTATCACATTATTATAGTACACTTTCCTCCTGGTATGTTTTGCAGTACCGATACTGTCTGATGGTTCCACATGGATCACTCTGCTAATGTGATAAGCTTTTCATGGGTGTATCACATTATTATAGTACACTTTCCTCCTGGTATGTTTTGCAGTCCCGATACTGTCTGATGGTTCCACATGGATCACTCTGCTAATGTGATAAGCTTTTCATGGGTGTATCACATTATTATAGTACACTTTCCTCCTGGTATGTTACACAGTCCGATGGTTCCACATGGATCACTCTGCTAATGTGATAAGCTTTTCATGGGTGTATCACATTATTATAGTACACTTTCCTCCTGGTATGTTTTGCAGTCCCGATACTGTCTGATGGTTCTATATGGAGCCCCCTGCTAATGTGGTAAGCTTTCCAAGGGCATATCATATTATATTGTCTTTCTTACCGATTCTTTTGATGGTTCTATATAGACTGCTCTGCTAACATGGTAAGCTTTCCATATATTAGGTATATCACATAACCCCTTGTATGTTACACTGTCGTGCCATCATGTTTTGAGTCCTCAGCTGTCTCTACATGGACCACCCTGCTGATTGGTAGGCTTTCCATGTGGAAACATGGACATATTATGTTATATTGATTTCCTGGAAAAAAAATGTGATGTTAAGAGATAAAAAGTATGCAGACATAGATGCCTGGTACAATCCTGGTTGGGACACTTTTGAGGATTGGGAATAGGGTAATCTGAATCTGAATTTATTGTTCAACATCTACAGACTAAAATTTGGGATTCTGCTCTCCCAATGCTACGAATCATTTGGATATACAAAAAACCAATTTCCTACACAAACCTTAAATTTCTTTCAGATGCCTTTACTAAAGGCATATACCTGCAAGTATTTATGTAAAGTAAGCAGGCATCTGTTACTGTGGACGGTACCGATTGTGCATGTCCCCATTAGGCACCTGGACTGGATACGGCCGTCACATGTGTGATCAGGGCACAGCACTGGCAAAAAGACAAAACTTGTAAAGCCTTCTGACAATAACTATGGTGCATTTATTCCAACATGAGAACAAGTACCAATGCCTAATGTTGTGCAATCAATGGTTACTTATAAACCGATGCATTATGATGAGCTATGTTAAAAATCTGAATCTAAACCCCTTAGAAAAAGTTTAAAAGTTCAGAAATCCTTTTCATTTTTTTTAATTGTCTGCATTTTGTGTATTTCGTTACAGTGGTGTGTGCCCAGGATTTCTCTGGTGGGAATGGCTCAAAATACACGGGATGGGGGGGGGGGGGCAAGGGTGATTAGCCCCCAGTTTTCACGAAATAGCCCCCTGAGAAAATGTTGGCGTATGGTAAAATGTACTAAAGGGGAGATATTTGAAACAATTTGCTCAAAATAGCCCTCATAGCCCAAAAAGTATTTTAACCACTGGATGGGGGACCAGGACTTAATTACCTCATATCATGTTCCCGGTTATTTGTTCATTGAAAACATGGGCGCGGAGCGTGAGAAGTTGTTTACTACTATTTATATGAATTTGACCATAATTAAGGTATTTTTGGCTCTAAATGGGCTTTAAAATTATATTCCTGGACATATGTGTGCATGAAAATTAGCTACTTTTAAAATAATTTGGTTTCAATTCCCCCAAATGATGTCCTGAAATTCGATAGAAATGGAGTAAAAACACTTAAATTTCCCTGAATTTAACCGAATAGGTCCAATTCAACCAAATGATCAGAGGAGGGGGCTGCCCCTCCCCCCTTGGACACACCACTGTTTTGTTATATGTTCATATAGGCTGTTACACATCAATGGAAAGCTGATGTGTTCATCTTTCAAATGATATATCAAACTTGTAGCAATCATTTGTTTCAGTGCTCAGCAAATTGCTTGAGAATATGGGGACGTCTCTATCTGAATGTGCCAAGATTCCTGGGGGGGGGGGGGGGGGGGTAACTCGGATTTGGTTTGGTCAGGGGTGTGCCCCTGGAGATTCAAAACCCCTACCCCCGGCCAAGATTAGCACTATTTTATGCTCAAAAGTCAATAGGGCATCTCTCTATACACTGTAGCTGTCTGTCAATGTAACACTTTATTGATCAGACGACAGAGTTGTTCTTTTGAATGCAAAATAGTGGTAAATTTGGCACATTTTGATTGAGACCTCCCAACATTCTCAAGCAAATGTCTGAGCACTGAAACAAGTTGTGTCTGCTACAGATGTGATCTCATTGGAAAGAAGAACACACCAACCAATTATGAATA
>CM069448.1:17696379-17771715 GCA_035610835.1 Ophiura sarsii | reverse complement strand
TTAACAAAACATTTGAACGTTTAAAGAACACTGTCAAAGCAGTCTTAAACTTCATAAACTGATTAACCTTAATTAGCCTTAAAGAATTAAGCAGAGCGAAGGTGCTAACTCTGTTTACAAGCAATGAACGCAAAGGGTTTATTTTGCCCTACTACACCCGTTCATGCATACTACAGTTCGTTAGTGTGCCATTCCTTTACACACATGATAAGATGATTTTCACTTTCATTTCCATCTCCATCCACATGAAAACAATTTTATCTGCATCCTTTGGAAAACAATGTAGCGTCTGCATCCACATGAAAACATTTTATCAGCATCCATTGGAAAACAATAGCATTGTTGACGAATCCTTTCCAAAATAACTGCTTGATCATATTCATATGATACATTTCATACTGCTTGATCATATTCATATGATACATTTCATAACTGCTTGATCATATTCATATGATACATTTCATAACTGCTTGATCATATTCATATGATACATTTCATAACTGCTTGATCATATTCATATGATACATTTCATGTTGGGCACAACATTTCATTGAAAACTTTGGCTCTGTTAGTTTTTACAATGAGCCAACTTTGATGCATATTTGTATAGATACATTTTCCTGTAATTTTGTGAATATGGTGATCATTCTCTTTTGATCGAAGTTTTATAACATTTCACAAACTCATTTTAACGCCAATATAACCTGTAAATAAAACATTTGCAAAACAGTTTATAACATTGTAATGAACATTTTTTGTTTACACTAGCATGACTAGATACTGTACATAGTCTTTGAGTCTTGTAGGTTTATGAACTTTTCTGCCGCTTCTTGTTTGACATACTGCAGGTTTCTCTGTCTGTGTTGATGTAATCTTGTCAGGTGATTTCTCTGCACTAGATGACTTGTGTTGAACTGCATTTCCAGTTGCGGTGATCTCTGCTGCTTTGCTGCTTGCGGTACCGGTGATATCTGCTGCTTGCGGTGATTTCAGGTTCTTCTAAAGCTGTAGGCTCTTGAACTTGAATTTTTTCACTGGTTGTTCTGAGATACTTTCTGTTTCTTCTGTACTTTCTGCCATCTCCAGTCTGTACTAGGTAGGATCTTGGAGCTACTTTCTGCAAACATTTAGCGAGTCTCCATTCTTGTTTTGGAAAATCTGGCTGCAATCTGACAGTTTCACCATTCATGAGTTCTGGTAATGACTTAGTGTGCTTGTCATATTGTTTCTTGGCTTGTTTCTTTCGTTGCTCAATATCTTTCTGTACATTGTCTACAACTTCTGGCTTGAGGAGTGCTTCTGCTGTTGGTAAGAGTGTCTTATTTGGAGTATTTCTCCATTCTAATATGGCGAGATGTAAGTCCTGTTTTGTCTGTTGGACTTTCTTGATTAATTTCTTGGCAATTTTAACAGCACTTTCTGCTTTACCGTTACTCTGGCTGTAACGTGGCGAGCTGGTTACATGATCAATCTGCCATGTATCTGTAAAGTCTTTATATTCACTGGAGTTGAATTGTGGACCGTTGTCTGAAATTATCTTGTCCACTGTTCCATATCTGCTAAGGTGAGTCTTGGTACATTCAACAACTGCTGCTGACGTTGTGTCTCTTGTTATTTTGTCTAACTCCCAGAAATCGCTGTAATGATCTACTGTTATCAAGTATGTTTGATTGAACAGAGTGAACAGATCTTGGGAGATTGTTGCCCATGCTCTGTTTGGAATTTCATGTGACAACATTGGTTCTTTGGTCTGATGATCTTGATATGTGTTGCAAGCTGCACAGTGTTCAATCATGTCCTTTATCTGTGCAGTCATTCCAAGCCAAAATATCACATCTTTGGCTCGGCGAAGACTAGCTTCAATGCCTTGATGACTGGCGTGTATCTTCTTTAACATTTCTGATTGCATGACTCTCGGCACAATGACTTTCATGCCTCTGTAGATTAATCCATTCTGGACTGTCAATTCACCTTGTAGACTCTGATAAGGCTTCAGGGCTACTTGTGCTTCATGCTTCTCAGGCCATCCATGCAGAACTGCCATCTTCAACTGTTGGAGTTCTGGATCTTCAGCTGTAGCTTTCTGTAATTTCTCAACTGTCATTTCTTTGATGTTGATGTAGCTCAGCTGATTGATATTCTCTATTTCTTCATATATTGACTGCGTCTTGAAGATCTGATACGTTGGTTGATCTTCTTTCGGTGACTTCTTCATGAAGATTCTGCTCAGGCAGTCAGCGATGTACATCTGAGGTCCTGGTTGGTATTGAATATCCAGGTTGTATTTCTGTAATCTCAACATCATTCGTTGAAGTCTCTTCGGAGTTTGGCTTATCGGCTTCTTAAATATCGGTATTAAACGGTTTATGATCTGTCTTTACGGTTATAAGATCTCTTCCATGCAAATATTGATCATATCTTTCGCATGTAAACACTATCGCCAAACACTCCTTTTCAATCTGTGCATAGTTCTGCTCAGTTGGAGTCAACGCTCGTGATGTGAATGCTACTGGTTGACCATTTTGTAGAATGGTTCCACCAAGTCCTTTCTCGGAAGCATCGCTTTGGACTGTTACCTCTTCGGTAACGTCATAGTACTTTAACACAGGGGCTGCAATCAGGAGTTTCTTTATCTCCTGAAATGCCTCTTCTTGGGAGGTCTCCCACATAAAGATGACATTCTTCTCTCAGGCCGTGGCATGTCTAAGATGCCTTCTATCTTTGCTGGATCACTCATCAATCCTTCAGATGTAAGAAGGTGTCCCATGTACCTAACTGATTGTTGGCACAGTTTCAGCTTCTTTCTGTTAAACTTCAGGTTAACTTCTCTTGCTCTGTCTAGTAGTCTACGAAGATTCTTGTTGTGATCTGTCATGTACTCTTCAGGAGTATCTCCACAACCGTAAACTAAGATATCATCTGCGATGGCAATCACACCTGGAAGATCATATATAATCTCATCTTGACGTCTCTGCCACTCTTCTGGGGCTGAGTTTATTCCAAAAGGCATCCGGAGGTATCTATATCTGCCAAAAGGAGTCCAAAAGCAAGTAAGGAGTGAGCTTTCTTCAGTAAGTTCAACTTGATGAAACCCATCCTTCGCATCAAGTACTGAAAAAACTCTGGCCTTTGCTAAATCTGGTAGAATTTCTTCCACTGTAGGCATCAAATACTTTGGTCGTTGAATAGCTCTATTCAGGTCCTTTGGGTCAAGACATACTCGAATCTTATCAGGTTTTAGCACTGAAATCATGCTGGAGATCCATGGAGTACTTTCCTTCACAGGTGTTATGATCTTTCTCTTCTGCAAGTCTTTAATTTTCTCTTTCAACTTGGCTTTCAAGGGTACTGGCACTCTTCTGGGTGCATGTTGTACAGGTTTCACTGTTTTATCTGTATCTATATCGTACTTTCCTGGAAGACGGCCTAGTCCCGTGAATACATCATCGTACCCGTTCACGATCTCTTCGGCTGATTCTAAGTCTTCCAATTTAGATACATTCTCACACACCTTGATCAGGCCCATCTTGATGGATGTTTGACTAGATAACAAAGGTGCTTGTTTTGTCTTCACAACATTGAACATTATCTTGTGTTCAACATTATTGACTGTACATTTCAGATGTACTCTTCCTTTCACTGGTATGATGTGACCATTGTAAGTCTTCAGCTTGACGTCAGTTGGAAACATCTTCGGTTTCTTTTCTTTGGTCAATTTCTTCACATCTCTATGCGACATTACATTGCATGTTGCACCGGTGTCAATCTGACATTTCAGATAATCTCTCTTCCCAGTGCTTGTCTCAACCAGTAAATTTGTCATGATCTTCCGTGTTCCATCTTCCACGGTGCCAATGGTTTCTATCTTCAACGCGGACTCATCGGACTCGTTGAAATATAGTTCATCACCATCCTCTTCACTATCTGTGTTGGCTTCCTCAGTTTGATGCACGTTTTGTTTTCTCCGGCAAACCTGAGCAAGGTGATTGCGCCATCCACACTTACGGCAAGTCTTTCCGTAGGCAGGGCATGCTTCTTTTTCCTTTGCATGACTGGATCCACAGTATCCACAGTTGGACTTGTTATGTTCTCTAACTTTCTGTCCTGGTTTCTGTGAATGATAATCTGTCTTTTTCTTTGTCTCTGATTTCTTCTTGAAGGACTTTCTTTTGTTCTTGACATAGTTGACTTGTTCTCCATTCAGCACTTTCAGCTGGCGGGACGTCGCTTCACTTATCTGAAGAGCATCAATGGAATGTTTCAAATCCACTTCTGTCTCTTTTCGCCGAAATAGTCGGGCTCTTGCATTGGCGTCTGCACAACCAAGAACTAACCTGTCTCTGATCATTTCTTCTTCCATGATTTGGAATTTACACGGCGAAGCCAATTGTCTTAGGCGTAGCAGATATTTGTCAATGGTTTCATTGGGCTGTTGTGATGCGGCGAAGAACAAATATCTATCATAGAGAACATTTCTTGTGGGAGAAAAATGTTCCTTGAGTTTGTCTATGTTGCGAGCACCGCGCATGCACATATCAATTAAGCCTTATATGGAATACGTAAACAAACGCATGCGCCGTCGGTTTTCGATGACGTAGTCAACCGAGCCTATATAATGAGTTCAGTATACTGCACGAATGTGTAGCTGAGGGCCGTGGCTTAGTGGTTGGAAGGTGGGGCTTGAGAACGGAGGGTCCCCGGATCGAATCCCGGCAGGTTCCCGGAGATTTAGTTGGTGTTTTTTCCTCAAAAATTGTGATCCAGGTCAAAAATCCTAAACCGGGGTTAGGGTTAAGAGTTGAAAATGCAGGATATGTACCATTAAAACGGACCATTTTGCCATGGCAATCCAGTCAAAATGGTTTCCAAAGTGGTTACGCATCATTGTGTGATATCTCAAAAAGACTAAAAAAATTACAAATTCATCTGCATATTCTTTCAGATTCCCAGATCCCAAACTTCCAAACTGCCGCTCAAGAAAGTATGATATAAATCAGTCAAGCAGAACAATTTCCTCGCCGCTTCAAACATTTTCCCCAGGCCCAAAAAAGGCCCAATCTTGGAGGTCCATTTTCCCTTTTTTCTGTCACCTTAGCTGACAAATATATTTTATGGACCACGGTCCCATGACCCATAATTTGTCAATTTCTTTGAAGGCTTTCTTAACACCCTTACAATGCATATCTTATAAGATCAGGAGTGCACCCATCCCAGGTCGTAACCAACAATAAAGCAAAAATATGTAAAACCAACTGATTTCGTCAAGGTAGGCATTGCATTATTGATGCCCTCGTTATTTATTTTTGGCAGACCCAAAACACCCATGTCCCCTGTTTCATTAATGATGTTGATATTTTTATAAGATTTGTTTGAGATTTGTGTATAAAAATACTGCAATATCACAAACCTGGCTACATTATAACCATGGATTCCTTGGAACACTTTAGATTTTGTGCTTTTCTATCAATATGTTTTAATTCTGGTTTATAATTGTGTATTGTCATGAAATATTCACCACGTATGAAACAAGGTTAACATGCTAATATCAGGGCTGTCAACTCTCCTTCATTAGACAGTCTTTCCCCCGCTCTCCGATCCCGCCAAGCATATAAAATCTTGCGCATCATACATTTATTATAAAGTCAGTCGAGTAGAGTTTGATAGCACTGTTTGTGAGTTATCGAGCCTCAATTCTTTGCTCAGTTCGGGGATCCCATTCACAAGCCCCCCTCCTGCATCATGATAATGCTCATCCTCACAAGCTTGCCTCACTCAGACTTACCTAGGTGAAAATGGTATCCATTTGATTGAACATCCATCCTACTCACCCGACTTGGTTGCCTGCGACTTCTGGCTCTTTCCCAACAATCAAATCAAAGATTGCTGGGAGGCCTTTCAAGGTCCCAAAACCTAAAGCTCTGCATTCAGAGATGTGACAATCCCTACTTTGGAGTACCTCCCATGCTTCGAGAAGTGTATGATGAGGATCCAACCCTGTATAGACGTCAAGGGAAGCTTCCTCAAGAGAATGTGACTGTAGTTTTATAAATTGTATGGTTAACATCAGAAACATATGCCAAGAGACAAAACTTTATGATCAACCCTTGGATTTTGGCATACAATACATATTGTAATTCCTATCCCAGCCAGCACAGATCCATGGGCCCCATACGGGCTATGTGGACAATCAGGGTTAATGAGGGCAAGGGTTATGTGCAGGATGACCATGTGGGTCCCATAGGCCTATGGGTTTTACAAGGGCCATAATAGGCTATGTTTGGGTAGACCTACCAGGGACCCCTAAGGCTGATATGGGTCCCATTATGGGCTTTACAAGGGCCATAATGGGCTAGTTTGAGTAAACCTGTCAGGGTCCTATATAGGCTGATATCTTGGGACCCACATGAGTCAATACATCTGGGCAATTCCACTCATGAGCTTGGTTATATTGGTTTCCTAACAATATAGATTGTAAATTTATACATTCATCAAATGATTCGAACTGCATCTTGCACCATTTCATAATTAAATGGCAAGTAAGAACATTAATTCACACAGCTCTGTACACATGAACAATTTTGTTGGAGAATGTTAATAAAAAGCCAAATGCTTCAATTGTTCTTTGTCTGTTGGTGGACTATCCAATGCGGTGCACAGCACCCCCTCCAAGCTATGCTTGGACAGGGGGTGTCTGAGGAGTGATGTGCCCCCCTGAGAAGAAGAATTGTTTTTAAATTTTCAAACTCATTTGGTGCGATCTGGTGTACACTTTTGACCAACATATTATCGAAAAGCCACCTCTTCATTTCCAATAAATATTTAGCTTTTTATTAATGCACGAAAGAAGTTGAGAATAACTGATATACTCTTGATTTAAGTATACATGATTTAAAAGCTCGAACAGGGGGGAGTCTGAGGGGGAATGTGGCCCCCTGAGAATTGATTGATTTTTTTCTTCAATTTTCGAACCCGATTTGGTGTGATTTGATGTGTTCTTTTGACCAATATTTTATTGTAAAGCAATCCTTTTCCCCCGTTTCTTCTCTTTTTCCCCCTTCTTTGTTTTTTTCTTTCTTTGCAAAAAAGTGGGGAGAATTAGATTTTTTTCTTCAATTTTTGAACCCGATTTGGTGCGATTTGGTGTGTACTTTTGACCAATATTTTATTGTAAAGCAATCCCTCTCCCCCCCCCCCCCCCCCCCCCGTTTCTTCTCTTTTTCCCCCTTCTTTGTTTTTTTCTTTCTTTGCAAAAAAGTGGGGAGAATTGGATTTTTTTCTTCAATTTTCGAACCCGATTTGGTGCGATTTGGTGTGTACTTTTGACCAATATTTTATTGTAAAGCAATCCCTTTCCCCCTGTTTTTTCTCTTTTTTTCCCCTTCTTTGTTTTTTTCTTTCTGTGCAAAAAAGTCGGGCGGCCCCCGTTGTGACGCGCCTGTATAGGCCTACATATATATATATCACGACATACAACGTTATTTTATTCACCAATCAGTCATTCAATTAAAGGCTATTTCTCCCTTCCTCTACCTCTACCCTTCCCCCTTTCCTCTCCTCTCTCTCTTTTCCCTTCTTTTTTGCAGTTGATTTTTTTACAGGGGGCACATGCCCCCCAACCCCCCCCCCCCCAAACCTGGATCCGTGCCTCTGTGCCTGTATATGCCCTGATAATAATGGCCCTAGTTAAACCCATTCAAATCATGTATTGGACCCATGGGGGCCAACTCGCATGGGCCCCTTTCTGACAAAGTGGCTTATATTAAGGGTCCCATGTGGGGCGGCCCATATGGGGCCGACAAAGTGGCCCATAAAGGCCCACTTTGGGCCTATGCATACGTGTTGGCTGGGATCATGTTAGAAATCTGTATAGGTTCACCGTCCAACGATTGCATACTAAACAAAGTTCAGGTTTATGTTTGCGAAAGTAGGGCGTATAAATAAGATATATTGGACTGAAAATAGCATAGCAATTCAATGATCAAAGGTTGGCACAAATCGAAATTGAATGATATTATATTTATCAATTGGCCATCAAAATGGCACAAAGTGTACTTTAGACTCTAGAGACAGTATTAATTACATGGTAGAATAACGCAACTATTAAAGTCATGTGACAAGTGTACTTTAGACCCAGGAGGCATATACAACATGGTAGGATAAAGCGATTTGTTTAACAACTGTACGATCCACTTTCATTTCATCAAAGACAAGACGTATGCCTGGGACTAGCTAAGGTAAACTATTTCCGAATCATGTTAACATGCGTTGGCCACACATTGCAACATTGCAACTGAAAAAATAATAACATCTCTTTGACTATTACCAAGAAATGAGTTACTCTGTGGCAGCTCAAATTAGCAGGTAACGTCAGTGCGTAATCTAGTGAAAAGTGCAGCCTTAAATAAAAAGGCTGTCATTCTTTGATCGTTGCATTGAGCCAACATTGATTATGTTGACCTTTTATCGTTTGGAATTGTGCCGGTCACAACAATGAATATTTTTAATGACATTTTATATTTGTACATTTTGTCCTGCTACTATATAATTGTTCTTAATATTTTACATTTGTTATTCAAGGTGTAGTTGTTTGATTATATGTAGTTTTTAAGACTTATATTATTGATTATGTAGTGCATTGATAGTTTTGATAGTCTTTTTTTTAAATTAATGTATTTTATCTTTTGGATGGAGCCTTTTGCTTTTGAAGCGCCCAGGGACCCATGTTTTGGGCGCTATATAAATACAGCTATATAAATACATTATTAATATTTATTATTATTATTATTACTAGTATTTATCTATATTTGATAGTATACAGCATTGGGCTATTCCATTTATTAATGGTACACCCCCTATAGAAGGCAAGCATTTTTTTACTGAAAATTTTGGGAATTCCCACTGCAAAATTGTGCTGCCTTCTATAGGGGTGTGACCAAAACTGCTTCAAAAATTGGGAATTCCCAGGTTGTTTTTTGTTTTTAAAATTGGGAATTCCCATGCCTTCTATAGGGGTGTGAGGCATGCGTTTTATTTTTTGGGAATTCCCAGGTTCCTTTTTGTTTTTAAAATTGGGAATTCCCATGCCTTCTATAGGGGTGTGAGGTATGCAATTTATTTTTTGGGAATTCCCAGGCTGCTTTTTGTTTAAAAATTGGGAATTCCCATGCCTTCTATAGGGATGTGAGGCATGCAATTTATTTTTTGGGAATTCCCAGGCTGCTTTTTGATTTAAAAATTGGGAATTCCCATGCCTTCTATAGGGGTGTGGTACTTTTTGGGTGTTGGGGGGGGGCGGGGGGGGGGGGGGGGTGGCACAGGATCAGAGTGCAGAGTTGAGAGGGTGGGGCTTATACATTGAAGTGGCAAGGATGTGTGGACAGCATTCGGGGTAATTAGTGAGGAACTTTAAGGCAAAACCAAGGTGTAATTTGGTGAGGAGAGTGCAAATCAGTGAGTGTGTGGGGGTGCGTTTGTTATCCTTATTTCTCTATTAGTTTTTTTGCTCACAAATGCCACTAGACGTGCACGATATTGTGCGTTGCGCGTACTATCGCGTAATCATACCGTGTGGTAACGCGTCGCGTACATGTTTGCGGAAGGGTTCACTGCCGCGGCATTACGCACTTCTACACATGGCGCATAAGCCACACGGGAAATGGTTATATAGACCTGTTGGTTATGGGTTATGGTGTCATGTTGGGTGGGGGTAAAACCACGTAAAATGGTTTAGAATAGGCATAGGGTTATCATGGTTATACATGTAGTGACGTGGTACAAATAGTGTTTAGTGAGGGTTAATAAAGCAACCTGATTTTTTTACTTTAAATTGGAGTGCCAAACAATCCAAGGGACCGAGGGTTAATGAAGAAGCCACAGGAAATGGTTTAGGGTTATGATTATAAGTCAATCTGGTTGGTGTGTGTGTGAGGGGGAAGGGGGTGGGGTGTAGGGGATTCATGTGGTTCATGCAGTTTGAGAGGTATGGGTTTATAAAGTAGCCACTGACAATGGTTTAGGAGGGTTATGATTATAAATCAAACTGGTTTGCGTGTGGGTGTGTGTGTGGGGGGGGTAGGGGTTTATGTAGTTTCAGAGCCTAGGTAATGTGTGGCATAACCATCTAGCGGGAACCTGAGCGTAGCGAGGGTACACCGCTAGTATAGTAATGACTAATATCGCTACAAATAGCTTCGGCATAAAATAAATTATTTAAAAACCTTGTTTAGTTTTTACGTTCAAGAGCGTTTATAAAGGGAAAACCAATTCAATCTTGTTCATAGTTCTCCAATAATGCCTACATGATATTTGGCATATTTATTCATAAAACAGCCAACAAACAAGCAAAATACCAAATCCACAAAGATTCTTATCTCCAGTAATTATAGAATATTAAACAGTGATACCATTCGGTATACCATGTATACGGTATGTTACATCATGCGGCCGAGTGCACCAATGACGGGTAGCTGAAGAATAGCGCTACCTCGCTAGTAACTGAGGCGTAACCCAAAATTTTGAGAGCGCCAATGCGGGGTAAGCTACTAGGCTAGTAACTTGCGGGTAATTTACGCTAACTGTTATACCTGACCGGACCCAAGAGTAAGTTGGGGCATAACGTTTTATGCCACAAGTCAGTCAATTCTAGCAGTAGGCCTAGCGTAAATTTGTTGGAGGGGATGATTCGCTGATGCTGAAGGACCAATTGCGCTTGCATGCCCAGTGGGTGTCTATTTGAAATGGAATGTGACCCCTCATCAAGCTGAAAGGTTTTATATTTTTGAAAATCCATTCATGCAATTTGGTGATTTTTTTAGTCAACATTTAGATCAACTCCTTTTGCCCATTCAAACACTAATCGCACCGATTTTGGGTAACATTTTGACAAAAATTTACTAATTGTCCAAGGATCTTATACAAATAATGACTAAATAAATAACTTATTATTGTTTTTATTAATTAAAAACTGATAAAGCCAATTTATAAATGTTTCATAATGTTTCTTTGAATTCCTGATGAAACCATTTCCTGATAAAGCCAAGTTTCAACATTATTGTGAGTGGAAAGGTAGAACTAGAAGAACGAACAAAAAGAAAGAAAATCATATCGTGCCGTGCGTGGTCTGGGGATCGAACCGGGGTTCTGCGGTTAACAAGCAAAGGACAAGGTATCCACACCACGGAAGTATTTGTGTTAAGATATGTGTTATAATTGTATATCATTGTTTCCATCGGGTGCTTGTGTTTGTCATTAAAATGAGCTTTTTGGTGCAATGTTTGTATGTGCCCCTCGCCCAAAATATGTTTATAATGTCATGATAGTCCTTATTTTTGAAAAAGCGGTAAACAAACTTAGAAATTTTTGGCCATGAAATGGCATCATTTTTTCCGGATCGCAGGCCGACTCCACGTGATTCTTGATTTACACTCACCTATGACCTAGCAAGTGACGACACGTTTTTAATATTGCGGAGGACCATTCACGTCAGAATTTTACAGTTAACTATTATAGGTTAACACTTGGCATATGCGCCAATTAATTTTGTAAGGGGACGATGCTGATTAATGTGGATATTTACCTCGCTAGTTGCTATTCTGGTGTTACTTGCCAGATGCTCTAAGAATTACATCGTTAGTAAGTTACAGTTAGAGCATAACTACTAGGGAGGTAGCTTACCTCCCTATTAAGTTACCCGTCATTGGTGCACTCGGCCGTATATCATATAATATTGCTATCTTCAGTAGATAGCAAACAAATTGAATAACATGAATAACATGAATAACATGCTTTCTTCAGTATAACATGATCGCAATGTTATCTATAGATAGCAAATAAAATGGCTACTGTAATATTAGCGTATTTATTGACAGCAAAATAATTCTAATCTTAACCTAAATCAACCCATGCATCAAGCTTAAAACTGGTTAGTGCGTGCAGACATATACCTGATGCATATGGAACCAAAACAACTGAAACTTTAGTGCAAACCTTATAAAGGGTGGTGATTGTGAATATAAATTAAACAAAAGCTCTGGATTCCATTAAAAATATGATAGCTATGTGGTCAAATCATTCTCTGACTGTGGTGGAGACCAGTAGCGTAGCATTATAGGGGCTCGGGGGCATGATTTCGGTGGGGAAAAAGGAAGGGGAATGGCGAAAAAGGGAAGGAAGAAAAGAGAAAGGGGAAGGGAAGAGGAAAAGAAAGGGGAAGGAAGAAAAGAGAAAGGAAGAGGAAAGAAAATAAATATGTATCATCAGTGGCTAGTTCGGATCGGGAATCATTAGGCGCGGCCGGGGGGGGGGGGGGCGGGGTGGGGGGGGGGGGGGGGGGGGGGGCGATGATCAGACGATAGCGCGGCGGCCGCGCAAAATCATAGTTGCAAGACCCTTGGTATTGTTAACACTTAACAGTAAAGAAAGATATCAAATTAATTGAATAAATATGGCATATTTAAAACCTTAATTGAATGTAAAATGTATTCATTTCTATATTTATTTATTTACTATTTATATTATTATTTATTTACTATTTATATTATTATTTATTTACATAATTAGGGGAATATGGGGCAACTGGACCGTGTGGCAAGTGGTCCGAAATGAAGGATTTTGTAATTATATGGGCATACTGCTTTCTTTTGAACAGTACGACTTTTGTTGATACTTGACATATATCCTTACCTTCTACAATTCAAAACAATTGGAACTTTAGGGTATTTACACATGTGATTTTTCTCAAGATCTTTGAAGCCAACTCCTTGAGTGACTGATTGAAAATTCACAGATATTATGGGCGATATATGAAGATGGGTTTAGATCATGTTTAATGTACTTTATACAGTCAGCACGCAGGTATCGCTTTAAATGAGTGACCTTGCCGATTTCTAACCCACGCAAAGATCGATTTCAGGATGTCAACCTTGCGCTTAAACCTTATGAGAAGTTTGTTTTCCCTGAATTAATTGAGGTAGGGTTAGCTGGCAGCCATGATGGCGAAGTAGGTGGATTGTTCGTAATTTTCTCTATAATATGATGCCAAATCTGACATAATTGGTCCACAAACAGTGATTTTATCGCTAATTTTAGAATTTAACAACTTTCGTGACTTTGCTTCTTGTATCTATTCACTTGACTGTACGATATTTTAAGAGCAATTTCCGTACTAACGGAATCTTAAGCTTTAATTTCATATCAAAAACATTGATGCCCGACTTCTTTTTTGATAAGAAAAACCGAGTTTGATTTTCACCGATTTTCGGTCAGAAAACGAAACTTACGATCCCCCGTTAGGCCTCGCCAACTTGATTTTTAGTTTCCCGTAAGACGCCTGCGCTTCATTTTCATGCCCGCGTTTGAATTCATTATTGCAATTTTTGAAAAAAAATACCGTTTTTTCAATGAAAACGTCCGAATTCATGCATTTTGTGTGATGAAATTGTGAAATGTTTATTCATTTTGACCAGAGTATAGCCTTTCTGTAAAAAAAATATCATATGACATTGTGTAGCGCAGAAGGATCGATTTCGAACCCCAGACCTCTCGCTCCCAAAGCGAGCCCTCTACCATCTGAGCTATCAAGCAAATCTGAATATATTCGTGAGTTTAAAAACACTTGATCAACAACCCGTCGACGCTACGAAATGAATTTAGATCGAGACAAGATTCGAGGAGCTATTTTATAAGCATTCACTTGACCGGACTAAATAATGTTATAAAATTGTAAGCATGTTTCTAGTTACAAAAGACTATGAATATTATGATACGATGGATAAAATTGATGCCTGATTCTTCAGAAGCGACTTTTTTATCGTGAATTTGGCTTTAGTTTCGTCAAGTTTTTATTGAATTCGGGTTTGTCGGATTGCGATAATTTGCACCGAAAATACAACATGTCATGAAGTTCACAGATAATATTAGATAATATTATTTGCATAATATGCCTTTTTACTATACAATTTCATGGCAAATGTGTTTGAAATGTGTGATTATATTATCAATCATGAAAAGAGCTCATTTACATCGTGCTATTACGAGGTCAACTATGACTGCGATGCGGTATCGCTACGGGTGAGTACTTCCGGGTCGCTTTGCTGGGTTAGAAAAGGAACGACTTTTCGCGTGGTTGCATACTGACTGTATATGATTGACAGATATGCAACAGTAAATATATACATGCAGTACAGTCGTCTTAAGATTCTAGGTGCATATTGCATTTGATGGGTGCTATATTGTAGTGTGCTTAGGGACTTTCCGAAATATGATTAAAACCATAGGTTGTGGTTGAAATGACCGTAAAATGGCGCACATTGCTAAATTGGGACATTGGTGGTTTGGATTTCCGATCAATATTATCATTTAAAGAATGCTTCAACTTAAATCATTATCACGGGTATTCATTTGGTAGAGTTATTAGTTTATGAATTTGCAAATAACAAAGTACACCATTTCTTATTTTATCTAAAGACACTCGTCTACTTGTAGGACCCGAACGCCGTAATATTTGCGAATTCAAAGATACTCGCTGGCTACAGAAATCTGTGTAATGGCTAAAAACAAAAATGCAGTTTTGCCTTTTTTCTGAAATGTATTGGAGTTATTGATTGTTATGACAAATGGTGGTATGTTTTAAAACATTTTGGCGTAAAATTTATTATGTCACAGGCGTGTTTGAATAATGTTTCATCTCAACAAAGTGCTACGTCATTTGTTGGGGCAAGTGGTCCGAAGGGAAATGTGAATAGAATATGAAATAATTCACATTATTTCTAGTTCTTAGACATTTTGGGGCATTTTGGGTCTAATACCACTATTTCTGATATTGAAGGATTACAATATGACATGAAATTGCTTTAGAATGGTTTAAAACCTCGGTATTATGAATTACATCCTTATTATATTTTAAATGGTGTCTGTAAAGGTATTTGCTATGACGAAATATCATGATTTATATATTTTATCCACTGCTTTTTTTGTGTATATTTACCTTTGGGTCATCATTGTCATATTGACTAACTTCCCCTGTAACCATGGTAACATGACAAGCTGGCTAAATATCAAGATGGTTTATTATAAGTACTAAATGATGATTATATGAAGTAAATAAAATCATTAAAAAAAGGGGTATATATAGACAAATGTATGGGGCGTCTGCAGTGGCGTAGCTAGGATTTATTTCAGGGGGGGGGGGGGGCAAGATTTCTAAAATTTTCGTAAAAGGTTGCCCCAATTTTTTTTCTAGTCACTTACCTCGTGAATTTCACGTAAGTGGGGGAGGGGGGGGGCGGGGGGTGGTGAGGTCGAAAAAAATCGCACAGTCCAAAAAAAAAATCGCACAGTAAATATACTACATGAACAATTTCTCGTCCCCCATTTTTCCGCTTCTCCGTCCCCATTTTAGGTGTCCGGGGGGGGGGGGGGAGAGTCTGCCCCCTGCCCCCACCCCCACCGCTGGCTACGCTACTGGGCGTCTGAATATCACAACCATGTAACCATTTAACTAGGTTCATACCGTTTTATCTAATAAACGTGCAGTCGAAAATTGCGCTTGCTTTGTACACCATTAGTATTACTGCTTTTTACACGTTTACCACGAAAAATGTATAAAACTTGCGTTTCATGAGACCTGTATCCTTTTTACACGTTAAATAATATGGAAATGAGTTTGTAAAGAAAATACTGCCTAGTTACCGTGTTGTCAATCAACGATTTCTGTGTATTCTAACCGTTGGAACATGGACCAGTTATTGGGGCAACTGGTCTGTGCCAAGTAAAGTTTTTAGTTAGTGGTAATTGGCCTTTTGTTTGGATATTTTTAACATTGATTATATGTTATATGTAAACAGTTACACGGGTGATATTTTTATAGCAATTCCATAAATATTTACACGAGCTTTAAGCTTTTATATCATGAAATATGCTTAACCGGACCAGTTGCCCCATCCTCCCCTTTTTTATTTATTAATGTTTTCTCATGTTTATTTGTTTTAATTTGTTTATTTTAAAAGTAATTTTTAATTTCCCCTCCATCTGAATAGGGATGACTGATGTGTGTTCCATGCACTGATGTGCACATGCAACGCAAGTCAGCTACATAATATATACATACTCTTTGACATTGGTAAGAAATTCTGAAAGCAGTTTTCATTTCAAGCTTTTTTGCATTTTATCGTAAATTTTCTAATATTGGGGTCAATAGGTTTATTTTTACAGTAATTTTCACATTGCATGACATATAAAATCTCCATATTTATAGAAAAGATGAAAATTTGATACTGAATTGATACTATAGAATTTCTTCGAATTAAGCTTTAAATTCTATGGTATCAATTCAGTATCAAATTTTCACAATTCTTTACCTATGAGTCAAGTAGTATTTCCATACCCATCACATTATTTCAAATTTTTATAGTGGCAGTTCAAAGGCATAAATATGGGTGGATATGAATATGATTATAAAAAACTACAACATTAAAACTGTCCCTATCCACCCCCTTTTACGGTTCACCTAAGGGACCGTTCATTATTTATGGTGGAGGGCGGTTGGAGACAAATTCGAGACTTGTATGTCAAAGTTACCTACCCCTCCCCCTACATCTGAAACTGAAATGTACACGACCCCCCCTGATAACCAGTAGCTTTTTTTACAACACCCCCCCCCCCCCCTCAAACCTCTCCTTATAAAGATGTTTTCCCAACAGATCGTCCGACTCCGAGGCAGAGAAAAGATTTGCTGTCCGGAAGTCGTCTCATCAATCTTTATCATTTAAAAAAGGTTACACAACCCCCCCCCCCCCCCACCCCTGTTTAAGAATAAGTTATTACATAGCCTCCCTATTTCAACATATGAAAGTTACATGACCCCACACCACCCCCAAACCACCGCCTCCCCCTATAGTTTACCCAGCCGCCCGGCAGCATAAATAATGAACGGTCCCTAATGTACATTGCGCCGCACTGGTTGTACGTGCAAATATTGAGAAATATATTAAAAATAGGATTGATAAAAAATTGATAAAACCAAATGAACTTAATAACCGTTCAGAAAATTCACATTCATTTCCATGGCATTTACTCATTTAGCGATAGGTAGAGATACTGTATCTGGGTAGAGTATACACCAAGGCTAAGGCATAGGGCCAAAAAAACAAAAAAAACCTGTTTAGGCTTTAGAATAATAGCGTCCCCTCCCGCTTCCTTTTTTGGGGTCTACTTCAATTTTCTTCTTTTTATTTCAGTCATAACTTATTTCTTCAGGTGTTTCAGAGTTTATAAAGATGCATATAAACAAATTGGTATCTTCCTAATATGTATTCAAAACAAGTTTAGTAGTGACCAACCCCTCAGAACCATGACATAAACAGTTTAAAAAGGGCCCCCTCTTTTTTTAGGTTCACAAAAGTGTATCGCTAATTAGAGCAATTTTGCACCTGAAGTGGGAAAAAATGAAAAAATAAAAAGGGCTACTTTTTTTGGAAAAAGTCAGGACCCTCAACATGTTGTTATTTTTAATTTGCCTACCTCAATCAAAGTTCTATTACATTAGGAACAGATTGTGCACTCACAGATAGCAAGGCAAGTCTTTGCAGATAGTCAAAACCACAGTGGTTTTGCTCAGTGTACAAGTACACATGCAGCAACTCTGCTGTGAATGTGAGTATAGTGCATAGTTAATTAACATGTTTACTTGATTACATAACAGACTGGTGTAATATTACACACATCACTGCATTAGCCTGCCATGCACACAGTGCATGCAGTGGCAGTGCTACATGTACATGTACATGTAATAATCATATACCTGTAGAACAACTTAATTTCGCTAGCAATTTAATTTCGCTAAGCGGTCCAATTCGCCAAATTTAATAAATTGCGAGTTATATTATTTATAATGGTTATTATCATAATAGGAAGGTGTTACAAATTAGTGAAATTAAATTGCCGCAAATAGTTGACTAAATGCTAATTCGCTGAATTGAGTTGCTGTGAAAAAAGTTGTTTTATAATATAGACTTTAAGATCGCACTTCCAGTATTTATAGTATTCATATTATTCAATAGCACAAATGTTCATGTGCATTTATTTATATTTACACTTTGTATTTCTTGATTGACAATTTAATATCATAATTATCAGGTTAGACATACTTTCTCTTCAACAAACAATAAGGTATTAAGTATTACAGAAATGAATCAAATCACGAAAATAGCTTACTGCAAAAATATAATTGTAAATATATGGAAAATATAAGACCGGATTGCTATTTAATTTAATAATTTTCCACTGGGCTTGGGTTTTGTTTTGTATAGGGGAGCAAATAAAGTATTTTATAGTAAACATTAGATTTTCAGGGTGGCGAGAGGAAGTTGTGGGTGGGGGATTGGGTGGGTTTTTTTGCTGCCGAAAGCAAGCATTTTTTGTTTGCGCCGCCGAAGACGGTGATTTAAAAAAAATAAAAAAAATGTATTCCTTCATATTGATCGAGTTGGGTGGGATAGAGGTTTTTTTAAAGATTTTTTACTCATCCGGGGGGGGGGGGGGGGGACTTTTTGTTGTTGTTGGCCTGCACAGAGGGGCATTTTTTTAAAACTTTAAACTCCCCCCTGAAAATCTAATGGTGTGTCCCTGAAGCCAGTTGCAGCAAGATCAGTTCAGAAAACAAGTTGGTATTCATAAATATCAAAGTCAGTTTGTACTAATATTTTCTCAGCAAAATCACTTTGTAAACAACAAAATCAGTTACCAAAATGATCCGTCAGCAAAATAAATTAAATAAGTTAGTATGATCAGTTGGTAAAAAAGTAAGTTTGATCCGTTGGCAATCTCAGCCATCAAAATAAGTTGGTAGATAAAATGGTGGATCATGAGTTGGCTCTTTGTATTGTAGTCCAATCAGCATGATGATTTTAATGGGAATTCCCATGCCTTCTATTATTATGTACCTTCGAGAGGAATATGGCATTTTTTCTTGGGAATTCCAAGGCCAAAATGTGATGATTTTGTTTGAATTCCCATGTCTTCTGGTACCCTCGAAAGGAATATGGCATTTTTTCTTGGGAATTCCCACAGCCAAAATCCAAAATTTGGGAATTCCCACTGCCAAAATGTGATGATTTCTTGGGAATTCCCATGCCTTCTATACCTTCAAGAGGAATATGGATTTTATTTTTGGGAATTCCCACGGCCAAAATTTGATGATATTTTGGGAATTCCCATGCCTTCTATACCTTCAAGAGAAATATGGATTTTATTTTTGGGAATTCCCACAGCTAAAATTTGATGATTTTTTGGGAATTCCCATGCCTTCTATACCTTCAAGAGGAATATGGATTTTTTTTTTTGGGAATTCCCACGGCCAAAATGTGATGATTTTTTGGGAATTCCCATGCCTTCTATACCTTCGAGAGGAATATGGATTTTTTTTTTGGGAATTCCCACGCTCAAAAAGTGTCAAATATTTTTTTGGGATTCCCATGCCTTCTATAGGGGGTGTACCATTAATAAATGTAATAGCCCATTGCAAGGTTCTCACAATGTTGGGTATGTTAGTGTTCAGTTCAGTTCAGTTCAGTTCAGTTTTATTTTCACCATATTATATGATACATCAGACAAGCAAAGTATAAGAAAACATAGGTGGGGAAAACCAAAAGGAGCACAGCTCGAAATATATTGGTCACCCTGATAATTTCATAATAAATATGATAATTTAAAAGTACTACAAAGAAGACGACTACAAACAAGAGACAGGACAGGAAATTTGTAAACAAGACCGGACAGGACATGTGCAACTAAACACTAAAGTGTAGGCAGTAATGATGGCATCAGCTATAACATGATAATAATAATCTCATGTGGTAAAATTTCTCATGTGGTAAACTTTACAAATGACTAATTGATTATTGGTAATATGAAAGAAGATATAACTTAAACTTCCTTTTAAAAACATATGGTGATTTGGCATTTTTAAACTTGCTATTCACTGAATTCCATAGCAGAGGGCCTTGTCTTCTTATCGTATGTCTGGCTAAATCATAGTTAAAATTAAAGGGACGATATAATGAAGAAATGCGTGTTGGGTAGCTATGAATTGATCTATTTTTAATGAAATAATCGGTAAAAGTATCGGGAAGATTGTTGAATGCGTGATTATACATAAATAAACAAAGAGTCAGCTTGTGAATATCATAAATTGTCAGGGTATTAAACTTCTTAAATAACGGCGGGGTATGCTCAAGCCAGTGAGAATTCGAGCATAGTCTCATAATTCGTTTTTGTTTAAGGTGGATTTTGTGGAGATTGGTGTTATTTGAATCTGCCCAAATCAAATTACAATAAGACAAGTGGGGAAACACAAGAGTATTGCATAATGAAAATAATGTATTGGAGGGGAGAATATCTTTAAGGCGATACATAATGCCACAATACTTGGACAAAATATTAACAACATTTGAAGTATGCTTTGACCAGGTTAGAGTGTGAGATGCTATGCATGCTCCCATTGATTTACTTAGGATATCATATGCTTAGGGACCGTTCATTATTTATGGTGGAGGGGGGGGTTGGGTAAAATATAGGGGGGTCATGTAACTTTCATATGTTGAAATAGGGGGGGTTATGTAACTTTTTATTCTTGAACAGGGGGGGTTGTGTAAATTTGTTTAAACTATAAAGATGGTGGTGATTGGACTGATTTTAGAGGCTATTTTAGAGTGTAAATGCCATTTTTTTTCTGCGCTTCGCGCATATTTTCTTAAAACCTATCGACTTCAAAAACTTTTACTATGAGACGACTTCTGGACGGCAAATCGACGATATGGTGGAAAAACATCTATATAATCATCAACGGTCGAGACATAAGAGCCACAGGGTGTATAATGTTACAAAATCCAATTTCATGATTTAAAAATGTGATTTATTGCATGCTTTTCACCTCATCTCTGCTTTGCACCAATGCTCACAAAAGTAGAACGTTTCACTGGATTACTAGTATACGTTTCTGCTCAGAATGTTCTAACTTGTTCGGGTTATAAAGACACAAAAAAACCACCCCAAAATGTATAAAAAGTGAAAAAAATTCCAACTCGCTACGCTCGCCATTACTAATTTCACACAATAAAAAGAAGGGGCATCATAAAATTATTGGCCGTTCAGATAGGGCACAAACAAAATTTGCCAACGTATCCATGAATAAAATTCCAAAGGTAAAGACAGCCCCTTAAGTATGTGACAAGTTGATTTTTGTTCATGGAAGGGGAGGGGGGGGGGTGTGTAAAAAGCTACTGGTTAGCAGGGGGGGTCATGTAATTTTCAGTTTCAGCTGTAGGGGGGGGTTAGGTAATTTTAACATACGAGTCTCGAATTTGTCCCAACCCCCCCTCCACCATAAATAATGAACGGTCCCTTATAAGAAGAAAAAGAAATTCAGTAAATTCTGAATGTCTATGGCAACATTCAAAAATAGACTTATATAATTTGCTTATATGCAAACAAAATCTGAATTTATGTCCAGGTTCGTGTATCACCAGTCACGCAGAAGATTGGGGATGAAGTATTGGTGCCATTTTCTGCAGCAATGGAACAAGTTGCAAGCCAAACCCAAATCCCTACTAATCAAGGTATGCATTTTCTTTTTATAAATGAAAGCAAGGCTCAAGATAACAGGTTTTTTTACCGGGAGCTATTTTTTTCACAAGTAGCACCCGGATCATGGGATTTATTGAGAACCAGGAGCTACTTTCAGTCTACCGGGAGCTAGCTTTTTATTAAATCGTATTGTCAAATCATATATATTGTCAAATGACATATATTCAAAAATCATTGCCCGCCTATGCTGGGACCGCGGTGCCTGAAGCTTACACAGTGGAGCGGAGGATACACTTTTGTGAGTTTTGTTTGTAACAAAAGAAAACTAACAACGAAGGCAAAACTCACCTTTTATTCTCTCAATCCTCAAAGAACAAATAAGAACCCTAAATTTATACATAAGAAACTTGGTTAGGGTTAAGACATTTGTATGAAAAGTATACCCTTTGTTTAAATTGTGCTTGTTTTTTAAACCTATTCATGTTATGTACGTAACATGTCCCGGTTTGAAAAACGACCCTTATTTAACATGTTTTATTTAATTGGTGTTGTGCCTAATACTCCCCTTGTAATGGCCACTACAGTAATGACCACCCCAGGAGTAGAGCATCAACTCTAGTTCAATTTTAGAACGTTGCTGTAAACCTGTAAAGTCTATAGTATATGTATGTCTATTGCTCTTATAATCCAAACAGTGATTTCAGAACGAGATGTTGTAGACATTGTACGGACTTTCAAACTTGCTGAGCTAGATGATGTGTACACACTACTTGGACTTGAAGAGAGAGACATCGAAAATTCCAAACTAAGAGACACCCACAGTCCCGAAAAACAAGCAAAGAATCTTCTTAATCTCTGGCGCAATCGAAAGGCAGAGCAAGCTACAAGGAATGCGTTTATAAAAGCAATAGAAGAGTGTCCTGATATCAAAGCATCACTGAACAAGCTGAAGGAAAAATGGAACATCCCTTTGAATGGTACATATTTGAAATGGTTTTTTTATCTAAATACCAGGATCAGGTCCAAATGCCCCACTATTTACATGTGTACAAAATTAATCAATCTAGATATAGTGACGGAAGCCATAATTTTCAAGAATGTCTAAATACTTTGTCTTAATTATAAATAATACATTGATTATTCTTTATTTAAGCAAAGGGTAGGAGAAAAAACAAACATTTGAATGATAATTAATAACAGACATTGCAAGTCAATGCTTGAAAATGTTTCTAGTCAGGACATTTGGCATAGGAAGGAGTAATGATTGATCATCTCTCTTTGGCCCAGGGGTCTTACCAGAATAAGACAAACAAAACTGGATCCTAGGTACAGTGTTTTATTTATGTATCTTTCCAATGGACGTTTCAATATATTTGCCATCTTTTACTGTAAATCTCAAAACCCATGAAAATCCAAATATATGATTTCTTTTTATGCACTGAGACAAATGTCATTATGCCATTTTACTAATGTTATGGTATTTTCCATTATAATTTGCCCAATTTATATATGTTTAAATCAAATCTTACATATCTCGATACTGACTGCTTTTAAAGAACATTATTTTCTAACAAAATTATGTTATAGGTTTAATTGATTACATACCAAATAAATATTTTATGTTATAGGTTTAATACATACCATTCACACAATATATTTTGCCGTTGTTTCAACAGATGGTGATAGCTCCGTGGCAGCATTTGATGTTGACCAATGTAGAGAAGAATTGTGTATGGAGTATGAACATAACAAAGGAAAGGTATCTCTATTGCCATATGACACTGAGAGCAGAGTGGACATTGAAGACATATTTGTGAATATTGAACTTGAACTTCTAACAGCAAAAAGGGTCAAACTTGAAACATCAAATCCAGACCAAATAAATGGGTTCAAACTCAAGTCATACACAGATTTATTCTCTCTGACCAATAAGAAACAAGACGACCAACCTGTTGTAAGAGTACTGGTTAAGGGGGGTCCTGGGAGTGGGAAGACCACTTTGGCTGAAAAGATTGCATATGAGTGGGCACAAAGCTGTAGAACACAATCCTCTGAAGGCCTGGGTAGGTTTCAACTGCTTTTTGTCTTGTACCTCAGAGACATTGACAAAGACATGACCTTGGAAGATGCAATATTTGACCAACTGCTCCCATATGACACTCAATTGTCCAAGCAACGTTTATGTGAATACCTCAGACTAAATGCAGACAAAATTGCAATTGTATTTGATGGTGCGGATGAATATAGTGGTGACTTTGTTCCAACTCCGCTTAGGAACACTATAGCAGCTGTAGTTAGTTACAAACTGTTGCGTAAAAGCCATGTAGTTGTGACAACTAGGCCAAATAGGGTAGGAGAATTTGGTGAATATGCAAGAGTAGAACTTAAGGGGTTTGACAGTGAAGGAATAGTTACCTATATCAAGAACTTTTTCCAGATCTCAGATTCTTTCTTAGACAGTGATAGCGACAGCGAGATCAAAGATGAAGATGAAACTATAGTCCAGGAGAAACACTCTGATGATGCAACTGAAGACAAGAAAAGAAAGAAAATAGTGGCTAAAACATTGTACAACACCATTTATGAGTCTGCTTCACTTGCCTCTATGGTCCACATTCCAGTCATATTAACTATGATTTGTCTTCTCTGGAAAGAAGCACAAAAATTGCCAACACGCATGACCGAGCTTTACCAAGAATTTACCCACTACTTAACCCAAAGATGGCTTGAAAAAACTAAGACAGAGACTGAAAGTGAAGAGCTTGAAGCCAACATACTGGTTCAACTAGGAAAGATTGCGCTGAAATGTCTGTTTGAGGACAGGTTATTTTTCACCTTTGATGAATTTCAGGAAAAGGATGCTTTAGCAAAGGCATGTTTAATAGGCATTGTTACGCAAGAAAGAAAGCGATCAAAACTACGAATGGTTAAACATTTCACCTTCATGCACAAAACCTTTCAGGAATATTGTGCGGCATCATATTGGGTTTCTTTGATCTCGGTCTCTTCAGACCAGTTTTTGGTTCATCTGATTCAATTGAGTTACCAGAATGTGCATGGTTTTGAATACTTACTGATGTTTTCCTGTGGATTGAGTGATAAAGCTGCTGATATGATATTAGCCCATGTAGTATCAATTCAATATGACGATATACAAGCTGATGCAGCACTGATGAATTTAGGGGATTGCTGGTGGCAACTTGGGATAAGACTTCTTTATGAAAGTCAATCACATGACTTTGTAAGGCATCTTATTCATTGGCTAAAGTCAACTAATGATACTCTGAGCATAGACATTGGAAAAAACTTCTCTCAAGAAACCTATTTATTCTTTGACTATTTCACGACGTCTTTAGAGGCAACCACACGGAATCATGTAATGGAACCATCTGCTGCAAAGAAGGCATCAGTGTTTGGTGTGGAAGTAGTTGTCAGATATGAGGAAGATGATGATCATGGCGAGGAATATGAAACCGATCTTAAAAGAACAAGCAATCTTGTTAATTGTGTCTTAAATATTCTAGGTGAAGCCTTACACACTGTGAGCCTGCAGTTTAATATCAAATTATCTTCATTACCGCCGACAATCCGGATGACTGCAGACATAATTAGGAATATAACTAGTAAGCATTTTCAACTACTTCACATTATACTTCCACAGGCTTTCAAAATTAATGCCATGATCTCAGAGTGTAGGCTTGGGTATGATCCTGATATTGATATCCGATCCCTTGGTGAAAGCATTGGATACTTACCTGGCAAATGTGTTCTTACGATATCTGCTTATGAATTTGGTGATTTATCCTCATTGCTAGATGGTATTAACAGTGTGTCATTGACACCCTCCATTCTGGGTTTTGCAAGTTATGGTTGCAAATATACTGCAAATTCCATTGTAAAGATGTTATCAAAGGTAGAAAAACTTCTCCTTTTAAACATACAATACAAATACTGTGAACTGCCACCATCCAGTGAACAATTCCTTATAGATATCAATACTAGCCACACACAATCTTTGAGACGGATCAATTTATCTGGTGTATATATTGGAGAGGCTGCATGCCACATTCACAGGTTTTTACCCTGTCTTCATGAGTTATCTTTGGTCTCTGCAGGAATGGAACAGGACCACTGTGAATCTCTGTTCTCAAAGTTGACAGATTCCCATGACTTGCACACTTTGATACTCACAGGAAATAAAGTAGGTGGACTTACAACTTCAAGTTGTTTTATGGAATTACGGCAATATTATCTGCCAGTGTCTCCCTTACATACATTTTCTCTGGAAATGTTTCACTTACAGAAATCTTATCTGGGAATGTTTCATTGGTTACCACATGCTCTTGGTCTTGGGAAAAGCAATAACCATGATAACAGATTATATGTGTACAGCAAAGCATCAGAGATGCTGAAACATGCTTTTAAACACGTTACGGCTCTAACATGCTTAGGTTTAGCATCTACAAGCCTCACCCCAGGGGATATATGTCATGTAGCAAAAGGATTTGTTCATTTAAGATTGTTAAGGGATCTTGATCTGTCAACAAATGAGATAATTCATGCTTGTCCATATTTGGCTGAACACCTCCAACAATTGACAAACTTGTGTCATTTAGAACTTCGGGAAACTTGCATATCTGACGATGGGGCTATTTCATTGGCTAGATCGTTCATATATCTCAAACATCTTGCATACCTTGATATTTCTCAAAATAGAATCTCCTGCAAAGGAACATACAAGCTCTCACGATCATTCCATCATTTGAAAAAGCTTTTAGTGCTTGATATTTCTCACAACCCAATCAAAGATATCGGTATTATTTCACTTTGTGAATCTTTTCAAAGTACACCTCATCTTATCAGAATCAATCTAAAGAATTGTGGAATAAGTTCAACTGGAGCATTGGTTTTGGCAATGTCATTTCAATTTTTACCCAGGTTGGAAGAATTGAATCTTGATGAAAATACACAAATTGGACCTGAAGGGATCAGCTGGTTATTTGAGAAGATCCATGTGCCAAAATTACTCAAGCGTCTATATTTGATTAACATTCGAGAGAAAGAGTGCAACCTTTTTAGAAACATATGTAATGCCCTAGGATGGAAAGAAAAAACCAATAACTACCGTAACCCCATCAGGACTTACAGTCCTTTTATTTTGAACATGGCAAATTGGAGGACTCAGTCACAAAATTAGAATCCCTAAACAAAGTGAAAATTCAGCTAGTAATTTCTAAGATGGGTGCACAGGCATCTCTGGCAGATGATAAGCAGGCAGTGTAAGGTCATGAAACAGAATCATTTTTCCCCCAATTTTGTTTTCTTAGATGAGGAGATCTGGGGAACTGTCAAACCTTGCCCAACTTTTCTTTACTTGTTGATTTATTTTTGGTGTCTGGACATTGCTCGCACATTTACCAAAGGGTTATCAAGCAATTAGTGGTTATCTCATTTCCGAAAGTTTTGCAGATATGGATTGGAACCACTGCGAGTTTCTATTCTCAAAGTTGACCAAGTTCCATGACTTAAAGTATTTGGAACTTGAAGGAAATAGGATTGGTGGACATCACCCTTCAGTTTGTCTTAGTGAGTCTTATCTGAGAATTTTCCATTGTTTTCCATGAGCACTTGGCCTCGGAATAGTATTACAAGTATATTTGTACACAGTTATGGCAGGGCTGTCAACTCTCCAGCATTAGGCGGGAGTCTCCCGCCTAGACACTCTTTCTCCCGCACTCCCGCCTAGCATATATAAACTCCCGCCTCAAAAATAAATAAAGGGAAAGAAAAGAAAAGGGAAAGAAAAGGAAAGGGAAAAAAAAGAAAAGGGAAAGAAAAGTGGAAAGGAAAACAGATGTCAATCGGTATATTGAAAAGGCCTAGTTGCACCCCCACTTGGGATATCAGTGGCGTGTCCAAATGGGGGTGGGGGGTGGCTGGTCTAATCCAGCTTGGAGGGGCACCCCTTATAAATGGACAGATAGACATGGCATGAGCAGTGGCGTGTCCATAGAAGGGGCCATGCACCCCGCGTTCGAGGGAATTCAAGGGTTCATATATTTAATTCTATCAAATTTCAAGGCTTCAGTCGAGGGAATCGAAACCAAATTATTTACAAATAGTACTGTGAATGAGTATGCAACTGAGTACTTAGGGACTGTTCATTATTTATGGTGGAGGGGGGGGTTGGGTAAAATATAGGAGGGGGTCATGTAACTTTCATATGTTGAAATAGGGGGGTTATGTAACTTTGTATTATTAAACAGGGGGGGTTGTGTAACTTTTTTACTATAAAGATGGTAGTGATTGGGGTAATTTTAGAGGCTATTTTGGAGTGTAAATGCCATTTTTTTCTGCGCTTCGCGCACATTTTGTTACGACCTTTCAACTTCAAAACATAGGCTACTTATGATGAGACTACTTTCGGACAGCAAATCTTTTTTGTGCACGCCCTGCTCGGACGATCTGTTGGAAAAACACCTATATAATCATCAATGGTTGAAAACATGTTAATTAGCCTACAATCATAGAAAAAAAGGTGTTCGAACACTGACCATTGTTTGCACCGTTTAATTACCCTATAGTACGCATGTTTAGAGTCATGTGAAAATACCACTTTGCATCTGCTAGCCTGAAAGCCCCCCTTCAATATACCCCTCCCCTCCCCCCACCAATCAATGTTGCTAGGCCACGGGCTGATGTTAGGCAAGTTGGGCGACTCAACATTGATCAGGGGGAAAGGGGGATGACTTTACATTAGGCCTACTAAGTGTTCGAACACTTTTTTCTAACATTGTAGGCCTATGTTCCAAAATCCAACAATATGATTAAAAACGGTAATTTCTTGTATGCTTTTCACCTCGTCTCACTCTCAGCTCTGCACCAAAGCTCACAAAAGTAGAATATTTCATACGTTTTTGTCAGGATGTTCTAATTTTTTTTTCAGAGTTCCTTTAGTATACCCTACCACTGCATGTCTTCAATGGGGACTTATAAAGAACGACCCATACACTTACACAGTGAGGAATAAGAATGGTAGGGTATTCTAAAGCTTACCCTTTTTGGGGGTTATAAAGACTCACAAAACCACCCAAAATGTATAAATATGACAAATTTTCTGCCTCGCTACGCTCGCAATGTAGTTAGTCATTAAATTTTTGGCCGTTCAGAGGGCACAACCAACGAATCCATGGACAAAAGAAAAATACATCCCCAAGTATGTGACAAGTTGATTTTTGAGGGGGGGGGGGGGTGTGTAAAAATCTATTGGTTAGTAGGGGGGTCATGTAATTTTCAGTTTCAGCTGTAAGGGGGGTTAGGTAATTTTGACATACGAGTTTCGAATTTGTCCCAACCCCCCTCCACCATAAATAATGAACTGTCCCTTATGAACATTCATATTCATGTGCTATGCGTGCATATGTCCAGAAATATCATTCTAAAAGCCCATTTCAAACCAAAATAAACATTAATTATAGCCAGAACTGAGTATAAAATGTGTGCGCTCCGCGCGCATGTTTTCAGGAAACAACTGATTATGGGATTATAATTATTCGGAAGAAATTAAGAGGTTTTTAGTAAATTATTCTTTCAATGCGTCAATCGGGGAAATCGAAACCTAATTCGTCTAAAATAGTATGAAAAATCATGGTCGGAAAATAAATAAATAACGAACCTAAAGAGAGGGGTCATAAATATAGCTTTTTGGGGAACCATTTTAATATTTCGTTCTAAAAACGCTTAGAAAAACCCAAAAGAAACGTTCAAATATGCAAAAAATTCTGATCGCTACGCTCGCATCATATGACTAAACAGTTTCAGTTTTAATAAATCGGGCTGATTTTTTCGCAATTCTTTTTTTTGGGTCACGGTTCTGACCAAATATGTCTGATTGGGTCGTGGGCCAAATGATCTATACTACTTAAATCAAGAAAAAAATCATCAGGAAATATGCACAACTTATTTTTTCTCGCATATAATGAAATAGCTGTCTAACTTGGATAAAAAGCCAATTGATTGGAAATGAAGTGATGGCATTTCAATAGAAAATCGGTCAAAAGTACACACCAAATCGCCCCAAATGGGTTCGAGAATTGATTTTTTTTCTTCAAATTATGAGGGCGGCACATCCCCCTCAGACTCCCCCCTGTCCGCGTTACCGCACCTCTTTCGTTACACACAATAGTTACTCAACTTTTGGTTTTTTAACCTTGATTTTGCCCCCCCCCCCCCCCCCCCCTATACAAATACCCTGGCGCCGCCCCTGGCTGTAGGCCTACCTTTTGGACTGTTCGATTTTCTTTTGACCGTGCGATTTTTTTTTACCGTGCAATTTTTTTTGACTCTCCCTCCCAGCAAATCCCAAAAGTTGACAGCCCTGGTTATGGTAAAGTTGAATCTTTCTTTTAAATAGGCCTACATAAAGGCCCTGACATACTTTTTGGGGGCGAAGCCACCCTATAGCATGGGATTGCAAAAACTTGCACATTTAGGTCTTTCTAGACATAAGTGGGGGCCGCCATGTTTGTCTTTGTAAATTACATGCACCTATGCAGTTTATTTTAACAGTACCCGCAGTCTGTGCTGGAGCCAAAGCTATATTTGTTTGATTGATGCATAGAAGTTGATGATTCATTTTAGAGAGATGTTTATTAGACTCCCCACAGAGAGACATAATAGCTTATCTTATTTGATCACAGATGGTTTGACCAGGGAGGTGTCAACTACAATTCCTGGACCAAACGTTTCAGACCAAGTACAATGTCATATACCTAGATTGTTTTTCAGACAGTACCCCCCCCCCCCCCCCCCCCCCCCCCCCCCTGTATTATTTTGGACTGGGGTGTTTTGATTTGTATTTTGGTTTGAATTATGGAAAATACATACGGTACATACACCATTTCCTGGTATTTTGGTTTGCAACAGATGCTTCAGAAAATGGTTACAAAACATGCTTCTTTTGTATGTATCTTTTGGATCGCCCCCATTCCATTTCAATGGAATTTTTATTTATTTTTATTTTTTCACAGTTTCCTCATAAAGTAGGTTCAATACAAGGTAACATAGATTACATTTCTTCATAATATTATTAGTACAATACAGACGATAATGATCATTAAATAAATGTTATTACATGGTCCTTTAATTACTGATATATACAGGGTGTCCCAAAAGTCTATGCACGACTTTGAAGCTTTGTATTTCACAAAATATAAGTCGTATTGAAAATATGAATATATATTTAGAAAGAGGAAATGTGGGAAATAATTTTGATACCAAACATTGGAGTAACATCTGTTTGTAATGCCATCCTAGAAGTAAAATATGTATTACTACAAAAAAGGTTATTTTATACTTCGGAGGAATAAAGTTCATAAATCCATACCTATTGAGATTAACAAAAAGGCGGGTAGAGTTGGTTACACGGAAAGTGATCCGTCAATTGTAATATTTAAAATTTTACATTACAGTGATCCCATCATAATAACCAACTAGGCCTATATCAAACATAATTTTCGTTTCTATTGTGAAATCTAGTTTAAATGTTTTCCATTTATACAGAGACGTGTGCTAATGCAAAACACAGACTTTAAAAAAATTGAATAACGTAACAGAAAAGTGAACACACACATCACATAGCTGTCAAACATGTTAACATTTAAAGCTGAGACCATTTTAATGCTGCTTGAATGCCTCATCGAAGGTTGTTTTACCCATTTAGAATATGTTCCTGTGTTCAAAAATGTATCCACCAACTTCAGAATTGATATTCTTCCTGGTGCGCGTTTCACTTTGAAATGATTTCTGAACTTTTGTTGAGTAAGTTGAACGGAATTTGTTTCAGCGTAGAACCATATACAATTGGTATTCGCTTATCTATGCTGTAAACCATCTTGAATGAAGATTTTTACTGTGCAATGTTGTCTACTACGCCTTATTTATGTTGTGAGTGACCGAGTTTGGTAATAACATTAATGTTGCAAGGTAAGCAGTGACCTGTGACTAATGCACAGCGTTGTTTTCATACCGTTAATTTATGCGCACCTGATTTTAGCAACAATGTGTAGTACTTGGTATGGGTGGGTCTAGCACACGGCCAAAAACTTTCAACCAGTTTTATAATGTTGTGGGTTCACCAATAGGGTTGTGTTTGGTATCAAAATAATTTCCCAAATCTCGTCTATCGAAATATAGTTAAACTTATACCATATGATTTATATTTTATGAGATATGACTCTTCAAAAACGTGCATAGACTTTTGGGACACCCTGTACTATACATCCCAAAATGGTAAGACAGAATTTCATTTTTTTGTCAGGTTCTGACATTGGACATACCAGATGAAGCTGAAGGACTTTTTGCATGTGTATTGACTGTTCCATGATTTTAATTTATAGTTTGAATTTGAACATTGACATTTGACCAGGACCACAATGCAATGTTCTATTTACATGTATTATAAAAGCAGTTACCTACCTAGCCAATTCAACCTGAATTATTGATAATAATGCTCATTCTGGAAACTGAAAATGTACCCAATTCAATGTTAAAGGAATCGTTAACAAACCTCAATCATCATCATTACAACATTTCGGTACAGTTGTTAAGCCAGTGGCAGCACCAGAATCAACATTGGGAGGGGAGGATCTTAGGGAAACACACAAATGTTTTCTAAATAAGTGTAGCAAATCCATTACCATCACATACCTGTACATGTAGGTTATGTTTAGGGTTGATTAAAAGCATGAGTAACAATCCACATTGATAGTAGCTCCCCTGGGTACTGTAGGGCATGGGTCTTGGTGTTGCATTTCAATGTGTCCAAAAAATGGGACCAAAAGCAGGAGAGCCAATCTTTCAAAATAAACAAATCTTTGATAAAACTTCACTCACATTTCAAGATATCAATGTATCAATAATCTCAAGTTTAGGTGTCCTGAAACACTAGGTGAAATGAGTTGTATATTCAAAATAATATATCTTTATATCAATCTACAGTGTGAATGTGATCGATAAAAACATGTTTCAAAATGTTTGAAATATTTTAACTTTCACATTGGCCTATTTTCTTGCATCAATTTTTGTGTACCATATCAGTCGCTATATTGATCATATATGTAACCCGGCGCAAGTAAATGACGAGGCACAATAAGGCAATATGAATATTGAGTTATCTTTATCATGATAACATGTAAAGTGTAGGGACATGTTGGTACCAAAGTCGATGTTATATCACATTCCTAACCAAAGTTATGGATTGTTGAAAATCACTTTGTCTCAAAACATCAAATACAAATTGTTGAGTTATGAACGTTTAAAATTTTGTTATAACAAAGCAATGGCGTGAATGAAGATTAAATACCTCAAAATGTAGTTAAAGGCATATTATGTGATCTTTTCAAGATAGCGCCCTCTATTCATTACTTTTTTTAGAAAGTAGATTTTCTTGCAGATTTACATTTCTGATCATAAATCATACATTCATTCCAAGTTACAGAGCGATACGATTCCTAATTACCTCAAAATCATGGTTTTAGAGTGAATTTAGAGTAAAAATATAAACTGTCGGAGTTATCCGACAGTTTATTTTCACTCTAAAATCATGATTTTGAAGTAATTAAGAATCGTATCGCCCTGTAACTTGGAATGTATGTACGATTTATGATCAGAAATGTAAATCTGCAAGAAAATCTTCTTTCAAATTTTTTTTTCGATGTTGAGGGCGTTCTCTGGAAAGATCACATAATATACCTTTAACTCCTTCTTTTTATAAATTTGAGTTTTTGAGTGGGTACAAGATGTATCAAATATCAGTAAATAAGACTTGTTATGAATTTTGACTTATTATTACCTTCCCACACATTTTTGCTTAAATTCACTATTGTCCGCCTTATTTACCATGTTTACTCATGTTGGGTCATATAAATATACCTCATTGTCGTAACAGTACCACAGTGGAAACTCATTTTAATGAAATACAAAATCTGATAACACAACATTCATGATAACACAAAGTGTTGTTCATGACCCATGGATAAAATGCATTTCAAATTCATGATAACACAAACAACAACTGAAAGCCCCATAAACTTTGTGTTTACAAGGTTCCAGTGTAATACCCAGGTTTTTTAATGCTGGTCATACAAACATCACTGAGGACTATGTAATTGTTGAATCCGATCATGTGAAGCGTTACAAACTCCATTCATTTTTTACTGTATTATACGTAAACAGATTGGCTTTGTTCCATAAAAGTTAATATCATATTGAAATCCTGACCCTGCCAGCAAACATCTCCTGGTCTAGTGGTTATAGAGAATAGATTTCATAAAGGAAAGGTATCTGGTTTGAATCCCGCAGAATTTTGTACAACAACTTTACTTCAACAATATTTCTTCAACAAATTAGGGACCATTAATTTTTCAAAATGGCCTCTTCCCCCCCCCCCCCCCCCCCAAAAAAAAGCAGAGAGGGATACCTTTTGATGTGATGCATATGTAAATAATGACAGTACAAATTTGATCCTTTTTATAGACTATTTTATACATTTTACTCATGTAAATTTGGTACAATAAATTCAGTGACTGTTTAACACTGAAATATATTCTCATGTACATAAAATAAATATCTTATGAAATTCATTCTCACAATAATGCATTTTGTTATTTTATTGAGGCCTTTATAGTGTGTTCCAATAAACTGGTAAAAATAGGGGAAAATATCAAATCAATTGTGTATTTTATTTTAATATCAGCAATATAATTGTTGGTTGACATGTCTCTTACTTTCCCGCAGCACCCCGGGGTATGAAGAAGAAAGAAAAGAAGAAAAAGGGGGAGAAAGGAAAAGGAAAGGGGGGAGAAAGAAAAAGGAAATGGGAAAGGAAAGGAGACAAAAAAGGAAAGATAAGAGAAGAAAATGAAATGGAAAAAAAGGCAATAGTGGGGGCTATAGAACAAGAAAAGGGCCTATTGAAAGTGTGCGGAAATAGCAGGTGCTGTATAGGGATAGGCATTTCTAAAACAACTATAGAGAATATAAGATTATAAATTCTCTTCTCTTTTAGTAGGTTTGTTCGTTCAAAACAAGTATGAAAGTCGCATGTTAGTAGATAATCAAAAGACGTTGCTATGGTTCATGATATAATAGTCTTATCACGCAAATTACGGCCGGTTAGTAAATCAGGTTTTTAAACTTTAGCCATCATGAATAAGAGGAAATACCGCGCTTTGGATTTTGAAATGGTCTTTTTACGGGTCAGGATAGTTTGTCCTCTTGAGTGTCATTCACTTAAAGGGGCACTAAGAGATGTGTTGGAGGATGCGCCCTCAATTATGATAAAAACTGGGATTAGTATATTTTTATAATTGTATTACATGTATGAACTTACACCTATAAGAATTAAGAAAAATCAGCCCTCTATGTACAAGAAAACGTCGATTCAAAAAATGCTCGTCCCGCGGGACGAGCATTTTACGTCCGACAGTATCCCCCTGCAGTACGCGTGATCCATAACGCGAAACATATTTGCGTAGAGGGCGTTTTTCAATAAATAGCGATGATATTGTTTTAATCAAGTTTTGCTGTGTTTTTGCTAGTAGAAACAACATAGTAGAGTCATTTTCTTGGATTTCGTGACCAATTTCTTGATACCAAAGTTTCTTAGTGAATTTGTCAACTAGAACCATTTTAAGAGAAAATGAGCTCCCATGCACCTCTCAAAAGTGACGGGAAAATTCTTTTTAGCGCAAATTCCAAAATGGCCGCCATACAGGGGCCCAAAAATTCGAATGACTTTAATTAAGCTGAAAAGCACACCAAATTGTTCGGCTGAGCACAGGGATTCCGAAAAAGTATAGTTTGCCCTACTTCCGATGTTTGGTTAACGAGTTATCGGGTAAAACGTAAAAAGGTCGTTGACCTTTGCATATGGGGTCAAAATTTAAACTTGCTCCGATTTTGAAAAACAATATCTCATATTGTTCGTATGATCACAAGGATTCCAGAAATAGGTGTTTTTTTACCACCGGGAATATTTTGTGCAGGTCAAAAGGTCAAGGTACACTGCCCTATATAGAATCTGACCTTTTGACCCCTTTATAAGGTACAACCAACGAGATAGATATGGGTAGAGCGATAACTGTAGCTAGGGTCATTGCCAGCCCATTTACGATGCAATCCTAAATCTCATTCTCGAAATCGTGTAAAATTATAGATGAAACGCCAAATCTTTCAAAACATAGTCAATTCAATCAGTTATACATTAAAAATGTAGAAATAGTTATCAACTTTTGTTTTGGATATCTTGATTTCTTAGTTTAAACAACATAAGATATCAGTGTTAAATAAAAGATAGCAAAATAATTCTCTGAAATCAGTAATATTATTTCAGGGCCCGTTGCCGCAATTGGTCGCGTGAAGCCAATTTTGCGATTTTGCGACCAATTGCGGCAACGGTTCATGAATGAATCGACTGAATTTAGTGGATTTGCAAATAATACGGCAACTTTACTATGATACAATTTTGCGAGCAGACGGTACTCAAAACAACTGAAAATCAGCCCTTTTTGGGTCAATCTTAAATCTTGATACGGGATTCTCGGCCAAAATATGTGCATATTTACCTACTTATGTGATTGATTTTGTAAAACGATGAAATTTCATAAAATTATTTGTTGATTTGTTGACTTCATTTTCTTGACAAGCAGGGCACTCTATTCATATCTATCTCGTTGGGTACAACAGACACTCTAGGTGGTAAAAGCTATCATTTCTGGAATCCTTGCAATCAGACGAACAATTTGAGATATTGTTTTTCAAAATCGGAGCAAGTTTAAATGTTGACCCCATATGCAAAGGTCAACGACCTTTTTACGTTTTACCCGATAACTCGTTAACCAAACATCGGAAGTAGGGCAAACTATACTTTTTTGGAATCCTTGTTCTCAGCCGAACAATTTGGTGTGCTTTTAGCGTCATTTGAATTTTTGGGCCCCTGTATGGCGGCCATTTTGGAATTTGCGCTATAAAAGAACTTTCCCGTTACTTTTGAGAGGTGCATGTGAGCTCATTTTCTTTTAAAATGGTTCTAGTTGACAAATTCACTAAGAAACTTTGGTATCAAGAAATTGGTCACGAAATCCAAGAAAATGACTCTACTAACAGTAATGGCCATTTTTAATGTTCATCTTGAATTCTGAAGTAAATTTTTAAACATTTAAAATTTTCAACACCACTTAATGTGCCTTTAAAGTCCACACAAAAGAACCATGTACTCTCTAAATGTAAATCGAGTGGAAAGAGTGGAAATTTACTTGAAAAGGAGTAAAGGGAGTCAAACGCAGGACAACCCGTTTTAGAGTGGAAAATGTCCACTCTAAAATGAGTGTGAAAGTTAATTTTTCACTCTCAATAAGAGTGGAACATTGTCATATAAAATCCTCTTTCACTCTTTTTAGAGTGTTTCCCACTCAAAAACGTGTTGTCCTCAGTGGGGGGGGGGGGAAGCAGGCCATGCCCCCCCCCCCCCCCCCCCCCCATTGAAAAAAGAGTTTAAAAAAAGGAGGAAGAGGAGAAGGATATAATGTGAGGGACGTTAACAACCTTATACTAGACCTTTTTAGTGTTAAAAATGCCAATTTTTGCGCGCTTTGCACATATTAGTTTCAATATTCAAGCTTAACAAGAGGGCTTCAGAAACGGTTTTTCTGGACCATTTTAGTTCAAAAACTGGGGTTTTTTTGCTCGATTCGCGCTCACCTTTTCAACAGGTTTCAACATTATAATGGGTCTCAAACACACCAAATATTCTAAATATTATGTGGGGACGTTAAAAACGTCATACTGGACCATTAAGTGTTAGAAATGTCAATGTTTGCGTACATCGCGCATTAATTTCAATGTTTCATTATACATTTTCCATGACCATTTTAATTCAAAAAGTCAAAAAATTTGCCCGCTCCGTGCGAATATTTTATGCAAGTTTTAACATTATATTGGCCCTCAGACCCACCAAATATTCTAAATATGTGGAGGACATTAATAACATCATAGGCCTACTGGACCAAAGTTTTAATGCAAAAAACACACCAAAAATTCTAAATATTATGTGGGGGACGTTATTATCATACTGGACTAATAATAGTATTATATTATTATCTTATTATTATCATATTATTATCATATTATTATTATATTATTAATATTATCGTTATCATATTAGTGTTCGAAATGCAATTTTTTCAGCGCTTTGCGCGCATACTAATTTTAATATTTCATTATTTAAGATTAACAAGGCGGCTTCAGGACAGTTTTCCATGACCATTTTACTTCAAACTCAAGAATTTGTCGAGCTCCGCGAACAAGGTTGGCTTCAGGACAGTTTTCCATGACCAATTTTAGTTCAAAAACTCAAAATGTTGTGCGCTCCGTGTGAATACAGGTTTTAACATTATTATGACCCTGAAACCACACCAAAAATTCTAAATATTATGTGGGGGACGTTATTATCATACAGGACCATTACTGTTAGAAATTCAATTTTTTACGTGCTGCGCGCGCGTATGAATTTTAATATTTCATTATTTAACATTAAATAGGTGGCTTCAGGACAGTTTTCCATAGCACCAAATACTAAAGGGGACGTTAAAAACATCATACTGTACCTTTTTAGTGTTAAAATCGCAATTTGTGCACGCTTCAGGCGTATAAAGTTCAAGGTTTCAATAATTAAGATCAACAAGATGGCTTCAGGTGTTTTTTTGCTAAATAACAAAATATCTATTGGAAATGAAGAGGTGGCTTTTCGATAAAATTTGGATCAAAAGTATACACCAGATCGCACCAATTGAGTTCCAAAATTGACACCCCCCTGTTCGAGCATACCTCGGAGGGCGGTACTGCGCACCGCTTGGATGGTACCTGATCAAAAAAAAATTGGGGGGATCGTCTTTTCACAGCAACCTGGGGTGCGACCATCCTGTATCCGCCCTTAATTTCGTCAAGATATCTGCAGTTGTTCCACTCGAGTGTGTGCAATTAATAGTCTATTTAGGGTGCACTACACTAAATGGGGGTATCCCCTACCCTTAAGTCGGTGTTTAAAGCTAGAATCGGAAAGTGTGCATCACAAAATCCTCAATTTAAAAAGACTTGACAGTAATACAATTCCGTAAATGCCTATGATTTTTGATTGTAATGTAAGTTATTTTTTGTATCGCGCCTCGAGCACCATTTTTGGTGGATTAGTGCGCATTATAAATCCACATTATTATTATTATTATTATTAATTATGATTAATGGGACATCACCTACATACACCCTGACTATAAACTGTGAATATCATCTAGATAAATTTTGAGAGATCTTTCAAATTTGTGCTTTATACTGGAAACATTGCCGATTACGGCGATATTTTCAAAGCCCGTCAGAGAGGTAGTCACTCCATGGCCGTATTTTGGAAAATCGAGCAGGCTCACCTACCTATTTTCTTCACTTTTTGGTGAGAAAATGTGATCATCTTTTAAAAAAAAATCACTCTACAAGGTCCAAGTGCGTAATTTAGTGGTCTAAAACAGAGTTTTATATCAGTATTTTTGTACATATCCCTATGGAGCCCTATTTAGTGGTGTGATCCCTTAAGGGATTAAATCCTGTTTCAGCATATTTCGAGGGTTTAGTGCAACAAAGGGCTATCTGTATTTCGGCTACTTTGAGAAAAAGTGAATTAAAGATTTGTACCCATCATTGTCACCTTCTGGTTTTGACAAGTTAAAAGATTATAATTGTTACAATGGAACGTTGTGTATTATAATCAAGGAATCAAAGGAAAATTAGGTTCCTGATCTTGTGCGGATCATTTTGATACAAAAATCTCATTTTGGCTAATAATGCAGATAGCCCTTGATGCACTAAACCCTCGATGTGTATCACCAATCTACAATGGAGTTCGTGTTGATGTCAGCATGGTTTATTTTATGAAGGCAATGCCCGAGTGAAATAAACACACAGACGTGCAGAACGGAAGTGGTAACATGATTTAATCGCTGAAACATGATTTAATCTCTTTTTTAAATAGACAATGCAAATAAGAACATAATTTAATTGTAATATTAAAATAATAGTCAGGTTCCTTTTAGCTTCAAAAGTCGATGTAAACCGGGTGTGCGCGATCATTCCAACACAACACACCTGTGGTTGCATTCACATCCCTCATAAACACATTATCTGTGTGGTGCGGTTCGATCAAAGTGCTGGTTTGTAATCAACAATTTATCAAATTCAAATAATTTACACAAAAGATGACAATTTGAGCTCAATGTACTTGTGTTAGTATTACATACTTATGAAAAATCCAACGTCTGAAAAAAATGAGGAATCCTGATTCAGAGGATCTCTCAATGCTGCTTTAGAGTGTAATTATGTCGTTGTTGTTGTTGTTGTTGTTGCTGTTGCTACTGCAGTTTGTTGTTTTTAAATAAATATACTCCATTGATATGCATTGCTTTTGTTGTTGTTATTGTTGTTCTTTAAATAATTAATCCATTGATTATAGGTCAAAAACATTAATTTAGTTGTTTCGATAAAATCAGAAAAATCAATGCTCACACACTGATGCTGATGTGTAAATAATGGCATGACCCCATAGGGGGAGTACTATTGTGAGGATATCAACATTTGCGCAAATGGATAACATTTTAGAATTTTTCGTCGAGAAACAAAACATGCCTGTATTGACCTATTTAATTATAGTATAATTTATACATGACATAATAGGCCTACAAATCAAAATTCATAATTTTGTGCATACTCTTAAATATTGAATTAATAAGTTAGCTAACACCCTCAGTGAATATCGGTGGACCTGCGCTGCCTGAATAACGAATCAAAACAAAGCGTGTGCGCACATTGTATGGCTTAATTGCACATGGAGTGCAATTAGATTTTCAATGCATTCTAGGTGTTTAGTTTACAGATTTTTTATTCAAGTAGGTACAAAAGGGTTATGTTTTGGTAATGGTGCAATCTGAAATTAGTTGACTTCATGTTGTTTGTTGTCAATGGCATGTGACGTCATTCCGGGGTCACCTATTCAACACATTTAATTTATGTACATGTATATCATCATGATCGTGAAATGTACAACAACAAACATTGTATATAAAATAGATTTGTATAAATACACTGCCATCCCCCTTAGTGTGCTCTCTACCCATAAAGTAAACCCCTCAAAAAAGTTTGGAAAAGTTTTTTCAATCACCAAATTTTCAAACATTTTGTGATATATATTCATATTCATATTGTGTAACATATCGATGGAAAGCTGCCTGAGTTCCTCTTTCCAACAACACACTTGCACGAGGATGTGAGGAGGTCATTTAAAGTGTGTCAAAATATTACATTGACAATTATAGTGTAGTGATGCTATTGACTTTTGAGCATAAACTAGTGTCAATTTAGACACATTCAGATAACGACATTCCCATATTGTCAATCAAGTTGCTGAGCACTGCCACAAGTCATTTGCTACAAGTTTAGTATCACATTTTAGATGAACATATCTGGGTACACCCAGATATTATTGTCACCAAGTTAGTTGAGATTGAAGTCTGACTTTTCATATGAGAGCCCTAAAGAACAATAAGTGCAGTTTAAAGTGTTGACAAATTGGGGTTATGTAGGAGTCATCAGATGTAAATCAGTGTACACCCCATGAACATTTCAAGTCCCCTTACCTACAGATTATTGTCACCAAGTTTGGCCAAGATTGAAGTCTGACTTTACATGGGAGTCCTAAAAAGATTAGAAGTCAATATGTGTACACCCATGCATGAGTACCTCAAGCCCCTGACGGCCTTACTCAAGAATATTGTCACCAAGTTTGGCTGAGATTGAAGTCTGACTTCACATGAGAGCTCAAAACAGCTGCAATAAGTACAGTTTAAAGGGTCAGCAAAATGGGGTCAAAGGTCATGTAGGGGTCATTAGAGGTCAATCTGTCTACACCCCATAAGCATCTGGAGTCCCCTTTACCCAAAGATTATTGTTACCAAGTATGGTTGAGATTGAAATCAGACTTTTGCTATGAGAGCACTGAACAGGCCAAACCCGACCAAAAAGGATAAAAAAATTGGTAAAATGGGTCAACCGTCATGTAGGGGTTAGAGGTCAGTCTGTCTACACCATGAACATCTGAAGTCTCCTTTACCCAAAGATTTGTTACCAAGTATGGTTGAGATTGAAATCAGACTTTTAATATGAGAGCACAGCACAGTACCTAATATCGGTAATGTCTTGTCAGTTCACTTTTATTACCTGCCCCACCCACACCCCACATGAAAAACGTAGCTATGCCCTACCTGACTCGCAAGATTGATGCTCGCGGGGGCAGTGACCACTGTAAGGCATCAGGTACATGTATATGGTGAATTCTACTCCATTAACTCAACCTTTCCCTGAACCTCTTATCCAAAGACAGGAAAATGCAGAATATGTACCATTAAAACGGACCACTTTGACGGTAACGAGACCAATTTGAAATGGTAATCCAATAAACAATGATTTATTTTGCTCAAAATCAAACTTTAATTGAAAGTTAATTCGAAACTCAAGAAAAAAATCACAGCAGAAAAAGACCTACAGGTCAGGTAATCAAAACATCTGGCGCAAAGTGAAAGTAAAGCGGAAAATGAACCCAACTACGGGGTCTGTCAACCCTAAAAACATAAAATGTATCAAGCGCTGTAACTTTTGAACTATTAGTGTGATTTATACAAAATTACACATTTTTGGAAAGGAAATGAGTCAAAAAATCCATTTGCAGTATCAAATTTCACTAAAAATGCTGACATTTTGAATTTTTACCAGGAAATCACTTTTTTAACTTAAACACTTGTGGACATCGTAGCAAAAACAAATTGTCGGTATAAATTGCTGAAATTTTACCTAAATCAACTAAAGACACGCCCTAGGGATGTGTTTTTAGTTTTGCCATAAAAATGTTTAATTTTTAAAACTTGGACCAAAAAGTGATTTTTTTTTTCAACCTAAAAAAAATATCAATTTTGCCGTCGGAACCAAAGCTCGTCACACATTTTGTGCATTCTCTTTGCCAGTAAAGGACAGAATGAAGTACAAGATCGTGCTGTATGTTAGTTGTACCTATATCTCAAGTTGTAATGGGGTTTTTTTAAAGCCCAGGGCAGACATGAATAGCATGAATAGAGTAGACGTCGACTCCGGATCTTCTGATGCCACCAAATTGGTGGCAATACGTTCAAGGTGTATGGTCCCCCGACTTTGAAATCAGCTTTCGGTGAACATCAGAGAGGCGCTGTCCGCCTTGATCTTCAAAGGCCAGTTGAAGACTCATTTGTTTCCCTGTATATATTTTGCATGTATTATTTCCTTGTATATAATGTTTTTATATAATGATTTTGTTAAGCGCTGTTTTCTTTGTTGAGCGCTACATGTATATACATGAAAATGGTAATGATAATCAATAATAATATAGGATACAGCAATGTATTATTTGAAATAATTTTCAAATTGCTTAACTATCAATATTTAGTTAGATCATGTAGATTATTATTGATTTGATCAGGGGCGTAACAGAGGTTGGTTGTCAGGGGGGCACAGCCAAAATCCTGGTTAGAATAATCAAAATTTCGCACCGTCACAAAATTACGCAAGGTCACAAATTTCGCACGGTCACAAAATTTCGCACGGTCACAGACTGTTGTGCTTTTTGTACTGCAAAATTTTCTTTCTTTCCCTTTCTTCTTTTCTTTTTTTCCCATTTTTTTCTCCTTTTCCTTTTTCTTTTTCCTCCCTTTTTCCTTTCTCTCTCTCTTTTCTTTCCCTTTTCCCCTTCTTTTCCTCTTTTCCCTTCCCCCCATTTTTCCTGGTGGGTAGGTTTGAATTTCCTGCTGAGCACCTTCAGGGGGGCACTGTGCCTGCCCCCCCCCCCCGGCTGTTACACCACTGGATTTGATTGATTATGTTGAAATACACACAAAACAAAAGTTCTAATAAAAGAGATCTCTGCACGTGAAGTGACCAGAGCTGAATTTGACATGCCTGAGTAGATTCGCCATAATTATGAATTTGATAACGGAAGCTCTAAAATGGATAGAAAACAATTCTTGTGACACATTAAGATTGCATTAAAATAACATTGCGCTTTTCCTCCTATATTGATTGAAATTGCCCTTAAACATAATCAATTATTATAACACTTTGCATAATAATACATGATGAAATTATCAATATTGGAACTCATAATTTTATCATGGGGAATATTGTCACGCAATTAATGAGATTGGCTAAATTATGGTATCTTTCACGATCAGATGTATCATCTTTTACGCATCTTTTGATCCCATCCCCATAAGACCAAGAAAAAAAGTGGTTTGGTTTTGTACGTACCACCTGATTGCCCAAACCCCTTTTTAAAAGGTTTGTGAGGTACAAAGAATACCTACCATAATCTCCTGAATTCCAGAAAACGTGTTAAAACATTTGTCACTTTCATATCTCCCAGCAGCAAAGCTACACCAGCTTGTGATTCGCGACATTCTGATACATCATAATTTATATTTTATTTTATTTGCCATAGGCTATTTTGTCATCACCAAGAATCACCAGGAAAACAAGGTTCTGTGAAATATAAACAGAAATTAAAACAACCAGAGAATTTGATTCAGGAGTCATGGATTGCATTGCAATATTGTTCAGGATCAGGTAATTTGAGTACAGCCTCGAGTTTACCTGGTCGATACCATGCACTAGAGCTTCTCCAGCTTATATCAGAATTGCTAGAAGTGTGTTAATGTGGAAAAGTTTAACATTGGAGGCGAACACTGATAAGGGGACAAAGAGCAGGTAAGCCTGTGTAATAAATGGTAGAGGAAAAGGTAGCTCATTAACATAATTTCCGTTACCCCTATCGTGTTGGAGCGTGCGATTCATGTAGTCGTGTAGTATTTGTTCTCCCCTATATGAATACCGCTGTTGGTAAATTAAAAACATGTGCTAAGTACCCTAATTAAGCAAAACAAAACTGCAGTCCCTAAAATTAGTTATAGCGTATGCCAATGTGCCATCACTTACCATTCAAATGACCGTCATTTGTGAATCGATTGCTTTATCTCTTGTCTATTGAGTGGAAAGACGCTATTGAAATGGACGGATGGGTTGCCCTTTTATAGCTTTGGAATCACGGGTATTAGCGGAACTCGTTTTTAGTGAAATCGATTTAATACCTGCAATCATTACAATGACACCTAATTTGTCAACATCATCGGTACCCAAAGGAAATTGAATAGGGGTGTTGCTGTTTTAATCCATATATTATAGTTCTTTTGAAGTATAACAAAAATCCCTGAATGTTTTGTTGTTGCATAGGAGGCCTTAGTTTAAAGCTGGTTAAGGCTGGCTCACACCATGACGGAGAGGGGTCAACGGCAAGCTACAGTAAGCTGCGGATTGCAATTTTGAATTTCCCGCCAATCATCGTGTGTTGCCGTCAGTTGTCGCTGACGAATCCGCTAGCCACCGCAGCCGCTAGCCACCGCATGTTGAAAATGTTGTGGCGGCAAAAAAATCGTTGTGATTCCGTTCAGATTTAGTTGGGGACCGCAACCCTCATTTCTTTTACGTTTCCAATGTCGTGCGAGGCCGTATCTAGTCGTTTTGAGGTCGTCACAATTTCGTTGGTAGTCGTTGTCAACGACTATTGACGGCTAAACAACGGCAAGTGACGTCACATCTCGAACCCTGACGACATTGCGGCAAGTAACGAAATTGTAACGACCTTGGTGCGACGATGGATTGCGAATTTTGGCCGGAGGGTGACGGGTGATGACTGTTGATGGCGGGTCGTTTGCGAGTACCTGCGATATTGCAACGGTGATCTGCGATGGGTTACGATTTTGTAACGATGGTCCACGATTTTAAAGTTTTAGTTAGTAGATTCTTCTCCAGCCCAGCACAGCGTATGTCTGAGTGGATGACCAAAACGTTGTGAAGAGTGGGAACGCCAAACTCGACTATTTATACGACCCGCCCACACACATCATCATCGTCGCCGCAACCCACTGTCACTAGCCGTTCCTTGCCGCCAGCCAATCCGCTGCCAGCCGTCTGACCTCGTTCCTTGTTGCCGGGTTCCGTCGAGACATCGTCACTCGCCACTCAGACAACGTCCGATTTTGGTCGCTAGACTCCGTTCCCTGCCGCAGCCATTCGTCCCTTGCCGTCGTGTTGTCGCTGAAGGTCGTTCCCACCCGTCAGCGAATCTAGCTTTTCCCCTTTTGCCGTCGTTTTGCCGCCAACATTTTGTGATTTATACGTCCGTCGCCCTCCGTTGGCTATCTACCGCTACTATGTGAGCCAGCCTTTAAGATGTAGTGCAATTTGCGAATAAACCCCGGAATAAACAAACAAACAAACAAACAAACAAACAAACAAACCATTACAACTCGGACGTCTGCCATCTACAGTAGATAGCATCCATATATTATTGCATTCATCACTTAGATATAACCAAATTTTATTGCTTTCTTCAGTAGATAAACACCCGGCGTTACATTTCTATCTTCAGTAGATAGTACCCATATATTGCATTACTATCTTCAGTAGATACCCGTATGTTATATTGCTATCTTAAGTAGATAGTAACTAATATATTATATTGCTATCTTCAGATAACATACGATATATTGCTATCTTCAGTAGATAGCATTCATGAATTATTACATTGATATCTTCACCTTAGCATAATATCTAAACACTTCAAAAGAAGTAAGTTCCCCTTTAGGGGTTCACTTATATTTCCAAAACAATACATTGGAATGAAATGGGGTTTCAGTCAAATGATTATGGGCTTCATACCAATACTTGACCAACATTTCAAATCAACAGGTTCTGTCATGCTCGAGTTTAATTTCAAAAGTTGCTAAAACATGTTTAGTAGCGGGTGTATCCACCGCGTTGTTGTATGACTTGCCGACATCAACGTCTCATAGTGTTGATGAGGCGCGCCACTCGATGCTGTGGGATGGCATCCCACTCTTGTTGTACCAGAAGACGTAAGTTAGCAAAATTAGTGTGATCATCCACTCTACGATCCACGGCCCGCTTTAACTGATCCCACAGATGCTCGATTGGGTTGAGATCTGGGGAGTTCGAGGGCCATACCAAACGCTCTATACCTTCATCTTCCAAGAACTGATTAGCAACTCTTCTCCTATGTGGGCGGCTGGGCGCGCATTGTCGTCCATCAAGACAAATCCATTTCCTAAAGCTCCAGCGTAGGGAAGCACATGTGGTCGCAGCACCTCGCCAACATTAGTTTGCTGGAACTTAAAACGCAGTTTCCTGATTGCGTTTGGGGAGGTGTTCATCTTAAGGGCAACTTGTTTTACTGGAGTATAGCCTGCAAGAGACCAATCGCAATCGCCTTTTCCTGGCTGGATAAATGGGGCATGGTTACATACACAATATGGGGAACACTAATCATAAACACATTAGCATCAGGCAGTGAAAGCCACACTGGCTGATCATCCTTCATCACAAGATATTGCTCATTTTCAAAAGAAACATTCCCTCTTTCCATGCATGCTAATTTGAGCATGGAAACACCTGTCATGCCTGTTGGTTTAAAATGCTGGTACAACAAGAGTTGGACTTCCATATCGAGTATAGCGCGCTTCATCAACACATGAGAAATCGATGTCGTCAATTGATACATCAACGTGTTGGATACACACACCCCTACACATTATTTTAACAACTTTTGAAATGGGACTTTCTGTCATTCAATACAAGCTCACTCAAGCGTGACATAACCTGTTGATTTGAAATTTTGGTCAAGTATTGGTATGAACCTCATAACAATTTGACAGAAAACCCATTTCAACCCCATGTATATTTTTGAAAATATAAAGGAAACCCTAAAGGGGAACTTACTTCTTTTGAAGTGTTTATATAAACAGCACCGTGCGTGAATTTACACCTATTTTTAGTGTCATTGGTCTAAACTTAGAATGAAAGTTCATGTGTTGGTGATAAATAATATGAAGTTAAACTTTCGATCTCAACACAAGAAATATTTACCTGGAATTTTCAGGTGTTACTACACCTTTCATCAGCAGACTAATGACTCGACTTGACCTTTTGGAGGTGTGACGTCAGAATCGGGTCATAGACTCTTGGTAATTAGCACGTCGATAAAGCATTGACCAAGTGTGGGTACCCGAAGTGGGCATTTGACCGTGTCCACAAACCTAAGGGTAAGGTCAAACCGAAAACTAAAGACAGTGAGAAACAGACAAAAGGACACGTAGTGTTGCCTTACATCAAGGGCACATCAGAGGCTCTCCGCAGGATTTTCGGAAACTACGGAATACGCGCATACTTCAAACCCACGCGCACACTACGCCAACTTCTGGTCTCTCCAAAAGACAAAACTGAGAAGAAGGACACTGTAGGCCCAGTGTACTTGATCCCTTGTCAGGGTCAGACTACCCGGGGTCTTTGCTCCGAATCATACATCGGAGAAACCGAACGCTCATTAAAGACCCGGTTTCTAGAGCACAGGCGTCCTAGTTCCACCTCGTCCGAGGTATCCCAACACATCCATATTGAGTCACCAGGACACAGTGTTGACTTAGACAAAGTCAAGATCTTGGATAGGGATCCTCGTTGGTTCGAGAGAGGTGTCAAGGAGGCTATTTACATCAGAGCCAACCAACCATCACTCAACAAAGACGGGGGCAGGTACAAATTACCAAGAGTCTATGACCCGATTCTGACGTTACACCTCCAAAAGGTCAAGTCGAAAGTGACACAAAACACACACAAAAATTACTAGAATTTAAAAATAAAAAAAATCCCCTTTTCAGTTGGTGTAATTGACCCTAAGAAGGGGCTTTCTTACGTTTTTATTTGTTTATTTTATTCAAATGAACAGTGATCGATTGATGATAATTATACACACAAAGTGTATCGATCCTAGACCAATATTGTTTTAAGTGCATGGTGCAGTGGCAATTGAAATGGAAATTTAAGGCATAGGCCTATTATGGCTTGTTGTAGGGGGATCATTGGTTGTTAAGTATAAGCACCTTTCCTGGTATAAGTGACCTGAATACTACCATGAGATTTATATGCAGTTCAATGAGTCTAGCACTAGGGACCTGCCTCCACGAGTCATTGTATTGACGGTGAATCAATTGCAACACATTTTTTTAAAGTATCTTAAAGACAATTTAACCTCATTTAAAAAGGCCATCTAGATCTTGGCATATATTTCACAGCATTTAACATGGGTTTTCCTCTCAGGATCCTCAACTGAGATAACAACACGAAACCACAAACAAATTAAATGCCGCTAACGAGATTGCTAAAACTGTGGCTTACGGGAAACAAAATTATATACTAAAACGACGTCGTATCTCTTATAAAAGCACAAATTAGCCTATTTCAAATTAAATAATCCCGAAGTTAAGATCAATATAATGACTCGAGGTGTTCTAGGCCAATTAAAATTGACTCTTCTGTGTTTAGGCGTACTGTTTCCCGCCCGCGTCCAAAAATAAAAATGCCAAATATTTAATTATTTGATTTTTATATAGGATTTTATAAAATTAATCATGTAGTTATTACATAATTAAATACGGACCTCGATATTGGTTGCGATCACTTGTTTCAATATAAAGGAATAAAAGATAGACATCTCGTCCCTTTTCCAAACATGAAACTGTTAACTCATAATAATTTTAAATCAACAACCAAGTAGCTAGCTTTGATTATGCTTCTAAAATTATTCAATAAAATAACCTTGTCAGTCCCGAACTCGTCCGTAGCTATCTGACGATTCAGAGAATCCAGTCCCTCCGTGTCACACTTTAGTACAACGAGCTGAATACAGCATGCTAAGACGAATGACATCGGATTTACGAGCAATAGCTGCATACCTGAGAACAATACCAGTAGATATTCCTAAAAGGAACTCGCGTTTGCTTCCTTAAAAATATTCATGATCAATGGGATTTGAACTGGAGGTGGCAACTCCATTCAATAGCAGCACAAAGACACACATTAGTGAGTTCGCCGTAAATTCAATAGAGTAGTGTTGCTAAAATAGTATAACTGCATTAAATTTAGGGATTGGTTCTTTATTTTGGTTAATTAAAGCTAATTAGCACACTATTTTAATTTACCAACAGCGATATTCTAATCGAGGAGACAATACCCCACATGTCTATACCAATCGCATGCTCCAACACGATAGGGGTAACGGAATGTCTTACGGGAAGCACTTTTCTCGGGTTTTACACTGTACCAAAAGGGTTCAACAAAAGAAAGTATACCACTTTGTTTATGTCATTTTGAGTAACATTCAATTTTGTTTTTGCCCAAACAGGCAGATAGATAGGCATTTAGATGAATCTTTTAGGCATAATTTGATACCAAATTTGCCCCCTAACAACAAAGATAAACCATGATTAGCACCATTTAAAGAAATATTTCCTATTTGACATGTAGTTCTATATGCCTATCCCACTTGGTAATTGTTATATCCATACGCGTTACTTTTATCTGCCACTGGGCAAAATTATCAAAATAATGTTTTTGTTATCTCTTCATGTCTGTGAATTGTGAACATCGTTACCATGTAGCCATTTTACTAAATCCTTGTATCATCTGTGTCAATCCTGTTGAAATTATCTGTGTATTGATTGGGGTAGGGGCAATTGACTGAGCTCTGTATAATACGCCAAATTCACCGACAAGTTTACAGCTGCAATGGGCAAACATCAACCCAACTATCCTCCATCATGACCACGTTGAAGCAGCTAGGTATTTGTTGTACGGCTTCCACCTGGACACACGCACACGGAAGCATTGGTGATTTTTATTCTGTTAATATACTGATGATAATAATTTAAAGAACCTTTCCATTTTCTTTTAATTGTAGAAATTGATCATGTCTACTTATCAAGACAATTTTGTCAAATGTCATGAAGGGGTGCAACTTGTTTGCTCAAAATCACTCCCATGTATCCAGCATGTACTTGAAACATGGCATCAACAATTACAACAAACCTTGTCACCATGTACCTCACCAAAAAAATGTCCAACCAGAGGTAAACCAAAAACCACTAAAGGTTCATGTAAGGCGTGTGTCGATTGGGGAGAAGCAGTTGAACAAGCTCTGTACAATCCGCCAAATTCACCGCCAAGTTTACTGCAATGGTCAAACATCAACCCAACTATCCTCCATCATGACCAAGTTGAAGCAGCTAGGTATTTGTTTGACGGCTTCCACCCGGACACACACGCACGGAAGCATTGGTGATTTTTATTCTGTTAATTATACTGATGATAAAAATTTAATGAACCTTTCCATTTTCTTTTAATTGTAGAAGTTGATCATGTCTACTAACCAAGACAATTATGTCAGATGTCATGAAGGAGTACAACTTGTTTGCTCAAAATCACTCCCGTGCATACAAGATGTACTTGAAACATGGCATCGACAATTACAACAAACCTTGTCGCCATGTGCCTCACCGCAAACATGTCCAACCAGAGGTAAACCAAAAACCAGTAAAGGTTCATGCAAAGCGTGTGTCGATTGGGGAGATGCTGTGGAACGAGCTATGTACAATCCGCTAAATTCACCGCCAAGTTTACTGCAATGGTCAAACATCAATCCAACTATCCTTCATCATGACCATGTTGAAGCAGCTAAGGCATTTGTTTTACGGCTTCCATCCGGACACACGCACAGAAGCATTGGTGATTTTGATTCTGCTAGTATACTGATGATAATGATGAGATTTGAAAACTTTCACCGAGGTGACCAAGCCAAGTATGATCTTATTAAAAGGGTAAGCTGATTTTATTGTATGAATAAGTGAATGTCGATTTTGTTGTATACAAACACTTTTCTTCCATGTTATTTTAAATACCATTGATTTCTAGTTGTCAATATTATAGGTGTACAAATCATTTTTTGGCAAGGCAATAATCTTGGCAAAATACCATGTCATTGCACTTTTCTGTTAAATTTGGCATATTTTAAGCACACCCCTACACACACAAAATGCTATACTATTTATTTGCGACTTTTAGCAATTTCATTTTAATTTTTCATAGCTTTGGTCCTTGTAGCCAGCGTTGACTATTTCCGATCTCCTGTGTGACTTAGATTGAGGACATAGATACATTTAAAAAGCAGCTAAAAAAATACTACATTTCTACATATGATACACACACCACACATACCATTCTTTCTCTAAGTAAAACATAAATTTTGTTCGCTCCTCTTCTTATCTCTTCTTCTCATCCACCTCTATTTTCATTCTATCCACTCTCCTTCCATGCCTTCCTCCTGCAGAACATAACAAATGACTTAACTTACTTTTAACTTGGCAACTTTTGTCTCTTGTCATGTACATGTGTTCTGTATTGTTCTCTTTTTGTTTCTGTGTGTCTTTGTCAAGTGTATTGTTTTTGTGCTGTTCTGTCTGATCTCGTTTCGTGTTTTCTGTTCTCCCGTCATTAAAAATGCTCTAATTATTTTCATTCTATTTTTGTGTCAAGGGTCCCCGTTATATAAGCAACTTTTGTCTCTTGTCATGTACATGTGTTCTGTATTGTTCTCTTTTTGTTTCTGTGTGTCTTTGTCAAGTGTATTGTTTTTGTGCTGTTCTGTCTGATCTCGTTTCGTGTTTTCTGTTCTCCCGTCATTAAAAATGCTCTAATTATTTTCATTCTATTTTTGTGTCAAGGGTCCCCGTTATATAAGCCCGTCTATCAGGGTTTCCACTGGGGTTCCTAGCCTCTATTCCATATTGTATTATAATTTCTTTGTATTACTTTTGCTGAATAAATTGAATTGAATTGCTTGAATTGCTTGAGAACTATTGCCTCTTTTTCGTAGGCATGATAGGGGTGCGATATTCTGGGTCATATGGCTTATTGTCATTATTCCACCTTAGAAACTTGGATACAATAAAATGAAATAAAGATGAGACTATACCAGTCATGTATGCAAATGTGAATGTATATAATAAGGAGAAACCATTATGGACATTACCAGTGGCGTAGCTAGTTTTTTTTTCAGGGGGGGCAAGATTTCTAAAATTTTCGTAAAAGGTTGCCCCAAAAATTTTCCAAGTCAGTCACCTCGTGAATTTCACGTAAGTGTGGGGGGGGGGGGGGGGGGGGGGGGGGTGTGGGGGGGGGGGGGGTTGAAGTCAAAAAATTTCGCACGGTCAAAATTTTTCGCACGGACACAAATTTTCCCAGTCAAAAAAGGACTATGGTCAACAAATTTTGGCCAATCCTCAGGGTTTTAAGCAGTTTTTTAACAAAAATGGTCATTTATTTTTAAAAACCAAGCTAAAATGGCCATTTTTAAATGGTTACCCCGCATAAAAACACTATATCCAAAGAGAGGGGCGGGGGCACAAAGGGGGGCGGGGGCACAAAGGGGGGCGGGGGCACAAAAACGTTCTGTCAGGGGGGGCAACTGCCCCCCCCTGCCCCCCCCCTGAGCTACGCCACTGGACATTACATACTACAGTTGCTGTTTGATCCTGGTCGTTCCTGATGACATGCTTTATATAATTATTTCACCAACTGCACAGCAAAGGGATGCACAGCCCCAAACTGCCTGAATCACTGCAGTTCACTTCAATTCAACTTGTGCATGACTTGTCGCTCGATCTGCCAAGTAGTTATACAAATAATTTGTATTTCATCCGTCCAAGAGACTCAAAATCGTCTGCAACTAGTGAAAGTATGTTATGCCCATCAGGCCTTTATTTTAATCATAAAGTAGACTTGTGGAGCACCCTGAATATGCTTCGAAAATTAAATAAAAACATGTGACAGGAAAATATTTAAATATTTGTATCTTTCAGGTTTCAGACATTCGAAATAACCTCTCTCACATGAAAGTGGACAACAACTTGAGCATAGACGACCAACAGACCGATAGCTATTTCAGTGATCTTAGTGATCTTGCTGCTTGTCTTCAGAGTCTTCACCCTCAACACTTTACTCAAGCGATGATGCAGGAAGTGTTACAGAATTTATGTGATGTAAGTTGATGACATTGTTACCCATGCTATATAATGTATCTCAAAAAAGTTATAATTTGACAAGATGGCAGTGAAACTATAGCAGTATTGCAAATTATTATGTTCTCAATATGTTTGGTTCGCTGGTTACAGATCTGATGCTGTATAATAAGAGAATAGTGCTTCAGTGAATCCTGAATGTCTATAATAACGTTCAAATATCAACTTGTATTTGTACTGCGTATAAAACAATATTTGAATTTATTTCCAGACTCGTGTGTCTCCTGTCACTCAGAAGATAAGGGATGAAGTGTTGGTGCCATTTTCTGCAGCCATGGAACAGGTTGTTCGTGAAACCATTCAAGATGCTCTTGCAAGCCAATCCCAAGTGTCTACTAGCCAAGGTCATATTAATTACTATTACTTCTTATTTTCAACATGGAAGTACATTTCTTGTAGTAATCATAAGTTAATACAAATATTCATTTACCCTAGTATGACCAAATAATAAAAAAAATACTACGACCCAGCCTATCTCCCAGCGCATGCGTGGATGGCTTTCCTTGACATAATCGACCGAGTCTGCGCAAACGGGAATCTGATAGCCGTTGCTTGCCTATACGGGCTGGCGCTAGATGTGCGGAGGGATCGAATCCCGGAGGAGAGCGGCGATTTATAATTGGTTCAAACTTTTCCGAAATCCTTGTTTTTGTTTAAAACAGACTGTTAGGGTTAGGGTAGAAGAAAAAATCATATTAATAATAAACATTGGCAGTCAATGCCTAATAATGTTTTAGTCAAGACAACTGACATCGAAAGAAGAGATGGTATCTCCATTTGGCCCAGGGGTCTTACAAGGCTGGTACAAAAAAGGTTAATGGATCATTGGCATAGGAATGTCCATTATGTAGTTGTTTTTCCAATTGACCACACTAGTTATTCCGTGTTATGTCATGAGGCTAAAACACTTTTAAAGTAACTTTGCAATGATTTGCAATGATTTGTAATTTGTAATTTGTAATTCTCGGCTCAAATTTCTTTACAGGCAGGCAAATTTGTTTAACCAGAAAGTTAAAAAATGTTCTATTCAGCTCTGGTGTTATGTCTTTTTGTTTATTCAATCTCATCCTGGTACGAAGGAACTTCAAAGTATAACAAGGTTATTAGATTCATCCTCAACAAAGATTATATATCATATAAATCTTGCTGATTTCCAATCACTTGGTTTGTTGAATATCAATACCAGAGCTGAACAGCTCCGTTTGAACCATGTTCATAACATCTTTTGTGACACATGTCCGAACTACATGAAAGACAATTTTATAAAACTTTCAAGTTTACATCGTTATAACACAAGGGGAAGTGATTTTAATTTCCAAGTGCCTAAGATCAAGACCCCAACTTCTTGTTATTTTTATCATAATGCAATCATAGATTGGAATAGGCTGCCAGACAATATTAAATCTATTTCACTGTAATCCATTAAAAAGATGCAAAAACTCACCTTTTAAATCACATGAATGTCTAGTTTTACATTTCCCGTTTTAAAGTGAGTGTGGTGTTTTTATAGTATATATATATAGAGTCATACCTTTCTTAATTGTAAAATAAGGAACCCTTTGGAAATAAATTTCTTTTAGCTTAAAGGGTTATCCTTTGCATGTTATCATTTTAAATGTTTTGCTGTATAAATGTATGTATATTTGTAGTTCTAATAAAGTTTATATTTGTATTCCGTGCAATCCTATTTTTTGTATAATGTGATAATATGCTGAATCAAATCAAATCAAATCAAATCAAATCAAATCAAATCATTTGTATTCTGATATTTTTCATATAGAATTTGCCGATGTTAGTTATTTATTTATAAAATAATAGTCCCCATTTACTGACAGTATTTTAAGCCCACTAGATCTATCCATATATGTTACGTTATAAGTTTAATTGATTACACACCATTCACACAATATATTTTGCCATTGATTCAACAGATCCTGGTGATAGCTCCGTGGCGCCGTTTGATGTTGACCAATGTAGAGAAGAATTGTGTATGGAGTATGAACATAACAAAGGAAAGGTATCTCTATTGCCATTTGACAATGAAAGCAGAGTGGACATTGAAGACATATTTGTGAATATTGAGCTTCTTGAAGCAACATCAAAACCAGATAAAATAAAAAGGGTTAAACTCAAGTCATACACAGATTTATTCTCTCTGACCAAAAAGAAACAAGCCAATCAACCTGTTGTAAGAGTTCTGGTCAAGGGGGGTCCTGGGAGTGGAAAGACCACTTTGGCAGAAAAGATTGCATATGAGTGGGCACAAAGCTGTAGAACACAATCCTCTGAAGGCGTGTGTAGGTTTCAACTGCTTTTTGTCTTGTACCTCAGAGACATTAACAAAGACATGACCTTGGAAGATGCAATATTTGACCAACTGCTCCCATATGACACTCAGTTGTCCAAGCAAAGCTTAGGAGAATACCTTAGACTAAATGCAGACAAAATTGCCATTATATTTGATGGTGCAGATGAATATAGTGGTGATTTTGTCCCAACTGGGCTTCGGAACACCATAGCAGATGTAGTTAGTTACAAGCTGTTGCGCAAAAGCCATGTAGTTGTAACAACTAGGCCAAATAGGGTTGGAGAATTTGGTGAATGTGCAAAAGTAGAACTAACGGGGTTTGACAGTAAAGGGATAGTGACCTATATCGAGAAGTTTTTCCAGGTCTCAGATTCTATCTTAGACAGTGATAGTGACAGAGAGATCTCGGATGAAGATGAAATTATGGTGCGGGAGAACCACTCTGATGATGCAACTGAAGGCAGGAAAAGAAAGAAAAAAGTGGCTAAAACATTGTACGACACCATTTATGAGTCTGCGTCACTTGCCTCTATGGTCCACATTCCAGTCATATTAACTATGATTTGTTTTCTCTGGAATGAAGCACACAAATTGCCAACACGTATGACTGAGCTTTACCAAGAATTTACTCACTACTTGACCCAAAGATGGCTTGAAAAAACCAAGACAGAGACTGAAAGTGATCAGCTAGAAGCCAACATAATGGTTCAATTAGGAAAGATTGCACTGAAATGTTTGCTTTAGGACAGATTATTTTTCACCTCACATGAATTTCAGGAACAGGATGTTTTAGAAAAGGCATGTTTAATAGGCATTGTTGCACAAGAAAGAAAACGATCAAATCAAAGAATGGTTAAACATTTCACCTTCATGCACAAAACCTTTCAGGAATATTGTGCAGCATCATATTGGGTTTCTTTGATCTCGGGCTCTTCAAACCAGTTTCTGTCATATTTGCGTCGTCTGAATCGCCAGAATGTGCATGATTTTGAATACTTACTGGTGTTCTCCTGTGGATTGAGTAATAAAGCTGCTGATATGATATTGGCTCATGTGGCATCAATTCGATATGAGGGTGCACATGATGAAATATCACTGAGTCTAGATGATAGCTGGTGGATGCTCGGGTTAAGACTTCTTTATGAAAGTCAGTCACATTCATCTGTAAGGCATCTTGTTCCTTGGTTTAAGTCTACTACCAGAATTATAAGCATAGACATACAAGATTACTTCACACAAGACACTTTTGTATTCTTTGACTATTTCACAACCTCTTTAAAAGAAACTACAAAGAAATTAATGTTACAGGTGATCCGAGAACCATCAACGGAATCAAGTTTTCTTTTGAAAGTAATTGTCGGATATGAGGAGGATGAGGAATGGCAAAGAAGGATTTATCAAACAGATCTGCAAAGAACAAGTAACATTGTCAACTGTCTTTTAAACCTGTTTAGTGAACCTTTACGTGAAGTGAGCCTGAAATTTGATATAGGGCAAATTAATTCGTACAAAACAATTTCAATGAGTGCAGTTATAATCAGTAATATTTCGAGCAAGCAATTTCAATTACTTCACATTGACCTTCCGAGATTCACCATGTACTCATTGCGGACCCCTGATGACTATGATCCTAATATTGATATCGGAGCCCTAGGTGAAAGCATTGGATACTTAGGGAGTGTTCATAAATACTTTGGTGGGGGGGGTTGGAAAATATGAGGGGGGGGCCAACCAAAAAAAAAGGTTCTTAAAAGGGGGGGTCAGGGAAAAAAGTGCTTGTATAGGGGGGGGGTCCAAAAAAAAGGTTGGTATTGTTTACAGCCAAAATGTATCTCAATCGTGACAAAAACAGGTGTAAAGTCAAAAAATTTCGCGCGCTACGCGCGCGTATCTTGAATCTTGTTGGTTCATTTTATTTCCCGCCCCCCCCAATATCAAAAACCTATATAGCTACGCCACTGGAGCCTAAAACATTTGAAGATGAAGAGGATGCAGATAAAGAAGAAGAGGAGGACATACATGTACCACAGCGATCACGAGTGTCGGGCAGGATTATAAAGAAGAAGACCTACACTGATTTTGTTTGACTTTTCAATTGTGTTATATTATATATCTTTAATAAATAGTTTGATATAACCCACCTACCATAATAAAAGAGATTGTGACTATGTCTATAGGTTTATATAGAATGTTGTTATTGTTTTTGTTATATAACGTGAACAGACGGGGGGGGGGGGGGGGGGGGGGGGGGGGGGGGGGTCAACACAAAAAAAGGTTCTTGAAAGGGGGGGTCAAGAAAAAACCCCACCCTATTTGGGGGGGGGTCAAAAAAAAAAAGATGTCCACGGCTCAATTGTTTCCAACCCCCCCCACCAAAGTATTTATGAACACTCCCTTACCAGCTAAATTTGTTCTTAAGATATCTGCTATTGGACCTGATGATATATCCTCATTACTAGAGGGTATCAGCGGTGTGTCATCACCATCCCCCATTGTGGGTTTTGAAAGTTCTTGTTGCACATTTACTGCAAATTCCATTGCAAAGATGTTATCAAAAATAGATCAACTTCTCATTTTACGCATTCAATTCATGTGGTGTGTTCCTGAAAGATTACGTTTTTGGTTAGAACACTATGATCTTGAAATATTAACACCGCCATCCAGTGCACGATTCCTCAGAGCTATTAACACGAGCCACACACACTCTATGAGACAGATTAATTTTTCTGGTGTATATATCGGAAAGGCTGCATTCCACATTCACAGGTTTTTACCTAGTCTTCATGAGTTATCTTTGGTCTTTGCAGAAATGCAACAGTACCACTGCGGGTCTCTATTCTCAAAGTTGACAAAGTCCCATGATTTGCACACCTTGAGACTTACTGGAAATAAAGTAGGTGGACCTATGACTTCAAGTTGTTTTGCAGGATTACAGAAATCATATTTGGGAATGTTTCGCTGGTTACCACAAGCACTTGGTCTTGAGAAAAGCAACATAGTATATGTGTACAGTATTGCATCGGTGAAGTTGAAACATGCACTAACTCACCTGAAGGCTTTAGTACACTTAGAGTTAGCATCTACAGGCCTTGAACCATGGGACATACACCATGTAGCAGAAGGACTTGTTCACTTAAGATGGCTTAGGTATCTTAATCTGTCAAAAAATGCGATAAAGTATGCTTGTACATACTTGGCTGAGAACCTCCGACAATTGACAAATCTACAGCATTTAGAACTTCAGGAAACTCACGTATCTGATGATGGGGCTATTTCATTGGCCAGGTCATTCAAATATCTCAAAAAACTTGAATACCTTGATCTTTCTGACAACCATGTCGGAAGTGTTGGTATCATGTGTCTTTGCAAGTGTTTTCAGAGCTCACCTCGTGCAGCATCCCCTGGACAATTGATATGGGGAAAACACAAGAAACTGTGGTGAAATAACTCTTTGAGTAAAAGAGATCCTTTCTAATGGGCTTTTGGAAAAAGTGACTGACAGTTTAGCAATCACTGTTGCCTTTCGTAACATATTGTTGGAAGTGGTTTGTGGAATCAAATTAATTCTTAAAAACAACTACTTGTGCCGCCACTGCATGTCTGCTCAAAGGTGTTCTCATTGTGTTGGTATCATGTAGCAGAAGGCCTGATTCACTTAAGATGGTTAAGGCATCTTGATCTGTCAAAAAATGAGATTATGCATGCTTGACAAACCTACAGCATTTAGAACTTCAGGAAACTTGCATATATGATGATGGGGCTATAACATTGACTAGGTCATTCAAACATCTCAAAAAACTTGAATATGTTGATCTTTCTGGCAACCCTGTCCGCTTTATTGGAATCACGTGTGTGTGCATGTCTTTTAAGAGCTCACCTTGTCTAGCACTCTCTAAAAATGGACCTGGATAAAAAAGACATAAAACGAAACTGTAATATACTCTTTTTACATGATGACGGTTTAGAAAGATTACTGTTGAATTTCCTAATTAATGTTTGGAAGTAATTTGTGGAAAAACACTTCACATAATTATAGACATGTATGTTTATGTTTATTGACACAAACATCTGAATCGGATATTTTATCAAATTTAAAAAACGCCCCCAAAATGAAATGACAAACTCTATATAATTGTATATTGACAGAAAATTGTAATCCCCGCTAATCAAATGCCTGTCCCCCACATGCCCCCACATTGAAGACCCTAGTTACTTACACCACTGGTTTTACTTAGTTGAACATTGACAAGGACCACAATGCTAGGTATTATTATCAAAAAGCAGTTACCTTCTAAGCCTATAGGGGTTCTCAATGTAAATTGTTGACAAGAAGAATGCTCATACTGGAAACTGAAAATATACCCATTTCATACTATCTTTTCTAAGTGAAGCCCTCTATCCTTGATATTTACTTTAAAAGCAGATTTTCTTGCAGATTTGCATTTTTAATCATAAGGCAACGGAGAAAAAACTCCCCTGTTTTACAGGCGGACAGACATGTCAAATATTTTATTTTATTTTTAATCTAAAATATGTCACCAAAATCTGCAAAAATCATGATTTTTCTTTTTTAAAGAATTGTGAAAAAAATTGTGCAACATATTTTGACCAAAAAAAGGCTGAAGTTCTACATGATTTGAGAAAAAAAGTTTAAAACAAAAAAATCTTGCATGATGCAAAAATTGGCTTGTTAAACAGGGTGTTTTCAATTTTTGATGTATTAATTCTATGTGCAATATTTTATAATCTAATGGTTTTTTATATTATAACTATAATGTATTTTTATTGTATATATGTATTTTTTTGTTAATTTGATGGAATTCAGTGTTTGCACTGCTATATCAATTTTAATAAACCAGTTATGAATGAATGAATGAATGAAATAAGATTGTTGAAGTTACAGAAAGATAAGATTCCTAATATATTCAAAAATCATGGTTCGAATAGGTTAAAATAAACACCCAGGTAATTTTTTTTCTGAGTGTTATTATTTTGGTAAATAGAATTCCATGGTTTCAGTAGCACAGCCGGAGGGGGTGGCTCCCAATTTGGAGTCGAATCGGTCGAGATTGATATAAAATTGGCGGTCTGTTATCGGTTAACGGTTTGGGAAACACCACGTCACAATCCTCTCTCCTTAAATTTGAAGCAGATTTCCATTATGATTTAGTAAAGTTCTTTGTTGGTTTTTCATAGGAAATACAGTCAAGATAGATTTATATGTTAAAGAAAGACTGATGAGTTAAATGGACCCAATTACCCCAGAAAATGCGGGTCTGTGTCGTTAACGAAGAATGAGAATGAAAATTGGGTATTGTTTTGTCATAGGTAAATAAATTGTCTATTTAACCACACCAAAAAAGTTTGACAAATAGACTGGTGTGCCAAAGTTACCCATCAAGGGTCAAAGTATCCCATTCTACAGTACCTTTAAATCTCAAGTATTGATTTATTTCAAATTTAGGTGAACTGAAACACTAAGTAAAATTAGTTGTATATAATCATAATAATATATTTAACATCAATCATCATTGTGAATGTGATCGTTAAAAACGTGTCTCAAAATGTTTCAAATATTGTAACTTTCCCATTGGCATGTGCTTGCATTGTATCACATCAATTACCTCATTGTCATAACAGAGTACTACAGCAGTAAACATGTTAACACAAAATCTGATGACAAAAAATTCCTGATACACAAAATTCCGGTTCCCCTGTAATATACCCAGGTGGTTTTTTTAATGCTGGTCATACAAACATCACTGAGGACTATGTAATTGTTGGATCCAATCATGTGAATTGTTACAAACAATATGCATTGTTTACTGTATACGACATCATATTGAGTATTTCTATTATAGCTACATTAAAACAGTTTGCCTTTATTCCATAAAAGTTTATATCATATTAAAATACTGACCCTGCCAGCCTGGTCTAGTGGTTATAGACTATAGAGATGAAAGGTACCTGGCTTAGATCCTGTGTTAGCGGAATTTTGTACAACTTTTTACTTTATATTTTTCCCACATGAACAATGTGCAAGTCCAAGATATTAGCATATTGAATAGTGACATGTGATTGGGTCCAACGAATACACACACCACAAAACTCAGAAGCGAATGAGATGTGCACAATATCAGTTCTACACAACATTTCAATAGAATTTCAATATGGACAAACATCCCAGGTCTACGACAGTCTATGGTTAAATACACATACTTTTAACTAGCAAGATGTACGAGGCATGACGTCATAGAGGTACATCTTGTCAACCAGACTAATTTTGGGATATGGAGCAAAATAGTTTGTCAGATATAAAGGAAATCAAAAGACATTCATACCCTGTGGGGTTGTATCATATTTTCAAAAAGTATTACTTTCAATCCAAAAAATTAGGGACCATTGATTTTTCAAAATGTCCTCTTTTCCCACAAAAAGCAGACAAGACAAAGGGATACCATTTGATGTGATGCATCACATAATCATATGTAAATAATGACAGTACAAATTTGGTTTTTTTTCTGTAGACTATTTCATACATTTTACTCTTGTAAATTTGGTACAATAAGTTCAGGGATTGTTTAACACTGAAACATATCCTCATATACATAAAATATATAATTATCTCATGACATTCATTGTTACAATAGTGCATTTTGTTATTTTATCGAGGTTTGTTCCGGTAAACTGCTAAAATAGTAATAATATCAAATCAATTGTGTATCTTATTTTAATATCAGCAATATAATCATGATAATTAACAGTTGACATGTCTCTTACTTTCTGTTAATTTCATCAAGATATCTGCAGTTGTAGCACTTGAGTGTGTGCATGCATTCAATGGTCTATATTAAATCATGTTTCAGCGTATGTGTATCACCAATCTACAACGGTGTTCGCGTCGTTGGCATAGTTTATTTCACGAGGGCAAGGCCTGAGTGAAATAAACACAAATACAAGCAGAACGGAAATTGTAGATTGATGATGCACATATGCTGAAACATGATTTAATCCCTTTCTAAAACGACCAAGGATTTGAACGCCATTTCATGAATAGACAATGCAAATAATAACATAATATAATTGTACTTCATTTTTAACAGTTTCACGTAAACTATTTTCAAAAACCTTAACACCAAAATGATAAAATTAAAATAATAGTCAAGTTCCTTTAGCTTCAAAAGTCGATCTAAACAGCGTGTGCACAATCATTCCAAAACAACACACACCTGGGGTTGCGTTCACATCACGCATTAACTTACTATCTGTGTGGTGCGGTTTGATTGACGTGCTGGTTTTAATCAAAGATCTATCAAATTCATGAAATTTAAATCAAAGATAATTTGGGCGCAATGTACTACTTATATGTACTAGTATTATGTGTGAAAAATCTATCTTCTGAAGAAAATTGAGGGCTCCTGGTTTGGAGGATCTCTAAATTCTTTTGAAAGTGTACTTATGTTGTTGTAGTTGTTACTACTGCAGTTTGTTGTTTTTAAATAAATATACAGATCAATTGCATCTCAGGAGGATTCACAATCATTACAGAAAGATCGTAACTCTCTAGTAGAATGGTCTTCTAAATGGCAGATGTCATTTAATACCCGTAAATGCAAAACCCTACGTATCACCACCAAGAGAGCTCCTACTGAGAATGTTTATAAAATGCATAATGATATCCTTGAAAATGTATCCCATTATCCATATCTGGGAGTCGAACTCAGCAATAATCTGAAATGGTCACATCACATTCATAATGTCACTGTAAAAGCTAATAACTCCCTTTGGTTTATCCGCAGGAATCTTTGGAGGTGCGCGAAGTACGTGAAACAACAAATGTACTTCGCACTTGTGAGACCGCACCTTGAGTTTGCCTGCGCTGTATGGGACCCCCATAATGCATGCGACATATCACGTCTAGAAGCAGTACAGCGCAGAGCAGCCCGATTTGTAACAAATAACCACAAAAGAACAGAGGGCACGGTAACAAATATCTTACAAGACCTGCAGTGGCCCTCCTTAGAGCAAAGACGAAAAAATAACAGATTAGCAATCCTATATAAAATTCAAAATGAACAAATTGCCATTCCTATCCCGCACTACCTGTGTAGACAGGCTGTTCAAACCAGGCAATTCCATCCACAGAGATTTAGTATCGTTCCAACTCACACCGACTCATATAAGTTCAGCTTCTATCCCCGCACAATTAAGGACTGGAATTCACTGACACCCTCAATGTACAATGCCAAATCTCTGGAAATTTTCAAGCACTGTATTCAAAAATTATAATATATTGCTCATAACATGTGTAGTTGTAGTTGTAGATTAAGATTATGATGTATTCTATTGTCTATTTTCAATTGTCGCCATTATGTATATTCCTCTGTTAGATATTGCATTTTGCAACTTTGCAGAGTATATGATATAGATAGATAGATATAGATACTCCATTGATATGCATTGCTTTTGTGGTTGCTATTGTTGTTCTTTAATTAAATATAATCCATTGATTATAGGTCATTAACCTGTGTAGTTTAACAAAATTAGACAAATCAATGCTCACGCACTGATGTTGATGTGTAAGAACAGCATTACCCCAAAGGGGGGAGTACTATTGTGAGGATATTCACATTTGCGCAAATGGATCAAGTTGTTGAATTTTTCGAGAAACAAAACAAACATATGCCTGTATTGACCTATTTAATTATAGTATAATTTATACATGACACAATACAAATTAAATTTCATAACTTTGTGCACACTCTTCAATATTGAATAAAACAAGTTAAAAAGTTAGCTAACAACCTCAGTCAAAATCAGTGGACCTGTGCTGCCTCAATAACGTATGGCGTGAACGTGGAGTGCAATTATATTTTAAACGCACTCTAGGTGTTTCCTTTGCTGATTTCTGATTGGTTTGTACCTACTAATAAGTGTATGAATAAACATTATCCTGACATAAACTTATCAGTGAGTATACTTTTGGATCAGTCATATGAATCTTATACCTCAAGTTGCGAGTTATTTATAATATATCTCCCTCTGCCATTGACAACAAAGCAAAACGTTTTAACAAATCAGTTTGTACACTCTACCCAACCATACACAAGTATGAATCTTGTGTACACCCCACCCAACCAAACACAACATCATTTTTAGTGACTGTGTGAGGCCGTGTAAGCGACTGTTGTTTACATTGACACAATTTTTAACATTTGCAAACTGTTTCACCCAATTTTTTTTTATTTGACTTTATGTTGTTTGTTGTCAACGGCATTTGACGTCATTCCGGGGTCGCCTATTCAACACATTTAATGTATGTACACATATCATGTGAAATGTACAATAAAAACATTGTATATAAAATAGATTTGTATAAATACACTGCCATCCCCTTAGTGTGCTCTTAAGTATAAAATAAACCTTCAAAAATAGTTCGGAAAAGTTTTTTCAATCGCCAATTTTTTAAACATTTTGTGATATATTCATATTGTATTACATATCAATGGAAATGTGATGTGTCCTTTTCAACGATATCACATTTAAAGCAATCAATTGTTTCAGTGCTTAGCAACCTGCTTAAGAATGTGGGGTGGTCTCATTAAAAATGTGCCAAACTGTTACATTAACTATAATGTAGAGTGATACTCTATTGACTTTTGAGCACAAAATAGTGTCATCTTTGACACATTCAGATAGAGACTTCCCCATATTCTCAATCAAGTTGCTGAACACTGCCATAAGTAATAGCTACAAGTATAGTATCACATAAAGATGAACACATCAGCTTTCCATTGATGTGCAACATCCTATGAACATAATTATAACAAAATATACAAAATGCAGGCAATTGAAAAAATGTCTGAAATACTTAAAACTGGCACTTTCAAACACTGCAGCATTCAGTGAATGGCAGAACATGTGTATAAAAAGAGGTCTCTCAGTGTGGGGAGGGAATGCTAAGTTACCAAAACGGGACTTTTTACCTAAATTTCCTACTTTCTGGATGTAGTACTGTGTGCATCATTTTAAAATTCAACTGACGTCACTCATCTGCTCCACCACTACATTCAAAATACTTTTTATGTCTATAAATCTATTACCGGTTCAGCCCCATATACATATCTGAGTGTATTTCCATCTAGACAAGGTCTACGATCTGCCACAGACAAAACCCGTCTTGTTGTGCCAGCCAGCAATAAACGCATTTATCCTTTGTTGTGGCTGGCCCAACACTATGGAATAACACTCCATCCACTTTAAGATCCACCAACAGTATCATATAGAACCTTCAATTATAATCTCAAGACTAATTTGTTTAATAACTGATTTTCCATACATGCTTTCTCATTCTTTCCATTCACTTTTGTCATGTTTGAATGATGCTTGGGGCACATTGTATTGTTTATCTGTTATATTTTTTCTAAGCGCTGTGACCATTTTTGGAACAGCGCTATATAAGCATAGCTATTTTTACAATTATTATAAAAAAGAGGGTCTTTGAGGGGATATTTCGAAAGATTTTCCAAAATGTAACGGTGTTTGAGTTTGGATGATTTATTTCCACATAAACAACTCTGCTAACATGTTAAGCTTTCCTTGGGCATATCACACTAGTACACTTTCCTCCTGCTATGTTACACAGTCCGATGGTTCCACATGGATCACTCTGCTAATATAATGTGATAAGCTTTTCATGGGTGTATCAAATTATTGGAGGACGGGTACCGGCATCCTAAGATTTTCAAATCGAAGTTTGTGTGCGAAATATCTCGAAAAATACAGCTTGAATTAGTCAGATTTGTGGACACGATATTGGTACAGTATTTACCTCGGCTGAGTTCGAGTGACTGGTTATTTGGAGAATTATGAGGGATAATGTTCCCGCGATAGGGATATTTATTTTCTATTCCGACATCGTCACATCAAAGAAAATGGCGGCGATTCTAGTTATTGTACCCCCCGTATATCACCATAATGTTTTATATACTCCATGCGCTCCGTCGCTGATCGCAAGCGTGGATCACCGTTTTTCCAATCAAGGGGCGTAATTTTGTTTTGTCGTGGTTTACTACTCATGTGTGTGGGCGGAAAGAGTTCAAGCGTAATAGAGCATGAAGCTAAAACTATATGAATCCCCCCATCCCAAACGCCACTACGCGCAATTGAGTTTGTTGAATTTTGTTCACCGCTAGGCTATGTACCACCCCTAGAGATTGCCTCAGAAAAAAATTGTGTTTGCGATTTCGTCTTTATTAATCCATCAATGGATTCCGGATTTTGTGAGCATGTACAAATCGCAAATAACTTGGACGAGTTCAAAGTTGGGGTTAATCTGCCTCATAGGAGTAAAACTATTTTTTTGCCTTGAGAAGCATATTTTTCTTAGTAAAATACAACGATGCATGCTCGGGGTGGTACTCACGTATGTAAGGCATACGGGGACGTGCCGCTCCAGTGGGTCGTTTTTTCATGAGACATCCTTAGCCATGGGTAGGCTTTTCAACTGAAAAATCCTTAGACATGGGTCTATCCAAAATCACCCTTAGAAATGGGTAGGGGATTTGATTCTCCAGCGGCACACCCCCGACCAAACCAAATCTGAGTACCCCCCCCCCCCCCCTTTTTTTCCCGGGGATGTATGAGCGTTACTATTTTTGTTTGATGTTTACATAACAAACAGAGTCCCCCGACTTGTCGCGGTTTTAGTTATACCATTGTAATACTTGCTACGTCACCACACTTGATGTATGAGGGCGAATCTTTGCTGTATAGATAATCAATTGTTTGATGTTTACGTAACAATTGGATGCCTTTTTCACTGAATCACGCTGGGCCCATTTCTCATTAGTACATGGAAAGAGCGTGGACATTTACATAATTATTTTATGTTTACATAACAAACAGAAAAAACTTGTCGCCGCGGTTTTAGTTATACCATTGTAATATACATTACATGTACATGCTAGTTTTACACCATACGGTAATATTGAAGACTGGGGGATGTAATCTATTCAAAATCATTGCCAAAGTTGGCCACATCGTTAGTTCGTAAAGAACTATGGGCAAATCATGTACATTTTTAAACCATTTTAGGTAAAAAGCGGTTTACTTTCATGATTTTTAGTTGCTTGTGCGGGGTTATATAGACATCAGTGAATACATTCTAGCCACATCGTACTACATCGCTGTATTCATCTAGGTAAACATGGAGTTTTCTACATATTTTGGTCAACTAATTTTCAAAAAAATGTCGCCCTCTGAAGTCAATGATATGAACATCCCTAGCATTATAATAGGCTATACCTTTTAGTTGAATATATTATCGACTCGCACATAGAAATGATCGGTTCTTTAAAAATAAAAATAAATTATCCAAACATTAATAATGATATTTGCGTCCATTTTCCAAATTTTGTCATTTGTCGGTCAGACTCAGGCCTACTTAATTTTTTTTTAAATGCTCATGATTTCTATACGAAAGACATTTTTGTCATGAAATTGATTGCGGCTTGACTTTTTTTTGTATCATCGATCTCATGTACCCCCAAAAAATGAATTATTTAACCAAATAATGGTATTTGGGCTATTTTTTCAAATGTTGATATTTGTCGGTCAAGCCGAGAATTTAAAAATAAATCGTTATGATTTCTATGCGAATGACTTTTTTTGTCGCCAAATTGATTGCGGCTTGACTTTTTTGCATCATCGATCTCATATGTACCAAAAAAATTGAATTATTTAACCAAATAATGGTATTTGGGCTATTTTTTTCTTCAAATTTTGATATTTGTCGGTCAAGCCTAGAATTTAAAAAAAAAATTGTTATGATTTCTATGCGAATTACTTTTTTGTGGTCAAATTGATTCCGGCTTGACTTTTTTGTATCATCGATCTCAAACGTACCCCAAAAAATTGAAATTACTTTAATAACCAAATAATGGTATTTGGGCTAATTTTTCAAATTTTGATATTAAGTCAAGCCTAGAATTTAAAAAAAAAAATATGATTTCTATGCGAATGACTTTTTTGTCGCCAAATTGATTGCGGCTTGACTTTTTTGCATCATCGATCTCATACGTAGCAAAAATAAAATTGAATTATTTAACCAAATAATGGTATTTGGGCTAATTTATCAAATTTTGATATTTGTCGGTCAAGCCTGGAATTTAAAAAAAAAATTGTTATGATTTCTATGCGAACAACTTTTTTTTTTGTGTCAAATTGATTGCGACTTGACTTTTTTGTATCATCGATCTCATACGTACCCAAACAAAATTGAATTATTTAACCAAATAATGGTATTTGGGCTAATTTTTCAAATTTTGATATTTGTCAGTCAAGCCTAGAATTTAAAAATAAATAAATTATGATTTCTATGTGAATGACTTTTTTGTCACCAAATTGATTGCGGCTTGACTTTTGCATCATCGATCTCATACGTACCAAAAATAAAAATTGAATTATTTAACCAAATAATGGTATTTGGTCTATTTTTTTCAAATTTTGATATTTGTCGGTCAAGCTTGGAATTTTAAAAAAATATTGTTATGATTTCTATGCGAACAACTTTTTTTTGTCGTCAAATTGATTGCGACTTGACTTTTTTGTATCATCGATCTCATACGTATCCAAACAAAATTGAATTACTTAGCTAAATAATGGTATTTGGGCTAATTTGTCAAATTTTGATATTTATCTGTCAAGCCTAGAATTTTAAAAAAATGTTATGATTTCTATGCGAATTACTTTTTTGTGGTCAAATTGATTGCGGCTTGACTTTTTTGTATCATCGATCTCATACGTACCCCAAAAAACTGAATTACTTTAATAACCAAATAATGGTATTTGGGCTTATTTTTCAAATTTTGATATTTGTCGGTCAAACCTAGAATTTAAAAACATTGTTATGATTTCTATGCAAACAACTTTTTTTGTGTGTCAAATTGATTGCGGCTTGACTTTTTTGCATCATCGATCTCATATGTACCAAAAATAAATTTGAATTATTTAACCAAATAATGGTATTTGGGCTAATTTGTCAAATTTTGATATTTGTCGGTCAAGCCTGGAATTTAAAAAAAAAATGTTATGATTTCTATGCGTACAACTTTTTTATCGTCAAATTGATTGCGACTTGACTTTTTTGTATCATCGATCTCATGCGTACTCCAAAAAATTGAATTACTCTAATAACCAAATAATGGTATTTGGGCTAATTTTTCAAATTTTGATATTTGTCAGTCAAGCCTAGAATTTAAAAAATAATAATTATGATTTCTATGCGAATGACTTTTTTGTCGCCAAATTGATTGCGGCTTGACTTTTTTGCATCATCGATCTCATACGTACCAAAAATAAAATTGAATTATTTAACCAAATAGTGGTATTTGGGCTATTTTTTCAAATTTTGATATTTGTCGGTCAAGCTTGGAATTTAAAAAAATATTGTTATGATTTCTATGCGAACAACTTTTTTTGTCGTCAAATTGATTGCGACTTGACTTTTTTGTATCACCGATCTCATACGTACCCAAACAAAATTGAATTATTTAACCAAATAATGGTATTTGGGCTAATTTTTCAAAAATTTGATATTTGTTGGTCAAGCCTAGAATTTTTTTTAAAAAATCGTTATGATTTCTATGCGAATGACTTTTTTGTCGCCAAATTGATTGCGGTTTGAGTTTTTTGTATCATCGATCTCATATGTACCCACAAAAATTGAATTAACTAAATAATGGTATTTGGGCTAATTTTTCAAATTTTGATATTTGTCGGTCAAGCCTAGAATTTAAAAAAAAAATGTTATGATTTATATGCGAATTACTTTTTTTGTGGTCAAATTGATTGCCGCTTGACTTTTTTGTATCATCAATCTCATACGTACCCCAAAAAATTGAATTACTTTAATATTAACCAAATAATGGTATTTGGGCTAATTTTTCAAATTTTGATATTTGTCAGTCAAGCCTAGAATTAAAAAAAATAAATTATGATTTCTATGCGAATGACTTTTTTTGTCGCCAAATTGATTGCGGCTTGACTTTTTTGCATCGTCGATCCCATACGTACCAAAAAAAAATTGGAATTATTTAAACCAAATAATGGTGTTTGGGCTAATTTTTCAAATTTTGATATTTGTCGGTCAAGTCTAGAATTTAAAAAAAATGTTATGATTTCTATGCGAACAACTTTTTTTGTCGTCAAATTGATTGCGACTTGACTTTTTTGTATCATAGATCTCATACGTACCCAAACAAAATTGAATTATTTAACCAAATAATGGTATTTGGGCTCATTTTTCAAATTTTGATATTTGTCGGTCAAGTCTAGAATTAAAAAAAAAATTGTTATGATTTCTATGCGAATGACATTTTTGTCGCCAAATTGATTGCCGCTTGAGTTTTTTGTATCATCGATCTCATATGTACCCACAAACATTGAATTACTTAACCAAATAATGGTATTTGGGCTAATTTTTCAAATTTTGATATTTGTCGGTCAAGCCTAGAATTTAAAAAGAATGTTATGATTTCTATGCAAATGACTTTTTTGTCGTCAAATTGATTGCAGCTTAACTTTTTTGTAACATTGATCTCATACGTACCCAAACAAAATTGAATTATTTAACCAAATAAAGGTATTTGGGCTAATTTGTCAAATTTTGATATTTTAGAATTAAACAAATTAAAAAAATTCTATGCGAATGACTTTTTTGTCGCCAAATTGATTGCGGCTTGACTTTTTTATATCATGGATCTCATACGTATCCAAAAAAAACCCAATAATCATATAATGATATTTGGGTCCATTTTCCAAATTTCGGCATTTGGCGGTCAGGCAAATTAAAAAAAAATCCTTATGATTTCTATGTGAATATAATTGTGGTCAAATTGATCTCATAGGAAACTAAAAATGTGATAAAACAACAAAAAGCAACTACTGCACTGGCATTTTTTAACTGTAGTGTAAACTAAAGTGCAAGTGAATGGCAGTAACAAAACAAGTAAATAAAGATGAATGATCGAATCTTTGACAAAAATAATCACACTAGAGTTAAGATTACATTATGTTAATATCCATGCTGATCAAATTACAGGCAAAATATCTGTTTTCAATCGACTACGAAAACTAATCTCAGTCATTCAATGCATCGCGAGACTGCCGAATTATGCGTATTCGCTGTCAATTGAAAGCAAAACTCATTTTACCGCAAAGCTTTTAATTGCCTCTTTATGCAGTTTAAAGAAATTTTAAGCCAAGTTTTCAATTAGCGTTTGCCTGGACTGTCGGTATACAAAGACGAATTTACAATATTATTAATTTTAATCGATCGCGGCTATTCTGTTCAAAAGCGCATGTGTGTATATTGCCTTGTTTTACGATGTAAACAATAATATCATATGCCGCCGGGCGATCAGCTGATCGATGTTGAAAGAACACAATGCGCATGCTCTAATCAGTTTCGTTCATCTCTCGCCGGTGATGGCATAACGAATAAGATAGCCAAGTCGGCCCTCGTGATTGTGAGGATTGTTAGTTCAAAATGATGTTTTGGAATTCAATCAGGCAACTAAATTTGACTATCATGTCACACCTTGTGTACGCAACTTCGTGGATGGACCCATGTTCATCTTAATAAACTGTGTATGTAAAGATTATTACATTACTGTTTCTACTGCCTATTTTTCTTTGTATATTGTGCATTTTGTGTACAAGTGTGTTTAAATGTGCACTTCACTCAAACTTTTACCAGCCCCATTCCATTTAAATGGAATTTGCATTTCAACTCTTGCTAATTAATAGACAAGCATGTCTATATAAATTACATGCTACAATCAGAGAGATGTTATATTACCTACACCTCCCTGCTACAATTGTATTGGTGACAAAACGTAATGATATACCACTAATGAGTACTGAATCTTGTCCCTGCGTAGAAAGGCAACATTTTCTTACCCGCATGGTTTGCAACCGGAAAGTACATTAATCAAATCAAACTTTTTACCTTCACACCTAAATACAATCTCCAGGCCACATCAAACACCAACAGCAGCTCTGTCAGCAATTCATTCTTATGGTTGAATCAAATACAAAGCAAACCCTTTAGAACAAATAAACGGGTTTCAAATATTATCTCCCACACAATAAATCCAAACCACTTCATAATCATTTCATTTTCATACCATCACTCTCCGCCCGTCCTCCATGGTTCTGGTCAGATCCTAACATATCATGTTAAAACCAATACAATGTCAATAACTGCCCTATTGATAACCACTACATCTGACACTGCTAAACCCCATCAACCGCGAAACTCGAAAACCGCGAAACCCGAGAACCGCTCTAGTTATAGTACACTTTCCTCATGTTTTGCAGTCCCGATACTGTCTGATGGTTCTATATGGATCACCCTGCTAATGTGGTAAGCTTTCCATGGGCATATCGTATTATATTGTCTTTCTTACCGAGTCCTTAGATGGTTCTATATAGACTGCTCTGATAACATGGTAAGCTTTCCATATTATTAGGTCTTGTATGTCACACTGTCGTGTCATCATGTTTTGAGTCCTCAGCTGTCTCTACATGGACCACCTTGCTGATTGGTAGGCTTTCCATATGGAAGCATGGACATAATATGTTATATTGATTTTCTGGAAAGAAAATGTGATGTTAAGAGATAAAAAGTATGCAGACATAGATGCCTGGTACAAATCCTGGTTGGGACACTTTTGAAGATTGGGAATAGGGTAATCTGAATCTGAATTTATTGTTCAACATCTACAGACTAAAATTTGGGATTCTGCTCTCCCAATGCTACGAATCATTTGGATATACAAAAAACCAATTTCCTACACAAACCTTAAATTTCTTTCAGATACCTTTACTAAAGGCATATACCTGCAAGTATTTATGTAAAGTAAGCGGGCATCTGTTACTGTGGACGGTACCGATTGTGCATGTCCCCAATTAGGCACCTGGACTGGATACGGCCGTCACATGTGTGATCAGGGCACAGCACTGGCAAAAAGACAAAACTTGTAAAGCCTTCTGACAATAACTATGGTGCATTTATTCCAACATGAGAACAAGTACCAATGCCTAATGTTGTGCAATCAATGGTTACTTATAAACCGATGCATTATGATGAGCTATGTTAAAAATCTGAATCTAAACCCCTTAGAAAAAGTTTAAAAGTTCAGAAATCCTTTTCATTTTTTTTAATTGTCTGCATTTTGTATATTTCGTTAGAGTGGTGTGTGCCCAGGATTTCTCTGGTGGGAATGGCTCAAAATACACGGGATGGGGGGGGGGGGGGGGGGGGGGGTGGGGGCAAGGGTGATTAGCCCCAGTTTTCACGAAATAGCCCCCTGAGAAAATGTTGGCGTATGGTAAAATGTACTAAAGGGGAGATATTTGAAACAATTTGCTCAAAATAGCCCTCATAGCCCAAAAAGTATTTTAACAACTGGATGGGGGACCAGGACCTTAATTACCTCATATCATGTCCCTATTATTTGTTCATTGAAAACATGGGCGCGGAGCGTGAGAAGTTGTTTACTGCTATTTATATGAATTTGACCATAATTAAGGTATTTTTGGCTCTAAATGGGCTTTAAAATTATACAAACAATCATCCTATAGAAAGTAGCCCTCCTCGTAGGGCCACTATCACTATCCAGGGAAATACTATACTAAGATAGAATATAGAAACACTATCAGCCATCCTAGCCGAGTCAAAAGAGTGGCCCTACAGTTTTGGACAAATGTGTGCCGAGAATCCGGCACTAGACCACAATGCAACACGATACCCCGATGACATCATGCACACACTGGCCAATAGCAGTGCCAAGGAAGACAAGACAGTAGCCAGACCACATGTGGTGATGATAGGGTTCGTCAAACCGCAATACGCGCCAATTAAGGGCAAGGTGTGAAATGTACACCATTTTAATCACAGATCTTTAATTAGTCCCTCATCCTGTGTGCATTTACTAAAACCGCAATTTATAGCCCAATTTGTGTATACGTTTGACACCAATGTAACATCTTGTTCAATTAAAACTACAATGTATGTAAGAAACAAATAAGAAATTGTTTGAGCCATTTTAGCAACACTTATTCACATTAGATGGACATTTGATAATAATTTTAGATACTTCGTGACAGTATAGTTCAACAGCACTTAGGGACCGTTCATTATTTATGCTGGAGGGCGGTTGGGTAAACTATAGGGGGTCATGTAACTTTCATATGTTGAAATAGGGGGGAGGTTATGTTACTTTTTAT